>VYZX01024231.1:0-36105 GCA_013401335.1 Brachypteracias leptosomus
ATCTGCACTGGGGTTTGAATATCTCAAGTGCATTTTGCTTGGGCCCACAACCATGAAGGTGAATGTATGAGCAGAGTAACTTTAGGGATAATGATATATTTAAGAAGCCAATCTGCTTGTTAACATGTGCTTCCTTACTTCAGTTGGAATAACAGCACTCTGATTTTAAAGGGTGCTGGATTAGCCCACATTATTTAGCTGTTACCACAAGGAATGAAGCATCAATAGCAAAACTCTTTTGGAAATGAAAGCCAGTTTCTGCAAAAGCTCCACAGGATGCTTTCCCAGTTTTCTGGCAAAACTTGAACATGATTATTTTTTTAAAGATTTAGTAAATATACGCTTGTAGTAGCAATAGCAGGAATTTCATAGTGAAAACTACATATATTCTTGCAGTCTGTGTGACATTTAGTTTTGCTGCAAAATTGTCATGAGGTTCTGCAGTGCAGAAGCTGGGAGCTCTAGGAACTTCTTAGTAGCTCCTATATTCCTGTAAATTAGTTGTTAAGACTATTTTCCTTAGTCATGTGTAATATGCTAACAGGTCAACAACACAACATAGCATGTTCATGATGATATAGATTATTAATTTTTATGGACACTGAAGTAACTTTGGTTCTGATTTTTCTACCATAAACCATGTAATAATTATAGTGATAGTTAGAAAGGGATACATATTTATTCCCTTTACTGTATTCTAATATTTGTTTCTAATAGGAACAAATACTTTACTGCAGACAATATGAATGAATACTTCTTGGAATATTTTATATAATCATTTGAAAACCTCCAGAGAGATGATATGTGGGAAGCAACTATTTCTATGCTTAGTTAGCTTTGGCAGTAGTATGTAAGATACTTCCCTCAATGCCTGAGAGTAGAAGAAGGAACAGCCGCAGGGTTGTGTAATTTATCCATCTTTTGGACTACAATTTTATGCAGTTGGAAATAGAAAAAAAAGAAATTCTTTTCTCCCATCTGTTTCTGAAACTCTTACATATATTGATAGGACCACATTTGAGTAATTTCACTGAAGTCCTTTTGAGAATAGATATTGCAATATGACTTTTGGGAATGTAGCAGCATGCACCTGTAAGGAATATGCCTTTAAGCAATGCAATGTGGATTACCCAAAGCAATAAAAATATTATACATGAATATAGAAATTATTTAGTCATTCTTTTAATGGCAATAACTTAAGTCAATGGAAAAACAATTTGAAAATCCAAAGCCAGACTACCAAATAATAATTTTGGAGTGAGTTCCAAGGTCTTTCTTCATACTTCCTTCTCAGCTAACCTCTGGTTTCTCTTTTCTTTCTTTGGCATTTTGTAGGGCTCCTTTTTTACTGAATAGGAGTTTGAATGAATTCTATTTACAGTGTCAGACAAGAGTTCTTAATTCTTCTCAGAGCCCTGAAATGTGAATGTATTTTACTTCAGTAAGTCATAAAACTGAGCAAATACTACCATGGAAAAAATAATTCTGCAAGTGAGTTTAAATATTGATGCTTAGTATGCCCTATTAAAATTCTAAGAATTAAATAAAAGTGAGTGATATTTCCCAAACATTGTTTGCAGAAGAGAGCTTAAAAGCTAACAATCTTTTTTTATGCAAGAGGAAAATAAAGCATACTTGAGCCAACAAGAAAAAATGGTTTGCTACACAGAAGGCCATATAATCTGGAATTCACATTCTGCATATTTTTGGAAAGGCTGCTACAATGTAATCCCCATGGCCAGACACTCCAGGAGGAAAATAACTTTTTTGACTGTTTTCTAACAAATTAAAATGCTTCCGTGGAAAATCTGATTTTCTCAAATTAGTTATTTCTGCTCAGTTCCTCTGCTGGCACCTGGTATATCACCATCATTGTATCTGAAATGTGACTTTGGAATGTAGTAGCCTCTTGAACAAACAGCTCTTCAGGCAAACAGTTTATTTCTCAGCAATGAGAACTTTAATTTACCTTAAATTCTCTAGTGTATTCATCTCTGTGAGAATATCACTGACTGAGAAACAGAGCTGGGGACAATGGAGTTGAACTATGTCCACTTAGGTCTTACATTCTTAGTAAAGCTGAATCTTAACCTCATTTAAGTGATCAAATGCCTGTGTAAGGTAGCAGCTTTGCAACTTTAGACCTTGAGGTTGAGAGGCACGAATATATTCCCTGCAGTTACTTGCATGTAGACTGATTCAAATAGAAAAACTGTAAAACAGAAGGGAGAAGGATGATTACATATAAAAGTGTTAGATTGTGTGATTAAAGGCTCATTGCTATAAGTGCAAAGACTGGTAGAAGAACCCTAATAGCATCATTGGTGAAAAAGGCACCCACTGAATTGACTATCCTAAACATACCAAAGGAGAAAAATTTGTCCGTTGTCCCTGATGGGAAACTCACCAAGAAGAGTCAGTGAAATAAACTGTCTCTCCCTAAAGCTGTGCAAGTTAGAGAGGGTGATTGCCTACAGAAGTATAGGACTTGTTGCAGTGGAAGAGCTTTTGATTACTATATAAAACTAATTAAGAGAGGTTTATGGGAAGGATCAAAAGTGAGAAAAGTAGCAGTGCAGATTCAGGAGGAGCAAGCGTGGGAAAATGTAGCACTGTATGTATTCATGTGAGGGCCAGTGAATGCACCAGTCTCTCTCTGTGTTAACCTGTGTGACTGATGGAGTGTGTATATGGTAGAGTGTACCCGTGGACGTGGATGTCGACATGCACTTGCACCTGCCTATTGGGGTACATGCTCAGCCTCACTATTGGCTGGACCTGGAAACAGAAAGATGTAGCAGCATCACATCTGTTAGTCTGGGATGGGAGAAATCCACGTGCAGCCTGAAGCCCACCTCTAACAGTAAAATTTCCCATTTAATGTTGATACATATAAACCCCATTCTTAAGCTCCTTTCACCTGGAGTGTCCTTCTTTGTGCATAGCCTTGCACTCTGCATATGTGCTATGAAAAGGAACAGTGCAAATACACAGAGGGATAGAGAGGTGTGTGGAAGTTCTACCTACTAGGGAAATACCATTTTCTTAGGTTTTGAAGAATATGTATGCATGAGATCTTGTACCAGCATATTTAATTGCCCAAAGGTATCTTTCAGTTATCTGCCTTCTCCTTTTTTGCTAATACCACCTCCTAACAGAAAGATTTCATATTAAATACTAATGTTCACCCACATGTTACAATAAGAAAAAAACATACAGGCAAGAAGTACCACCATTTAAATGAACAATACTCCTCTCAGACTAAAACATCACAGTAGTAAAAGTGGAATTAAATGCACCTTTAGCAGTTGCAAATAGCAGCATGCAGTGTATTTGTCTGACAAATGTGTATATTAGTAACTGCCATTTCTAAACAAAGAACTTCTTTGTGGCTCAAATTAGTTCCCCTTTTTTCCTACTATTTGCTATCTTTGCACAGTCATACCCACATTAATATCTGTAGTTTCTCTTGCCAGAATATGCATTATTCTTTCATTCCACGTAGGTAGTCCAAATTTAAATCCATACCTGCAATCAGCATTCTTCTCCTTCAAACATTAATGAACTGAATCTGTAGTTTCTAAATGGGAGCAATGCTCCATAGTAAATGTATGATAAAACTCTGAGTCAGATCGCAGCTTCTGTATTGTATTGGTCGCATGGATTTACAAGCTATGCTCATCTCATCAAAATCATTATGTGCACCAACCTAAAGAATAACAAACAGAACACTATCTTTACAGAGTCAATGTCATGAACACCAGCTGAGTCTTCTGATTATCGTTATAGAAACATTTTTGTATTTATCATAAGCGCCCTGCTTTTGTAAAGCCATATATCTGCTTCTGAATTGACCCCAAAATTAGTACACGAAGACGGATAGTAAAATGTAATGCAGTGTTGGGGAAAAAAAATCACACTCAATTGTGTTCACTCCAGGGATTGTGGATTGTCCTATATTGTTATATATTTTATATATATATACACATACCTCCCACCTCACCCAAGATACCAATGACTGTCACTTCGCATTTTGCAGCCACAGAGTTGACAGTTTATCAGATCCATTTTGGTTTCAGCCTCTGTATCACTGTTTCTACCAATTCCCACAATATCAACTTCTTCAAATGTAAACAAGATGTTCAAAAAACATAGAAACATTTAGTAGAGCATTATGAATGTATAATAAATGCCTAACGCTGTAAAGTTCAAATAAATATGCGTTATTCCTGAATGCTTGATTTTATCTTTTGTAGAAATGGAGCCAACACATGCACAAGCATAATCCAGTCATTGGGTTAGTTCCCAGAATTCATCACTGCAGCAAAATTGTAATGAACCACTGAAGCATCTTACATTGATATGAGAATTTTCATACCCAACACTCTGTTGAGCATTACTTAGCTTTTTAAAATTGATGCACTTTTTCCATTTCAGTTCTACAGTCTGGTTGGCTGTAGGCAATCTGATGTAATGATTTCAATCTTTCAGTGATTTCTTTCACTCAGTCTATTGTGGAAAAAAAATAAAGAGTAGGAAGAAGATCAAAATGTCTCCTTCTAAGAGTAGTATTAGATTATAAATGGAGACATTTAGTTTGAGAATCAATTCAAGATTAAGACATCTATATTTAGACATCTCCATATGAGCTGTGTGCCTAAGTCAGGTGTGGAGCTAGGCTTGATTTAACTGCCTAAACACAAGCATCTTTTTGAGATTCCTTAGGATATTCTCCATGACCTCTACCTATCATTCTAGAAAGGTACAAGTATTCTGGTATTCCCAAGTTTGTGTATTTATCTCGAATAACCTCAGCCGTCTTGGATGGAATAAAAAACATGTTTAGATGACTGAAATAACTTGGTAATCAATAAAATCAAGAGACTTATCTTACTCTGATGCAGACAGGAGATGAGATTCGTCTCCTTGTATCATTTTAGGCAATCAAGTCTCAAGTTTAGTAGCTGGTCAACTGAATAGCCCCTTAGATTCTACTAATCTTATTTACTACATCTCCACTGATTATGGATCTATGGCCAGTTGACAGAGAGCTTGTCATTAAAAATATATTCCTGAAGCAAATATTTCTTATTTGCTATTTTTCATTTTTCAGATGAATCTAGTGCTTTTCTAAAATAAGTCAACAACTGCATAGTTAATTAAAAAGGAATGCATTACACAACATAACACCTGTAATACTGAACTACCTTAAAAGTGTATTTTATTTACCACTTTGCCATAAGATCTATTTCCATTTTTAGGGCAAAATCTGATTTTACAGTATTGGTCTATGACTTGTGCAATGTGTTTCATAGTTCATAAGTGTTAACTATAAACAAAACAAACTACTATAAGTTGCAGTTTAACTTTTATAAGGAATGAATATTTCAAATGAAAAACAGTTATTAATATGTTCATACTGCTTAATTCAGTTTTTACTATGTAGTAGATTTAAATGGAGGTAGAAAAGCTGTATTGCAAAAGTTAACAAATAACTCCAGAGGATCAATCTAAAATGTCTCTCATGCACAAAGAAAATGCATATTGGAAACAAAAAATGAACAGCTACTGGGCAACATGTTTTACCGCATGATTATTTTTGGAATTAAGAAACTACAACATATAGTTCGTTTGAAAAAATAGAACTTGTGCTGGAAATTCATGTTAAATTCAGTACTTTACACTATCGAATGTGAACTGAGATAGAAATTTTAGACAACAATGGAAAATTACACCAAAAATTAATTATTTTATAAGCCCTTGGTAGACAAACCACTTTTCAGAGCTCTGTAGCTTTAAATGTTTAAAATAACTGAGGAATGTAGTATCACAACAAGTAATAAGCAAATACTTTGGAAAAATAAAAGGTGAAGACAGCTCTATGGACATTTCTCAATGCAACATCCATGAAATGTAAAGTATTCTGGTCTGTAATCACAACTGTCTGTCCCTCTGGGCAAGGAAAATAACCCATTTTCTAGTGAGGCAAACTAAAATTAAGAAAAAATATAGTAAGAATTAAGTTATGTGTTTTGTTTGTTTTTTCTTTCTTCTAAATAAAATCTTAATTATCCTTTTTTAGATCTCAGCAGAAAAACAAAGTAAATGTACTGCTAGATACTCAAGTTAGAATCTGGAAGAGCAAGACTGGTCAGCAGTCCCTGTTACTTAGCAATTTAAATATGTAGAAAACCGATGTTCAGTTGCTTCTCCTACCCACAGAAGGTTGATGCCACCTCCTAGGAGGTACCTTTGTCAGTCAGTCTCTCTCTGCTTACCCTAGGCATTTCTTATTCTTACCAGGATAGTAACAAGAACCAGTAGGTGTGGCTGAGTATTCTCAAAGAAGGAAGTCCCAGGATTTCACTGCTGTGTCATGAACTCATATGCAGCTGGACACAGATTAATACATGATCTGAGGAATTCATAATCTTTTTGTTTATTGCAAACAAAATTTATTTTATTTGTTCAATAGACCAGATGAAGATTGCTTAATTCAAGGCTTAGCACTTCACCACTAGTTCATTTACCTGTCTCTTAAAACTCCATGATGGGTTGTGGAAGCATATTGTCAGTCTTTCATGACACTCTTTTGTTTTATATGAACAAGCATTCAGCAGAGCAGGAAAAGAAACCATGATGCCAGTCACCTAGGGCAGCTGCTCCAGAGTCAGCCTAACCCAGAGCAGAGCTGTAGATCTCAGCATACAGGAGTTTTCCTGAGATTTTCCTGAGGTAGGGAAATGCCAGGGGAGTGGAGAGACCAGCCAGGAGCTGGTAGCTCATGTGGGAGAGGCTGACAAGGCCTGAGCATTGCCAGTGTAATAGCTACAACCCCCAAAACTATAAAAGAAGCCCCTGGGGAGCAGGCGAACAGAGTGTGGCAGGTTAGCCAGAGTATGGCGTGGTAGTTAGCATCGAATGGTGTCCAGAAAGGGTGCTGAAGTTCAAATGATGGTCAACACCCTTTCAGAAGGATCTTAGCTACGATTTCCACCTGGCAGAAAGCCATGTTCTCAGTGCACACCAGAATGGATGTGGCAACCCAGACAGAGCTCCCACAAAAACATGCACCTGTCCAGGTCTCAGGCTGCAGGGAGTGCCAGACCCTTTCAATGGTAATGGGTGGCAGTAGTGAGAACAGCTGTGTGCATTGTGATCAGGTGGATGATCTGCTCAGCCTGGTGGAAGAGCTGTGAGAGCAAGTAGAAAGGTTAAGGAGCATCAGGGAGACAGAGCAAGAGGTAGACTAGTAGAACCAAGCTCTGCCCTCCCTGAGACGAAAACAAGAGCAACCATCAGAAATTACACAAGGACCCTGTATCCTCCTCCTGCCAGGCTGAAGGCAGCAGCCTAAGTGAAAGAAATGAATGGAGGCAAGTCCACACTTGGGGCAGCAGGCAAAGTCCCTCCTTGCCCATCTCACCACCTTAGGTTCTTCTGTACAACTGGTATGAGGCTCTGAATGTGGAGGGTGTGGATGATGGTCCACCTACACCAGAGGTGTTTCCAGATCCCTTATATCATAACCACCTCCACAAGGAAGAAAAAAAGGGTTATAATTGTAGGTAACATCCTTCTGAGGGGAACAGAGCATCCAATATGCTGGACAGACCCTCTTCGTAGGGAAGTCTTCTGCCCCTTTGAGGCTGGGGTTAAGGACACCACAAAGAAACTTCCTAGTTTGGTATGGCACTCAGACCATTACCCATTACTAATCATCCATGTGGGTGGAGTTGAAGCTGTAACCTATAATCCAAAAACAACCAAAAGAGACTTCAGGGCTTTAGAAAAGCTGGTAAGAGAATCTGGGACACAAGTTATTTTTTTTCTCTCCTTCCAGCTGTGGGCAGTGACATTAGAAGAAAGAGACAGACCCAATCTATTAGTACATGGCTCCGTGGCTGATGTCATCACCACAGTTTTGGGCTCTTAAATAACGGGATGGCATACACAGAACCAGGCTTGCGGGTGTCAGATAGGATTCACCTTTCTCAAATGAGGAAGAGGGTCTTTGCCCAGGAGCTTGTGGGGCTCATTGGCAGGGCTTTAAACTAGACTTGAAGGGAGGAGGGAATAATATCAGACTTGTGTGTGACAAGCTGTGGGATGACACACCATGGTTAGAGGGATGAGGTGCTAGTGAAGGCCCTCAGCCTGTTGCTCTGAGGCATGCTGTGGACATTGCAGCACACTTGAAGTCTTATGAAGATGAGCCAGTGGCTTCTGAGGTGACAGCAGCCAATGGGGAAATATCTGTGAAATACCTCAAAGGTATTATGGGGAATTCTTCTAAGAAGGTGACACAGCTGACAGCCCAGCTGAAGTGCCTGTACACCAAGACACATAGCATAGGCAACAAACAAGAAGAGTTGGAAGCCACCATGCTGCTAGAAAGCTACTACCTGGTTGCCGTTACAGAAACTTGGTGGGATGAATCCCATGACTATTGATGGCTATAGGCTGTTCAGAAGGGACAGGTAAGGAAGGAGGGGCAGAGGCATTACTCTGTATGTCAAGAAATGGATAAGGTGTGAGAAGCTGTCCCTGAAGAGTAGCCATGAGCAGGTCAAAAGCTTATGGGTAAGAATTAGAGACTGAGGCAACAAAGGGAACCTTTTAATTGGTGTCTACTACAAGCTGCCAATTCAAGGAGAGCCTAATGATGAAGCCTTCTTACTCCAGCTACAGGAGGTTTCATGCTTGCACATTCTTATCCTGCATCTGTTGGAAAAGTAGAACAGCAAACTGTAGGCAATACAGGAGACTCTTGTAAAGCATTGAGGATAATGTCTTAAGACAGGTAATAGCCCTACCAGAGGGGATCTGGTACTGGACCTGATGGTTGTCAATGCAAGTGAGCCAATTGGTGACATCAAGATTGGAGGAAGTCTGAGCTGCAGTGAACCCATGCTAATGGAGTTCACAGTCCTGAAGGATATGGGTCAGGCAAGGTGCCAAAGTCAGGAACTTAAATGTTAGGAAAGCAAAATTCCAGCTTTTCAAGGAGTTAGTCAATAGGACCCCCTGGGAAACGGTCCTCAGGAACAAGGTAGCAGAACAGAGGTGTCAGATCTTTAAGGATGCTTCCTATAAAGCACAAGAGTTTTTGATCCCCAGGTGTAAGGAATCAGGCAAGGAAGGCAAGAGACAGTCATGGCTGAGTCAAGACCTGCTGGTCAAACTAGCAGGCAAGAAGGAAATGCACAGACAGTTCAAGCAGGGACAGGTATCCTGGGAAGAATATCGAGACACTTCTTGGTTGTGTAGTGAAGGTGTCAGGAAAAGCAAGGAGTGGTTGGACCTGAACTTGGCAAGGGATGCAAAGAATAATAAGAAGGGCTTCTACAGGTATGTCAACCTGAACAGAGAGGTTAAAGAAAGTGTAGCCCCTCTAATGAGCAAGACTGACAAGCCGGTAACAACGGATGAGAAAGCTGAAGTACTCAACAACATTTTTGCCTCAGTCTTCACTGGAAGCTTCTCCTCTCACACCTACCAAGTCGATGAATTACAGGATGGGGACCAGGAGGGCAAAGTCCCTCCCACTGGAAGACAAGATCAGGTTCACAACCACCCAAGGAACCTGAACATGCACAAGTCTATGAGGCCTGACGAGATGTATCCCAGAGTCCTGAGTGAATTGACTGATGTAATTGCCAAGCCAATCTCCAAGATATTTGAAAAGTCATGACAGTCATGGCGTCTGGAAAAAGGGAAATATTGCACCCATTTTTAAGAAGGGTAGAAAGGAGGACCCTGGGAACTACTAATCTGTCAGCCTCACCTCTGTACCTGGGAAGATCATGGAACCTCCTAGAAGTATGCTAAGACACATAGAGGACAAGGAGGTTATTCGAGACAGCCAGCATGGCTTCACCAAGGGCAAGTCCTGTCTAACAAACCTAATGGCCTTCTGTGATGGAATGACTACAACAGTGGGCAAGGGAAGAACTATGAATGTGATCTATCTGGACTTCTGTAAGGTTTTGACTCAGTCTCCCACAACATCCTTCTCTCTAAATTGGAGAGATGTAGATTTGATGGGTGGACTGTTCAGTGGATAAGAAATGGGTTGAATGGTTGTATCCAGAAGGTAATGGACAATGGCTTGATGTTCATATGGAGTTTAGTCATAAGTGATGTCCCTCAGGGATCCATACTGGAACCAGTGCTGTTTAATATCTTCATCAATGACACAGACAGTGGGATCAAGTGTACCCTCAGCAGGTTTGCAGATGACACCATGCCGAGTGGTGCAGTCGGTGTGCCTGAGAGACAGAATGCCATCCCGGAGGGATTTAGACAAGCTTGAGAAGTGGGCCCTCATGAGGTTCAACAAGGCCAACTGAAAGGTCCTGTACCTGGGTCAGTGCAATCCCTCGTATCAATGCAGGCTAAGGGATGAAGGCCTTGAGAGAAGCCCTGTGGAGAAAGGCTTAGGATACTGTTGGATGAAGAGCTGGACATGAGCTGACAATGTGCACTCGTAGCCCAGGTAGCTAATTGTATCCTGGGCTGCATAAAACGAAGCATGGTCAGCAAGTCGAGGAGATGGTTCTCCCCTTCTGCTCTACTGAGATCATGAGATCCTGCCTGGAGTATTGTGTTCACCTCTGGACAACTCAGCACATGAAAGACATGGACCTGCTTGAGCTGAAACACCGGGAGTTTTATTCTGTTCATCAGTCTTGTGGAAGGAACCTCTCTGGCAAGAAGTCACTCTTAGATTTGTAGTGGCATTTCATCTTCCCTGTTTGTGCTGCCATCTCTTTCTTCCTTCCCAGGGGAGCTGAAGTATTATGCAAGGGAAGACATTTAGTTCCTCTCTGTCCTTAATGGGGGAGAGCTTCCTGATGACTCCACTACATGCAGAGATGATGGATGGTCTCTCAGATCCAGGCAGCTGTCAGCAGGTAGTAGCTCGTCAAAATATTTCTTCATAATAATTACTACTGAACTACTTATACTTTAATTCAGCTCTGAATATTAGATTAATTTAATTTTATTGTTTCGTCTTCATTTAACTAAGTCCTTCTATTCTTGGAACAAAGCTGCTTACGATTTTCAGGCATTTTCATTGTTTTAAACAGGCTATTTTCACAGGATATATTGGAAGAACTTTTCAGTTATTAAAGTGGTGTATGCCTTCCCTGTATGCTGGTGGTTTTATAAGCTGCAAACAGAAAGCTCTTTCCCTTATCATATTTCACCACACCCAAACATTTCACATTCGTAGTGCTTTGATACTAAAGCATCTCAAAACAATTTGACTATTGTGGATTTTCTCTCCCCAACTCTGTCTGTTGAATAATAGTAGAACATTTGTTGCACAGTGAAAAAAAAATCAAAAGAGCTAAATTCACCAAATCCAATAAAAGATGCTGTACATTGTATTTTCATATGGCAGAACTGAACCCGTGGACCTCTGCAGAGAGATTCACATCGCTGGAGTAGAGGCAGTGCTGCTACCACCTGCCTTCCCTTTGGCTTTCTGCCAAGAAGGAATAGGTTGTTATTGATGCAGGTCTCATACTCTGTTCAGGATTTTCATTCCAGACGGAGCAGCTCTTTTATTGGCAGTGTTGGCTTCAGTCCTCTGACAGGGAGGGGATTACCACTGCTTCAAAAAAGACTTTTTGCTGCTGAGGCCTAATACCAGATTTACCATAAAAAGTACTGTAATCTGGTACTGCATGAATCTGGCCAAAAATATTTAGATATGAACACATACATAGAGAGAAGAAAACCATAAATTTCAGAACTTGATGTTGTCTCCTGTCCATCTAATTTTATTGTGACTCTGCAGAAAAAAATATTTTAGGAACTGAGCATATAATCTGTAATTTTTATTCAGTTGATTTCGTATTCCATGTATTTATGCCATTAAATTCTACTATGCCATATAAATCTCCACAGATATGATTACTCTATGATAACTGCATGCTCTGTTGAGCCTTATTACCTAATTAGTAGTATACAAGGAAATATCTGTGCTAGTTTTGAGATTAGCATCCTGTTTCCTCAGCAGCAAGAAATATTTGCTTGACATGTTGAAAGTTGCTAATATTGGTATGCCTGCTTACACAAACTGTGAGTGTAAAAATATCCTGTTCAGATGGGCAGTGAAAACTTAAAAAAATTAGGTGTTTGCAAGGTGAATGTTTTCTGTGAGATTAGAGAACATCTTGAAGCCTGGTTCAGTGATCATTTGCAGCAGTATAGTGCAGGCACAGTTCTCCTGATTTGCAAAGCTAAAAGCACAGAATCTGAGCTGTCAGGTACACTGCTATTGTAGAAGCCTTCATTAGACTTCATGTAGATGCCACGTATAAGATGTGTCTGAACAAATATCTCTGCCAGCTTGGTTAGAAACTGAATATCCCATACTAACATTTTTGATGAATAGACTGAGAGGCACATCTTGGACATCTAAGACCACATGCAAACAGCTAATGAGTTGGACTGATCTCCCCTAAATTAGCTGTCCAAAGTACATTTAGACAATTGGGGAATTTTGCCAGTTTTGTCAACTTTCTTCAAGGTTCTTCAATCAGCAAGCTGAAATCCTTCATCCTTCACAATCCAGCAATTCTTGGGGCAGTTTTTGGGACACAGGCAGTTGCCATAGTTCTTCTTCTACTTATACTCCAGAGAAGAAAATAGGCTTCAGCAAGATGACAGAAAGTCTCAGCAATATTTCACATCACGCTAAGATTTATCTACAAGAATTCCCAGCCACACAACATCACAGGCTTTTGATCTGAAAATACATAAGAACATAACTACTATTTAACTTTACCTTTGGCTGAGGGATATATTTTTTGCACACATCAGGTGTCCCATGTTTGAAAGAGCTCCACTTTCTGGAGAAGGGCTCAAACCAATACTGACAGACATTTGCATTTGCACAGAACTTTTCAGAGAGTGATACATTCTCTTTTCCAGCTTCCCTATAAGCCTTTCCTTGCCTTTCAGCCACACTTCTCCCAGTCTAGGGCTCATTTCTGACAGCATCTCAGTCCTGGTCCCTGTCAGAAGCTGTCTGTCAATCACAAAATACCACCTCAATTACTTATGAATAACTGGCTAGATCTACAGGTTATGCACCTCACATATCTCCAGGTAGTTGATTCTTATCTAACCAGAAGCTAAGCGATGAATTCTGAGATGCAGCCAAGAGGTTCCTGGACCAGACACAGCAACAGATACACAGGGTACAGCATTTGGGTGGTGTGAAGAACAAAGTTAAGCTGGACAGAGATATTTTCTAAAACTAAGCCTTCCAATAATGTCTTCCATCATAGCTAGAGAAGGACATCCCTTTCTCTGTGAGATGTGGAAAAAACAATTTCTTCAACAGCTGCTGCAACATTTTCAGTGACTGCATGAGTGTGGGAGCTCAGTATGAGCACAAATTCACCTGATTCTAACAATTTTACATAATATAAAGAGATCAGGCTTAGGAACAATGGCAGTTTCTCCTCCTTTCCACCAGGGCACAGATCTCCAAAGCTGTCACCCATGAAAAATGATGAAAAATGGTCCTGAGGGATAACGCCTGTGTTAAAATGCAAAGAAAATTTTATGTAAACATCACAATTGTCTTCCATTTCTTTCTGTATCTTACTTAATCTCTCCAATTTCTCCTCAGCAGCTCTGAAGGTGTCTAATTATTGTTTTCCTTTTATTTCTACTCTCTGCTCTACACCATTTTTTCTTCATGTGTAATAAGATTAGGTTCCTTTTAAAATGTTCCTTAAAATCTTATTCCCCTCCATGAAAGGATTTCCTTGAGATAAAGTAGATGCCACTGTGTCCCGGTCCCTCACATGTCCTCTCTCCCAGAATATCCAAGAATCCCCAGGCTAAGTGATCGTTACCATTAGCATCAAGCACATAAGACACCACCTCATGTCCTTCCAAAGCATGAACCTTAGCATGGGTCAGCACCTCTGACCAGACCAAAGCAGCCAGCCACTATGCTGCTCAAGGAAGATACTCTGGAAGTTCTAATACTTTATCACCTACCAGTCATGAAGCAAGGTGGTTCGTGCATGTGAAGAGTAAAAGGATGAATGTGACTACATATTATGATGCTCAGTAACTGCTGGTCAATTGGAAGTTATTAGGCAAGTGAGTGGGACACCCAAGATAATCTCCCAAACCAGTCTTCACTTGCATAGGCTAATGATATTTCTCCCTTTTTCTGTGCAATTTCTCCCTGCTTTGTCTCACTTCTCAGAGACATTACAGTTGTCTATAGATGAAAGGAATTATTTCGTTTCATTTTTCAATCCTGTACATTCCTTCTTTTTTAAAGTAACTTTAAAAAGTGTTACGTTTCTTATTCTTAAGACACCTGCTAAGGAATGTCTGGTCGCCCTACCTTACAGACAGTTAGCTATATCATTCTCCTCTGGTTATACTGGACTAATCTATGTAGAATATTCTTCCTTGTCTGCTTGAGATATCTTTCCTTTCTAGGTAGCTTCTCAGAGCCAGCTTTAAAAAGTAAGTCCTTACTATTTCAATTATGCTGCTGCTCTCAGTGTCTCAGAGGGCATTTTTGCTCTCCTTCTCTTCTTTCTTATATTTGTTTTCTTTTCCTGGACATACAACTGTGCCTCCCAGTCCCTCCTGACCTGTGTCTTCTAGACCGACATTTTTCAATATTAAAACGCTGTTGACTCCCAAAGGACTTTTTGAATACACCTTCACAGTTTTGCGATATAAAGACACTGAACAGAGCAATCCTTGACATAGACCAGACTGAATTCCTCCACCGCATAGGAACTCCTTCTCTTTTGAGTACACAAGAGGAATTTGAAACAGAGGTGGTAGATGTGGACCCATGTTCAGGATCTGAAACAGATGGTCATAAGAGTAATGGCATCTGTGGAAACCTGGCCATTAAGACTTGTTTCTGCTGCCTTTAGGTTGCTATGTAGGTGCAAATTATCAACAGACACAGAATTTTATTTAGATGAAACTAAAATTGAGACTGTGTTTCAAATCACATACACCCTGCATTGATTCCAGAAACCTAAAGCAGGTGTTAGCAAAGTGGAAGTTGATATCAGATAGCCCTACACCACACCATGGTTTGATGTCATCTGACAAAGATACTGTGTTGTCTGAAAACCAACATTTCTGCCAGGATCATCAATCATCTCCAGTATCCCATGATTTCCAGTTCTTAAATTGTCCTAACTTGTTTTGCGTCATTTGAATTGATAATCACTCCTAGATAATATTTATCCATTACAACCTCCTTCAACTTTCCTTCTTCAGGGTTAAACAAGCCAACAACTTTTTGTCCCAAGTTCAAAAATTGAAACCTAAAATTCATCTAATGCAACAAAGGCTACATGAGAATAGAACAAAAATATTGTTTTCCTCAAGTATTTTCTTCTATTTTTTTTCACTGTGCAAGTACAAATGCATTTTAATCAACTTCTGATTTTGAAAATCTTTGATCTGGAAGTTTCTATATCTCTGTCAAAATACAGAAACTTATTAAATCACAGACACATACCCAGATGTCTGCATTTTAAAATTATATTCTGTCACACCTAGTATGGGTAGACATTAAAGAAGGTTCTAAAGCACTAGTCAGTTTTTAAATAACAAAAGGGGAAGCAAAACTCTAAAGTAAGAGTATCTTTCTGGGGGAAGCACAATTGTTCCTCAAGCATCAATCAGCACACACCCTATAACTGCACTGTAAGTACATATCTACATAACAGAATCCACAGTGTGTTTAATAAGCCAATATAGGTACCAGCAGAACCACTGTGTTGGTCCTGTCTTACACCACTTCTCCTTCCACCATCTGTGCACTTTCTGTGGGGTACACTATCTCCCTCTGCAGACTGATGTTCCCATAGCTGACTTGTTTCCTTTACCTTCAGTATCTTCACTCAGTGCAAACGCTGTGCTATGCACATCCACTCCTCTCCTCCACACTGTCTCATGCACCCACAGTTGGACTTGTTTCTGGACCACTGGGCATACAGCAGCATGCTTACTGATTTATGTGTGACCCCTATCCAGTATGGTCACTAGTATTAGCACTCTTAGTTTTAGGTGCAATTCATTTTACCACTCATATAAACAATCCACCCTGAGCCTGAAAGATTCAGTTGAATCTGAATACAAGGAACATAATACTAGTTGCTTTTTATGAAGGCTCTAGTTTGTTTTTTTTTTAAAGTTCACTATCACAGAAAACGATTTCTTAATTCTCTTAGATTTAGTTCACATAGCCACTAGCACTCTTTCCAGTAACATGAGAATCATAGTAGTTTTCAAATATGGGAAGATTCGTTTTGAGACAGCTTGCTTTGTCCACATCACTTTATTTTAATCTTGTTCATTTGTCACTAACATCACCTGCTGAGCTAAAATGTTTTTCAGACTGAAACTGGAGGATGTGCAACCAAGATTAATGGCCCACGAATCACGTGTTAGCAAATGAATCCTCCTTTATACTATTGTTGTATAGCACTAGGAAACTGTAGTTGAAAAACAGTGCACATTTTCCCTTTCAATATTTCATTTTCAGTCAACTGACCCCCAAATGTTGTCAGATTCATTACTTAAAGACACCATCTGCTGACCTGTCATGGAGGGTGGTCAGAGCTGTCACAGTGGAGTACTTTTTCTTCTGAATTTGTGTGTAAAAGCAGCAGTAGGAAAAATATCCTTATTTAAAATACAGACCTACACTTACTCATTTTGTTTGGAGGATTCTCTACATGAGTAATATTTGCCAAGGCAACAAAGTGATAGATGTAGAGGGAAACTAAAACCTGTGTGTTGCATGGGAGAAAGCTCTTGTGCCAAATATGAACTTTAACTGTTTTTTTCTGTTCTGTTGGAGTAGCTCTACTAGAAATATACATCTCATTAGGATTTTATTTGAACCACTAAATGCAATAGAGTGCAGGAAGATGGTGAAGCCAAGGAATATCATCAGTGCAATCTTTAGGTTTTTTTCATGTCATACTTTCAAAACTTCTGATTTGCTGACTGTGTTCATGTTGCAAGAAATCTGGCTTTGAAGCTGAGTGGAGCAAAGAACAATATACTTAATATGCACTTGCACACTTCTGATGTAACTGTTTTTCAGTTATAGCAGCCCAGACCTGTAAGATTTCTTACAAGGCTGCTTATGATTTAAGTTAGATATTCCAGAGACATGTCTGTCAAATGTTACTCCTTCTACCAAGTATTCCAGCAGCAAACATCCAGGCTTCCTACTAAACTAAGAAATGTTTTTTTCTGAAGCCCCTTACAGATTACTCAGCAAGTTTGTGGACAACACCAAGCTGTGTGGTCTGGTCGACATGCTGGAGGGAAGGGATGCCATCCACNTAGGCTGGATGAGGTCCTGGACGGCCTGGTCTAGTGGTAGGTCCCTGCTGTGGCAGGGGTGTTGAAACTAGATGATCTTGAAAGGTTCCTTCCAATCTAAACCATTTTATGATTCTATGATTTTCTTAGAGCACTAATTATTTTGCATTGTAACCACAACATTTTCCTCACATTGTTCTAATGCACTAAGGTTATGTTTGAAATCTGAAAAACTATACTAAATGCACAAGGACCACAGCTGCAACTATGGAAACTACAACCTTGATTTAACTATAAATGAACGGTAAATACAACTTAAACATATTTTTAGCAATAGTCATTTAAAATGGTATCCTAGTCATGTATACAGATACTCAATGGATGAACACCTTTGTTCCATGAAAGCTCTTTGCCCCCTGTCTACAAAATTACATTCATCCTGTTTTCAGCAAATGCTAAACTGTCTTTAGGCAAGGCTGTCTTTTATCTCTTAGGACATGTTTTGTATTCCTGTGCTCAGGATCTCTCATGTAATGAAAATTGGCAATTTCAGATTTATTTATTAGCTAGGTAAGAAGAGCCTCAGGGACCATGAGGCTCAGCTGCTTCATTCTGTGGGTCAGTAGAGGCTTCTTTCTCTGTGACAGCCCATAGGTAAAAAACCTAACAACAACAACTGCAGAAAAAGCCAAGGTGAAGCACCTTTCCATCATTTTCCACCAAATAGTATGTTGTTCTGAATAATTTGGGATCTATATGGATAAGAATAAGACTCATAATAGTGTTTGTAAGTCCTTTCAAGGTGGAAATATTTTCTTATTCTACAAGTCTATTAAATGAACAATTCTATATTTCTAGAAATTATAATGACTCCCAAAATGTTGCCCAATGAACATCAGGCAGATAAATTCTCTGTGTCTGAAGTATTCTTTGTTCATCAATGGACAGTAGCAAAGGACTTCTTTCCTCTGTCATGGCTGTTCATCTGGAGTTCTAAACAAAGAACATATGGCAATACAGTGGCTCTGTGTTTGGGTTTTGAGTTTTTTACCCCTCTTCATCATGAAGGAGCAAAATTCTTTATGATTCCTAAGGGCAGGCTATGGGAAGCAAGTGTACTTATATCAAACAAGACTCATTAGTCTAGAGGTAGCAAATATTGTATTGTCTTTCCAGTGAAGCATTTATAAATGATCCTTATCCATTAATTTTGACCTTCAAAGTATTTCCATCTCTATCCTGATCATATCGGCAAGAAGAAATAAGTTGGAGGATATTTTACATCATGTAATTTTCCTTGGAAAATTTATGAATCATCATTTTAGCACTTGTGCATAAAATTTAGCATGTTGTTATCATAATCTGACAAGATTTCTCTGAGCATCCCTTCTTCCCTTCAAAAACTTTACCTGTATGACACTTCCCTAAATAGCTGTTTAAGTGGGAAGCTTGAGCCATTGCTATAAAGAGCAGTACAAAATAACTGTAGCTCTCCAGAAATGGACAAAGAAAAGACTAGAAAATTTGGCTGTCATTTCCTCCTCTGTCTTCTTCTGCACTTTAAACAGATATTATGCACCTTCACTTTGTGACAATGACCACACAAGAAGCCATTAAATCAATTTTATTACTTTCCTAAGGCAGAGGGAGCACCAGGCCTTTCAAACATCTGGCCCCACAGACACCTTGTGCAGCTCTGCTAGGTCAGCCACAGCAGGGAGAAGAGTCAGGACAGAGGTTTAGACCTTTACATGATCTTGCTCTTCCCGTACTCCCAAAAATTGATAAAATTCTGTCACCACATCCTACCTTTTGGTCATCATGTTGGTGTTAAAGTTTTTTAAGTCTCTAAAATGACAGACACAGATCAAACTCACAGTACCCACTAAACTGCTAAAGGTTGTGGCATGGACTCTTTCCAGAAATTATGAATTAATCTCCTGGTTGCCATCATTTTTCTTAGACACTTTTAAAATAGAATTTCATTCTTGCTCAATTATGTATTTGCTTTTACTCTCTCTTGGTTTTTTTTTTGATACGTAGATGAGTATGATAACTGTTGCTGTTTCATCACTAACAGATGATAATCAAAAACTCTTTAAAGAGATCAAACAAATATTCCAGCTAGATTCACTGAGTGAAACTGAAAACACTGCCCTCCTGCTGCTGTTGTTCATAATATTTTCAATAATTGCCTACAGATTTCTTTCAGCCTCAATAATGCTAATTGTATGAGTAGGATTTATAGCTAAGGTATCATATTTGTATTAAAATGTGAGGGAGAAAATAGCACATTTTGCCTTACTATGACAGTGTTTTGTTTGTTTACTGGAAAGGATTTGTATTTTCAATAGTTCACTATTTTTCATTTTTAAAGAGCTATCTTTGAAAATATATATATTTATTACTAAATTTTGTTTTCTCTATAGTTTATTGTTGAGATACTTTTTTCCTACTGGATTGCATCAGCTACTTATTGTAGCATATTTGCTTATCTGTTACCAAGAAGATATGCTTGGCTCTTCTGGACATCAAGTGGGACTTATTATTCATGTTTCTGTACTTGAATAATGCAATGACAGCTCATAATCCTCTTACATGTGAGGATTTTCAGCAACGATTCAATGCCTTGTGAGATGCTTTCTCTGATTTTTGAAACCGGCCTTCACATATATACATGTTACCTGAAAAGCTCTTATTCGGAGGTTTCTTAGTTTAATATCCACCCAATTCTTCTTAAACATAAGCCCATGTAACTGTAATTCAAAATGCAAAGCCTTCTCTGGAACAGTGAGATATACATAAACTACTTACTATCCACCATGTACTTTTACACTTACTGTGACATGTGTGTTTGTGACCTTAGTGCCACCATAAAAGTCAGGAGAAAGTTTTTGGGACTGTCAAATCTCTGGGTTTGAGTAGCAGCAGAATTTCAGTTGATGGAATTTTTAATACAGTTCAACTTGTTTAAAGTGATAATATACTCATCCCAATGATTTGATATCTGGCAGAAGCCTTCTTGCCATAGTTACAGCTTTAAAAAAAAACACCTGGAAAATTATTTTACAGCAGGCTCTGGGTTTAGATGGTTTTGTGACTGTCACATGTCATCAAGCATACCACGCAGTAATGTTCAGAGATGGAAATTCCTGCTGTAGTACTTTAGACTTTCTATTGCTATCTATCTATGTAAGAAACGTGTTGATGTACAACCTGCTCACGAGGTGCTCAGAGCCAGCCATGAGAAAACTTGTCACAAAATGATTTTTATGTCTAGCCGATTTTAGAAACTGTCATAAATATCCCGATTAAACATGTAACAGCTTCCAAATGTACTCTTAATTACTGTTATATAATGTGACATGTTCAAAAAAAGGTGTTCCCTAAAAGCATAATAAGTTCTATTATGGATCACTAGGCAAAGAGGAGAAACAAATACAGACATGCACAATCTCAGGTTTGGGGAGACACTGTTAGATAACTAGCAATGGAGTAAAACTAGCAAAGATATTTACACCTCCTCCAACCATGTGGAAAAGGAATCCAGTTGATTCATAGGTGGCCTAAGAGGAGCTAGTGTCAAAAGAATTTAAATTTTCCCATGAGAGATAGTTCAGCATAAGCCTAATGTGAGATGAAGGAATAATTGGTCAAAAGAGATATGACCCTGGTTTACAGTGAGATTCTTACAATCAAGGAAAACCACAACTGAGGATATTTTGTTTCCCACAGCTGTCATCAGCACTAATCTGCACTTCTGTAAATCAGTGTAGGAGAACTACTTGCTTGCAAATAAAGGAAATTAGTGTGCTACTAAGTTGCCAGAATAACAAACTCAGTGTCACTGACATCTCCATTTCCCTACTTAGTAGAAAAACTCTATGGAACACTGTGTGCTCCTTGGTGTCTCTTTTAAAAGATTTGTGAGTGTTGAAATCCATGGCAAGGTGTTACAGTGAAATAGACTTTGGCTATGTGTATAGTATAGGATTTCGTAATCTTCTCTATAGCATCCAGTTATATTTTCACTCTTCTTTGCTCCTCTTTGGTACTGGGAAGACCACCATAATATGTCTACATAATGCAAAAGAAGTAGAATCTTTAAAAAAATTCATGCACTTTCAAGTCTCCTTCTTTCTGCCCCACCTCCCCCCCAAATATGCATAATTAGAAGTTCCTTATTTTAAACTATCTTTTGATTATCTTAGTTAAAACTCAGTCTTGATGAAATATTCTTTAATCAAGACAAAGATTGCAACTGATTCAATAAACTAAATGCCCCATTTTTTGCATACACATCAGACAGTGCATATGTCTTTATGGATTGTCTTAAATCTTCTACTATAACATCAATAAAATTTGCAGCATGGAGATAATATTATGGGAGCAATATCAGCCAACTGGTAGAGTCAGCTGTAAAATTCTAACTGCCAGTCATTTAATTTCGTATTTCCATGGTGTGTTGAAGAATTCTGTGAATAAACTCTTTTCTAGATACTGTGAATTATTCTAGAACATGATAAAATGAACATTTTTCAACTTCGTGTTTTTGACTTTTTGTTTTCCAGGAGTTTTTCATTGCAACTGTTCATGTAGCACACTGAAGACCTAAAGTGTATTGATGTGTGGATACCAGAATCACTGTATGTATTCCATAGTGGTTATGGACATTCCTAACACAAAAGACTATGGTCTTTTATTTTCTTTGAGATTTTCAGTGCATGATTTCAAAGCTTTGCTTAGGTGTTCTAAACCTAGTGATACATCAAAATTGTATGTTCAGCTGATTATCTTTATGAAGTCACCAAAATTTTTATGTCAGTGAGTTCTACTCCTCTAGTCCTTACTTTAAACATGGGAAACACCGAAATACCTCTTCTGAATCTTTCTCACATGTTTGGGTGGAATAGCAAGAGAGTATTGATAATCCTAGCTATTGACTCTCTCTTATTTGTATTTGGCATTTGTACCACACTAAGAACAGAAATAAATAAAATCTCTAATGCCAAGTTGCATGCCACAGTTTGCATACCAAAGCCCACAAAATTAGGTGGCTTTACCTTTACTGGGAATAGTTATTGGAACATGCTACTCTGCCCAACCTTATCTGGACACTTATGGGAAAGTGCTAATTTACACAGGCGAAATGACACACAAGGGGCTGAACCTACTGTTAAATAGTATGGGTGATCATGTGCTGTTATCTTAGTATGTACCTGGCCCTGCCCTGTTTACCAGCATAAACATAGCAGGAAGGCCATGGCTGCCTTGGAGAATCAGTGGTCAATACAAGAGTTTTTCAGGATACCTTATTTCTCTTCCGAGTGACTGGCACTTCTTTCTATGTCTGAAAATAAAAATGCTTCATTTTGTAGGGTACCTTAATTTGAGGCTTTGGTGACTGTACATACAAAACACCTTTAAAATTACTGAGACTGAGAGGATTAAAATTCAGCTTACACCTTGGCATTTTACCTTCAGGATACTAAGTTACAGATTGTTAGGAGACTGACTTGACTTTGGAAATCAAAATAAAATAGTGGACAACAGCACTAGTGATGCATTATACCATTTTACATTAAAAAGTGATTGTGAAGCTACTAAATTTGTTAGATACAATCAACTTCAGTTATGCTCCCAAGTATAAACTATTAGACAGTTTAACAATATTATAAAAGTCTGTGTTTTGCAAAAGAATGACATGGATGCATTATACAAATCTGAAAAGAAAACCTGTGGGAGATGATCTAATCATAGCAATTATGCAATATGTAGTAAGATAAAAGTTCAACAGCATAAATATTGATGGCAATTAGCTAAGAATTAAATGCACAGTTAAAAAGGTAAGTGCCATATGAGAATTGAATGCTTCAGCAGGAATCTTGTTTAGAAAATGCAGTGCAAGATTATTTCACAAAGTTGTGCTGTATCATAAGAGCACCACTATGAAAGGCTTTTGATTAAATGGAAGAGATCAAGTTTGCTTCTCTGAAAGTCTCACATTTTTGCAAGCATGCAAAATAAGAAGTGGCTTAGAATTAAACTGGAGCAAAGAAGACTTGGTTTTATTCCTACAACAAAGACACAGCAAGTCACCTCAAACCTTTCTATATCTCCAGTTGATAACTACTATGTCTTATCTCAGTAATATGTATATATATTTTGTCTAGATGTTTTCATGTCTGTTAATACAAGGATTAATATGAAATACATTTCTACTAATAAAGTTGCTTCATATTAGTGTCTGCACACTAATGCCACAGTTTCACCGTCAGTTCAGGCAGGCATAAATTGGCACTGTTGGTGAACTAGCCATTCCACCCACTCCCTTCAGCCCTGGCTGTACCACTCTATCCCTATGCCACTGCCTCTTCAGTTTTGACACAATTTGCCATAACTTCAGTCTGTTTCTCTGGGCTGATTCCCTCATTCAAACCAGATTTGTGTAAGCACATAGGAAGGGCAGTGCCAAATTGAGGATGGGCAGACGTGAGTGGAAGTTGGTCTTATGTTTCAGCAACAATGCTGGCATATACTGGTTTGCACTGATCAGGGAACAACATCATCACTAAGGAGAGAATTGAGTTTAAACAAAGACAGGTCTGTCAAATTCAGGAGGTGACACCTGGTCTAAGAAAGAAACAGCTTTTCTAAGACAGTTTTTCTAAGAAAGAGCAGAAACATTTATTTTATTCTGAGAGTAGCAAAACTCCCTTCTGAAGTAGAAAGACATTCCCAGGGAGAAGTTAGCAGGAGGATTTACAGGATATATGAAGGTGTTCTCAGTGAATCATCAACTGCTCCCCTGCATCTTACAATGGAGAAAAGGTTTCAGCAACACGGGAAGGGAAAATGTCTTTGTAAACTTGAGCTCATTTATTTTCCCTTTAGAACCATGGAAGGTAGACAGATACTAAGCCACAGGTGACAAGGACAGTTGACGAGGAGTCACTCATGCTACAGAGCACTTGTCATAATTCATATACCCAAGAAAACAAGAACAAATTTTTGAGGGAACAACAGAATTGTCCATGTATTGTTCAAGTTGATGCTTTCTTCATAACATGAGCAGGCAGAAAAAGTACACTTAATATAACTACAAACTAAAACAATTCCTGTTAGGTGGCCCCACTAGAGCTAGATATTCAAAGTCTAGCCCTCAGACATAGAAGATATGAAGACAGGCTTCTAGATCATAAGCCATGGCTACAGATCAGATTGCAGCGAAAAAGCTTTGTATGGATTGTGAAGGTTACCTGTTACCTTCACATAGGAGAAGATCACTCAAGAACCTGATGGACCAGGGACACAAGAATTCCTGACTGGAAGACAGAAGGGGTTTTTTACCTATTTCCCAAATGCTAAGTATGTATGTCTGGATACTTTTCATGCCAAATATCTGTGCTGCCCTTTATCAGATACAAACTCTGATCTACAGCTCTTGAAGAAGAGGATAGTTGAAAGGCTAACCTGTTCCTCCAGGAAGATCTTTTATCTAAGGATTGTAATATAATGCAAATGCAGGCAGAGAGACAGAACCCTTGATAAATGGTGACCTTCTACAGCTGGATAGCAAACTTTCTTTTTCAAATTCAGCACAAGTAAGTTTTTTATTTTATGTCTTTACTTGCATCTTTTATAAACATTTGTCTATGTTGAAAAAAAGTACTTTTATTTGCATTCATGCTGACTCTCTGAAGAGTGAATTTTAAGAGGAACCAATTCCCCTGACCTTGCTTAAGATAAGCAACAGCTTACTTGGAACCACATAATTCTTAACATCATCATTTTCATAGTAGAGTCAGATAATATGCTGAGTAATCTACTCATGAATGATCATATTTATTCAAATTATTCAAATTTATATCAATTTAACCAGCAATATTGCACATTGCTGCAAGATATGTTGGAAGAGCCTGTCCTATCTCACCACTTTTATTCCCAGTCCTATTTCAGCTCTTACTCTTGGTTCATCAGATGACACTGGACTGTAACAAGCTAACCTTTCTCATAGAGCAAGTGTTTTATCATCTGTAAATGGTGTCAAAAGTCCATATACCTTTATTATCAGCTTTTATTATAAATTTCATCGACTTACTGAGTCTCACTTTTCCACTGCTTTGCACAGTACAGAGCCACTCACAACTGAGCAATGTGAGTGTTAGGTGACTGTCGAACATTTTTAACCAGGAAAAGTATTTGTCAGCTATTTAGCACTTACTTTGCACTGATATAAATAACAGAATATGTAAGGCAGTAGAAAACAAGAGTTTAAGGTACCTTAATTGCTCTTCAACTACTTTTGTTGTTGTCGAGAGCAAAGGAAGTTTTCACCTGAGAAACATACACACTTTGTTTATGTTGATGCTTTTAAAAATCAAAGCTATGTGAAGAAATTATGACATTGGAAGAAAAAAGCACTTGTCATGAGATTGAGTAATCACCAAAATTATCTCTCCTTTCAAACACCTCAGATAAGAAAAATTGTAAAGAGGATAGTTGTGCAAATAATGAGAAAATGTATTCTTTTCCATAACTGAAATAATTCCTGTTATACCTAGTAGTTCACAAAGGAGGCTGCAAAGATGAAGTAGAATATATATATTCAAAAATATATAAGCATATAAATGTAAAATATATCTATATATATAATTAAAAACTAGCAGTCCTGGGGAGATACCTTTTTCAGAACAGTGAGTGAAACTCATGCCCTGGGTATCCCTGAAGAATGAATGCTCTGAAGTGAATACTGACTAGCTGTGGTGAGCTAAAATACAAAGAACATAAAAACTGACTTCTCCTCATCTGAAGAAAGAGTATGAAATAAGATAACTGTTCAGATGAGATTAAAAATGATGAGATGTAAAATCTCTGACTTTTGTTATTCATAATTTGGAGGAAAGCTTTCTTCTAGCTAGTAGCTATAGAAGCCATTACTGTTTTCGTAGGCCCCTGCCTTGACAACTTCACAATTGTGAGACAATTCCATGAGCCAACACTAAGCACGTGTATCTGAAGGACTGAAGCTTTAGAAGCTAAATTAATTGATTTACAGGTGCTTTCAGGCAGCTAGACTTCTTAATAGACAATATTATGGATGAACCCATTGAAGATAAAAATAACACCCACAGTTTTCAAGAGCTGTATTAGAAATGTGAGCCACCAAATAAATTACCATCTACAGATTTACATAAATGGAAATATGAAAGTATAATTCTTCAGACTTTCTGAAGGCCACAAGAGAGAGAGATGATTTACCTAAAACCTAAAATGGGCTGTTACTGGATTCAGAAAACCGCTTTAAGTCTTAGTAGATCAATAGCAAATAATTGTCCAGAACCCCAACACACTCCTGGAAATTTGCCCAAAAGTTTTTGAATGAATAACAGTGACATTTAAATACTGGTTCAAGTATCTATCTGCTCATAAATGCAGTAAAATGATTATGTTATGCAATGAAGGGGTAATGCAAAATCAAATAATATTTATAGACAACAGCAAGCTATCTAAGGTAGCTAACAACGGAAGAGATACCTCAATTAATTAACTTGGCCCTAGATTCTTCCTGAGATTGGGAAAATGTTATTGATTTAAAAAATAGTTTCTTTCAGAACAGTATTTGATAAACTAGGATACTGTAATATCTCCTTTTATTAAAATGTGAGGAATAAATGTTTCTGTTGAAATTATTATCCATTTCACAGGGTATAGATATTGTCTTCTAGTAAAGACACAAATACTTAAATCTGCTGAAAATACGATCTGCGAGTGCAGTAGCCTCCTCATTAGTACTACTGGATGTCAGAAGGGTCTTCCAGATAGGAACATTACACAGCAAAATTCTTTCAGCTTCTTCATGACTTTGGCCCTGTTTCCTACTAGTCTCAACACTGTAATTCACAGAATATTAGAATTAACCAAGGAAGTTGAGCCTGTCTGTGTTTCAGACAGTAAAAGCAGTGGAAAATGTAGCTATGAAGTATGCGGATGACAAACTATTATCAGACTTAGCAGTTTAAACAGTTGTGTGTTTAAAAATGAAGCAGAAAATAAAATAAAAATAACATGATTAACTGACAAATTGAAGTGATCTTTCAAGCCAGGAAGAAACTGAAACCCAGTCTTGGTGAAGTAGAGAGAAAAATAAAATTATGCTAGATAAAACATAAATTAAGAGACTTCAAAGCAATCTGAGTGCAAATGCTGAAAGCTTACAAAGAGAGCAGGAAAATAGTCTCACTGATATAAAGGGAAAGATACAGTTAGGATAAAAAAACGTACTTTATATTAATCATTTTTCTAGGTGACTCAAACTAATACCATAGAAGCAAGCTTAAAGCTAAAACTTTGCACTGAATCTCAGGTTTCTAGTTTCCTTCCATATCATGTGTTTACTTCCTGTAGCTTACTCATGAGTGCTGAATATAGTCCACTCTGACATACAAATTCAAGCTCCCGGATAGTTAAGTTAATTCCGGAAACGTATGACTTCTCAGGTGCCAGGTGTTGTTAAAGAGTTCACAAACTTAGTTCTTAATATCTCAGGGAAAGGCCAAGAAGCTGTAGATAAATTAATGTTACCAGTTCCTACATAGGACGCTAAGCCATCCACTGAGTAATATCTGTCTGCCTGCTCCGTGTGCTGCAGAAGGGTCAGAGACTTTGACTTTAGCAAACACACAAAGGAATTACCTTTGCTTAGATTAACAAGGAGCACAGCACAACTGGCAGACCACTTGGTGCTGAGGATTGGCAACTGCATTATATATGTTTCAGAGGGGTTTACAGATCAGACTAGCGAAGCTCTGTTCCTGGTAACAGAATGCCTATTATGAACTAAAATGTATTAGATACCTAGATACACAGACCATATTTCCTAGTTTAGTTTCATCTGAAAGCAACCTATTTTTTGTGTTTTGATACTGCTTTGTGAAGCAAGCCAAAGAGCAGAAAATGGAGGCTATTGGGAGACTTATTTCAAAAATACACCCTTGATATGGACTAAAGTGCTGGTGCAGACTCACTTGCTGATGATTAAATTGAAGAGAAGCATCTGGTCAGATTCAGATTGCTTTTGTGAGCAGCAATGAAACTGAATTTTTGGCATGTTGAAAACAGAGAGGGGAAGATCTGAACATGTGGAGTTATCTCTGCATTCTTTCTTGACCAGCTTTTAATTAAAGAACCAAGTTTAAACAAGATTTCCACAGAGTAAGAAGACCAATCTTTCCTCCTCAATACCAAAGAAAAAGCAAACAAGTTCTTTCTATCATTCTTTACCACACTTGGCAGATATACATCTGCCCTAAAGCTATTCTTTGCAAGTAATGAAGATGAGGCACTGTCAAAGATCAAGGTGAAGACAAAGGTATCAGAACAAAGAGATAATTTAAATCAAAATAACTTGCCAGAACTAGGTAGCAGATTGAAATGAATTGTTAACAAAAAAAGTCAATCTTTATTGGACACCTGGAAAGTCACACAGTTTTGCCTCTTTTTATAAGAGGTGGTATTATGAACTGCTAAACATTGATGTCCACTCCTTCACTAGGTATATTGATTGAAAAATATACAAGCTCTTACGCAGATGAACATGATAAATAATGTTACATTCTCATGGATTCTTTGCAAGGCAATCATACTGCTTCAGTGAATAGAAGCTTTTTGAAACACTAAAATATGGCAAATACAATTTTTGGGGTAGAAATGTCATATGTCACATTGGTTTTGTCTTTTTTTAAAAACAAAACCTTTTAATCTTTTACTCAGGCTATTAAACTTACAAGTTGTAGACTGCAGTTCTACTGTGACTAGAAGCCATTGTGGGGAAAAGCAGAGAGAAAAGCAAAAATGAAAAACTGCAACATGGGTGGAAATTAAAAATGAGTGCCTGGTTAGGACAATATGCCATATTTTCACTTTAAGTTAAAACAGACAAAAAAACCCAACAAACAAAACCCACCAAAACTAAATCATTAAGGCTGTCCTGAAGTATAGCTAAGAATTTTGTTTTACAAGCTCTGCACTTTGCCATCTGTCCCTACTCTTTACTTACTACTTAGTAGGGTCATTTGGTGGCAAAGTGAAACTACAGAAGAAGGTTCTGTGTATGTAATGCTCTCCAACACAAAGGAGGCAATTCTGAAATTGAGGTAACCCTTGACTTTCACAGTCATCAGACTGCGAAATACAGTCTAAGTGATTAATCTATTTTTTAAAATAAGGCTAAGGAGAAATAAACTTTTTCCTCCACAGGTTAAAATTTTTGTACTTTCTTTGAGATATTCCTGAATTTCTATTTTTTATAGCAAGCACTTGAAAAGTATCCCTCCTCTGCCCACTCATTACATTTCTCCCTATTTCTGCAGCAAAGAGTGATCCTCCGGATAATAGCTAAGGCAGATTCTCTCCAGGATAGATTGCATCCTAAGTACTGAGTGAGATGGAAGACCTATGAAAAATGTGCCATTAAAAGACATTATAAGCCACTGAACATAAACAGTTAAGATGTATGATAGGAAAGACTAGAAGGTGCAAATTGTATCAGCAACTTCCTTCTAATATTTCTTAATTTCTACTATTGTGTATCCTTAATATTGTGCTAGCAGAATTTTTATAACCCCATCATTACTGTCAAAGTAGGTGTCATGAAACACGGTTGAGACAAAGAACTGTAGGGTTCAGAAAAGAATGAGAAATGACATACAAACAACAGGAATCACAGTCACCTTGCCAAGGATTAGAAACATGCTTTGATTGTCATTCTTCATGCTTCATAACACAAGTCCATATCATAGCAATCACTTGGGTTTAGGAAGAGATGTCCCTTTCATCACAGGGATCACATATCCAGCTCTGAACTCTTTCATATGGTACTGTTCAGTATTACCACAGGAATATCATGTTAGATAGACCATTAGTCTGATTCAGCATGTCAGGCTCTGTGTTCCCTGTCTTTGTGCCATGTGTCCAAGGCTGAAACTCTGGTTTAAAACCTAGTGTAGTGGGTCTGTCTGAGATGATTTTCCCCATACAGACTTCATACTGTGGTACTGGGACCCAGAGGGTGTTGATAACATGGTGTGTGTTATGTCTAGCCGTGAGTGCTCACATAACATCAAAGCTACAGGGGGGTAAGATCTGGGAGGGGATACAACCCAGACAGCCAACCTGAGTTGACCAATAGGATATTCCATACCATATGATGTCAGCTCAACTATAAAGGAAGGAGGATGGGGGGATTCGAGGGAGATGTTTGTCCTCCGAGCAACCGGTACACGTTCTGGAGCCCTGCTTCCCGGGACAGGCCCGACATCGCCTGTAGATGGGAAGTAGAGAGTAACGGCTTTGTTGCTTTTGCTTCGCGCGCGTGCGGCCTTGCTTTCTCTGCTGTTTATTAAAACTGCTTCTTTCACTGGGCACCCAGCCAAGGTAAATCCACAACACCTAGCAATAAGGAAACTCTGAACTCTAATAGCCATGAAAGATCATGCCAGTTCTTGATTAATAACACATACAATTTCCCTCCCAGGCCCCTAAGCAGAGGATTTGGCAGCTATGCATAGTCATGGTAGGAGAAACACATACTGTGTATTAAGAGACTACACAGAAATGAGATGTGGAAACTTAGGGAGAACTGGAGTATTATCACAGAATCTATTGAAATAAATAGTTTGTACAATTATAGAAATTATATTTAGAAGATAATAAGGTAAATTAAGAAACCCAGATGTCACAACATAAAAACAAAAGAAACAAACAAATGAACTGAGTCAATTGAATCAATTGTACAGGGAAAGATCAATAAAGATTTGCCAGAACCAACCTCCAGAGAAGGTCAGTTATTATACGAAACTAGCTCTTTGAGTCAGATATCTAAAATATTTTACACTGTGCTTTTGACATGAGTAGATAACGAAGACTTTATCTTGTGACATGACAACATTATAAAAATAAAACTGTTGTCATCTGCACTCCAAAATGTCACAGATAACTTTAAAATATATATTTCACACTCTATAGTTGATTTATTGTTAAAACTAGAGTCATTGCTTACTGGCTCTCTTCAAATCTTCAGAACCAGTGATCAAAATGTTATCTCGGGCATGCAAATATAGGATTTTTAAAGACTCAACCATATAAACTTGTATGAGATATGATAGCCTAGTTTCAAGGGCACAGTAGACAGATATCCCCATTCGCTCACTTTTTCACCTTTTTGCACAGGCATAGAAGGGGAGATTGAACAATTTTTCACAGCACCTAGATCTAAGGACTGTCTTCCTCCACTGTTTAGATATCCAAACCTGGGTTTGGATTCTATTCTGGAGCCTGTCAAGGGGCCTCTCTTTCTTTTCCCTGACATCTGGTCATCTCTAGCTACTCAAGATCTGAAATGGATAAATCTTCTGAATATATATAATCTCTTATGCCTATCTATTTGATAGCCGAATAAGACTCCATCATTTTTGTGTGTGTTTTCTTAATATGCAGACAGTAATCCCAACCACATTCTAGTTATGATTCAGTTTTACTTCATGTAAAATCTTGTTGACTTTTGCAACTCAAACCCCGATAAACGTAACCCATTTCTATAGTTGCAAAAAGAGGAAAAAGGTCTCTGTTATGTAAGACACATTTTTTTATTGTCTGGTAAAATTTTGACTTTCTTCCAAAGTAGGTTTCATGGTCATGCATTGCACCTTATTTGCTCATGCTTGTGCTACCAGATATTGAGATATTAACATAAGCTTTCAAACTGTACCTAGGTCCCTATAGGAGACATCAGTAAATACATTCCTAAACAGGTTTTCTCTGATATAGTGCATCTGACAAAACATGATGTCTTAATATATAAATGGAATTTCATCTTTCTCTGTAGAAAACTTTGATAGAATTGTACAGTTTTATGTTAGTAGGATGTATCAGAAGTTAATTTTTCATACTGATGAGCACCTATGGCCCAAAAATCAGGACCTCTATAACACTTCCTGTTAGGCATCTAAAATCACTAGTAAGTCATAAAAAATTATCTTCTTTCCTAGCATGAACTGAGTTGCAAAGAATGAAACTGCTGTTTTCATAGCTACCATCATATGATGGTGGCTTTGTAAAATATTAAAAAATAGTTTGATCATACTTTTGATTTTCAATTCGTCATAGGCCTCTTAACATTCTGTAACACATTGTGCTTGAGGATTAAGGCCATTAGTCTAATAACTATAATTAGTCATAATTATCCTAATAGGAGATATTAGTTAATGAAAACTCATTTCAATGTTCTTAATGGATTTAATTAATGCAATATTTATGTCAGCTTGAAAAACAGAGGCATTTTACAATGCACCTAATTCTTAATGACTTACCAAGAAGTATTAGTTTAATGGAAGTTGCCAAAATATAATCATGTGTCCTCTCAATGTGCCATAAATTTACCTTCCACCAGTCACGGTAACATGAGGGAATATCAAGACTTTTACACCTCCTCCTCTTACTGGAAAAAATTTTAACCATCCATGGATGTCACTTTTCTAATGGTTTAGCTTTCTTCCTAGCTTCTTGCTTTTCTACTGCCCTACCAAGTAATTAAAAAGTTATTCAGTCACTATAGTCCCTCTCTCCCTCCTTTTCTGTGATATGGCTAATAAAGCCAAAGAAGCTGAACACTTCCAATGCTTGAAATAGATCACAATAAGGAAAAGATCCTTATATCACTATTGCCTCTCAACTACTCTGAGCTCATGGAATTCATGATTACATTTATGAAATAAACACTTGAAACCAAACTATCATATGTTGAATTCTAAGTGCTAATTGAATGTTCATCTTGATTTTACCATAGAAAAGACACAAGGTTTTAAAGAACACTTTTATTTACCTGTTTCAAAGACCTTATGGGTTCAGGTTTTCTGTTTAAATCTATCGTAGTCTTTCTTCTTCTACTACATGAAGAAAATCAGCATGAAGCTTTCCTATAAAGCTGTCATAAATCGGGGCCTAAAGAAGTCTGCTTTGGATTTACAAAAATATCTTTACTTGTTAACACAGGCAGCTCTAACCTCGGGGAAAGTGAAATCTTTCCAAGTCCAATTCCTCATCTTTGCTAACCGTGATGATGTCCAACCACATCAGCACCAAGCCTGGCACCACAGCACATTAGGACTGGAAGTATACCTTGCCTGTGTATTTGCCCTCAAGTGGGAGTTGACAGCAGCTAAAAGTCCTTAGAGTCCTATGCTTAAGCATATTCAATCAAAAGAAGACAAAAGTTTAAAAAACATGATAGAATCTTCAGGAAGAAAAAATAATATTTCAGAGGAAAATAAAAGGAAGTTTTCTTGTTCTGAGTACCAGACTGAAGACTCTCATGAGCTTTCTTTCTCCATGAAGACAAAGAAAAATTGATAAGAGTCTTTCATCCTTTCAGCATCACTGCCAAAGAGTCATGGATGCTTAGTCTGCCTGTCCCTGCTGAAAGTAGCAAATGATCCAGGAACTTGGACCATTCATGTAAAAACTGAGAGTGATAGCAGTCTTCTAGGTGAGAAACCAGGAAGCCATCATTTCCACTCTTTTCCTTTCTGTCAGAAAAAATGTTTCCTTAAAAAAACCCCAGGTATTTCCTACCAGAAATTTATTCTAACACAATATTATCAACTACCTCTAAGCTTATAATACTTGTGCATGAACTCTGTGCTAAGTAAATTTAATCTACAAATTAAAGGTTAACACATCATCTAGCATAAAATTTCTAAAACCACCTAAGTAGGTTAGAAACCATATTTTGATTTTGGCAATGACTTAAGCATTTATGATTTATATACTTTGTAAATTTTAAGTCTAGGCTTTTCAAATATTTGGTGCTAAAGATAAAATGTAAACATGAAAGAAACAAAGGGGGAAAAAAAGCAAGCACTAGACTGAGAGTTGAGGCTTTTAAACCTTCTACAAAGACGGACATGTCAAAAAAAATTCCATTTTAAGAGTGACTTTTCCATGAAAATGAACTGATATGGATTGATATTTTTGATATCTTTTACTTTGCTTGTGATTGTTTCATGTCCTGAGCAACCTGCTAGAGGAAAGGTGGTGAGCTCTTAGTTCCCTTTTTTCCCCAGCCACACATTCCTACCCATTCCCTTATGCCAGCCCTCAACTTCCAATGGCTGTATTGTTTAGTCAAGCAGGGAGCTGATGTACTGGGAGTTGATCTTTGATCGCTTCTTTTTTGTTTGATTAGTTTTAAGCTGTGTCCTCATTAAGGACATAGGTATGGTCCAATAACAGGATGAGGAGAGTGAAACTGCCCTGGCTGCCCCATTTTATGCACTGAGAATAAGATGGGTAAGGGAAAGAATTGGCAAGCTACTGAAATTCAGATGAAAATTTCACAAATGGATTATTTTTCTAGTCTGTACCTCTGCAAAGTTGCCTATCCTAAAGATTGAAAGATTTGGCCTGTCCAAAGATGTAGGTTTATCTTGATGTAAACCAGATTTGTAAATCTTTCTTCTCCATATCTGTTATATGATTTTGTTACTCTGCGTGGCTGAAATTCACTGTGGGAGAAAAAATCAGGAATAATGTCTGTAAGCCACTTCAGCCCTGTAAAAATCTTATCTTTCCTAAGCAATACATGTTTAAAATCAAAGGTGATATAAGTAGTTGAAAAGCAGCCTATGCTGTCAACATTAACATACTGAAAAGCCATAATTTTATTTTTTAATGCTTTTTATAAGTGTTCCCCTGAAGAAAGCTAAGCATATAGACCTCATTCCTCTGAAAAATTAAAAATTCCAATGGGTTTTCATCTGAAAGGATTCTCTGCTATACAGTTTGACTTTTTTTTAATTACTGAACAAGTAAACATACTTATACAGAATTCACTAAGGCACACTTGTGCTTTTCTCACCTATCACAAATCTAGGAACAATATGCACTAAAGAACTATTCTAGCTACCATCCAGAGATTCAGGAGAAATGAATTTTGTCTTGAATGCTTATTTATTGGAGTTTCTTACTTATATCAGGCCTATTGTTGAAATTTACCCTATGGGGAAAGCAATCTCCAAGCTAATGAATGTACAAAGTACCCTAAGACCATTTTTGAGGATTTCAGAGGGACCCGAGGAGCATTTAGCTTTGGGCTATCCCTCCACTGGGAAGAGAACCTTGCCTAAAGAAAACCTTTACAGTCATTATTGCCATCCTGGAATTTTACAAACAATACACATGATAATGAAAAACATTTTAAAATATCGCCTTAATCATTATTAATTCCTTTGGTATTTATGGTAATAATGGTAATTATGATTAACTCATTTTGCACTAATGTGAGTGGTTCTGAAACTCCAAATTAATTTGTAATGCCATATTGAAGTATTATTCAAGAAGTATATTACACATTATATTTTTTAAAGATTTGCAAACTCTTTGAAAACAAAGACCTTCTGAAAAAAGGCACTTTTTTCAACTGATAAGACTTTTTGTGATTGTGTGATTAAACCTGTAGTTTCTACTGATATTTGACAATAATGAAAACTGACAAGGTTGAAAAGAATAAGATGAGGATTATGTCACAGGGAATACATACAGAGAGAGAAGAAAAATCTTGTACTTTTCAAAGGCATTTGCTTAAATTATTTTTCCTTTCATTTTACCCCTAGTGACAACTGCCAGACTAATGCCACTGGAAATTAAAAATTATAAGTTTATTTAGTATTGTAGTGGGTCTGTGTGAGCTGA
>VYZX01024232.1:1553-73408 GCA_013401335.1 Brachypteracias leptosomus
AAATTTATACAATTTGTGACCTATATGCATGGTCATGATTGTAGTTTAAGGACTTGTTTCATTTCACAGTGAGCTGACTAAGAACGTTTACGTGATCTGTGACTACATCTCAACTGATTCTGTGCTTTAGAGAAACTGGATTCTTATTTTTTCTTTGGCACTTTCAGAGATAAATATATCTACAGAGTTTCTGCAAGCACCTTAATCCTTTATGAGCAGGGAAATCTGGCTTGTTTCAGCCTTTTCCCTGGTTACTGCTTGACTTCAGACCATGGCAATTGAAACCCAACTCTTGCTGTGCTCTGGGAGAAAATGAGATGTAAAAGGGAAGGATGAAAATGAAAATCCTCTGTTAGAAGGGATGATGTGAGTTTACTACTTTATGTAATAATCCTAAGAATGTCTTGTAGAACTGTTATGATGATCTTGCGACAGGGAAAATTGCTCAGAAAGCCAATAATCTGCATTAATGCACAGGAACAGTGAAGCCACTGCTCAATGGTAACTGCTTCATTAATGTCATTGCTGTAGCAAATACAATGCTGAAGTCACGGCTGCAGCTTGGTTTGAAAGAATTGCTGACAAGCTTTGTAAGTCATAGCTAATAGAGTGTGATTGTCTCATGGAAGCATAACCTCATAGAAAACTCAAGTGCTCTGATCTTGGTGTATCAATTGTGTACTAAAGATAAGTTAGTAAATAATCTGAGTATTATGAGGTTTCTCACAGACTTTATAATATATAACACAAACAAAATACCAAACAATAGGGAGTAGAAAGGATAATGTCTAGTATTTATATAGATTAACCTTTCAAAGCCTCTGCCATTTAGGAAAAAAATCCATGATCAATAGACTTGCTTACATATTGATGAAGTAACATTGAGTATCAGTAGAAAAGCAGATACAAGAAGTAAATCTTCTTGAATTGAGTAATGTTCAAACCCTACATGTCCTCAGTAACCTATACGCTACTCTGATTCCCACCAATTTCAAACAGCATTCCCTGAGCAAAGACTGCTTTGACACACTGTTATTGCACCTATGCTCTTTTCAAGATTAAAGGCTAACAAAGTATGTAAAATATTCCATAGGAGTAATCCAGTGGCTGCAGATGGACAGGAGAATGTTGTAGGGAGTGGACAGGGTTCTCCTCAGAAAACAGACAATCTTCACAAAGGCATTAATTGCATAAAAAGCACCCATTTACAAACCACTTAGCAATGACCTACAATTTAAGAATACTGTGGAACCTTTATTTCTCGAATGGTCTTGTAGGTTCAGGAGCACACTTGACAGATGGTTGCAGATAGTCAGTCCCATACACTGGTTCTGTAGCTTGTTTGGAACCTTCTCCTCTGGCCCAGCCAAGAGATAGAACATCTCTGAACGCTGGTAACAGTTTCCTTGATCTCCCTGACACCTCTTGTATTGCTGAAGTGCAGTTGACTAATGCATTCATCAGGAGGCCCAGAGCTTCTCAGATTTAACCTTTACAAAGGTTAATCTGCCTCTGATACATGGCCCAAAAGGAATTACATATTAAGGAAAGCATTTTCTTTCTAACTTGATATAACCACCTGCTAAATTAGAAATAAATCTCTTTTCTCCAGGATACAGTTAGTATGAGAAAGCAGGAAAAAGAAAGTCAATTTTCAGTACTTTAAATGACTAGAGCCATTTTAGTTTTGAGAAAGTTGAAGAGAGCTTCCTCCTGAGTAGATGCCTCATGAACCCCCCCTTTCCATTCAGAATCTTTCCCTCTAAGCTATTGGTTAGCAGGAACCTCATACACCCTTCTGTTGAAGCATGGTATTCTTTTTCACTTGGTTAAACCAGGATTTTCAACAGCTGCTGAGGGAAATACAACTTAATTTAATCTAATGCTGAATGATGGACACAATACTAAAATTAACAGCATCTCTTCCACAGGACTTTTGATTCTATCCTTGCTGTCATCAGTTCAAGTCCTCCACTTATTAATAATGAAGTGAAAAGCGGCAGTGATGGCAGGAGTCAAGGTGCTGTTTAATAAGTCATCTGGCTGCAGAGCTGAAATTCAGGCTCTAGTGTCCTCTGAGTTTATGAAGCACAGAAGGTCTCTAACTCTGAGTGAATAGAGCCCTAAGCCTTTACATGTTAAACACATTAAATGTTTCCAGTTAATTTCATCTGACATCAATCAAAGCTCCACTAAAATTACTCTTGGGGAAGGTGGTGGGGAGGGAGTGGAATGGTAATACTTCTTAGTTGGTTTTCAGTCCTTTGCGTGAAGAAAAATCACCGAGCACATTTGGGAAAAAAGAAGGACCTGCGTCAACAACAGTTCCTTCTGAAGGCTATGTTATCTGCTTCTCTTTCATTGGGAAAGAGTAGGAGAACAAGAAAAATTGAGAGCTTGACCATACTGTAACAAAGGAAAGTTTTTAAAACTCACTTGTGGACTCATTTTCCAGGCAAGTTCAAATAATATCATGAACTAACATCCTTCAGTCTGAAGAAATATTAAACTGGATACAGTTACTTGTTCACAGACTAAATGGCAGCAAATTCACTTGTTTGGAAAACAACTGAGGCAAGGTGCTCCAAGTTGCCAAGACCTGCCCAGTTATTAGTTGGGCAATACTTGTAGAAAATAGTAATTCTTGTCTAGTGCATTATCCACTTTCAAATGAGAGAGACAGATGAAGGAAGGAGAAGAAAGGATACTTTAGTACTTATAAAGAGGGAAGCTGTAAATTACTCTTTGGATTGTCTTTGAAGGAAGCAAAACAGCTATGCATTTAGACACTACAAAAATGTGTTTGAACTCTAATAGAAAATGGGATGCAAAGTTTGTCAAAGTTATGAAACTCACAATTAAAAGTCATGGAAGACAGCTACTTTTGGTGAAACTGAGGGAGCTTCAGTGAGTTACACCAGTATCACCTACACCCTACAGAAAATCAATCTATTCTTTTCACTAGTCTGCAGAGATAGGTCTCCACTCTGGTCACAACTTTTGAGTATTTTAATGAATTTCCCAATTTTCTTATCCTCTTGGCTGAAAGGTTCTTTGGCCTGGGAAAATCTCCATTGACTCCTAGCTCAACAGCTGAGTTAGCCTGCTGTGGTTCTCCCCCACTCTTTTTCTGCACAGCTGCATGCAGACTTGGTCCCCACACTGTTTCACCTGTCCTAGTTCCCTTCATGTTTTTAAGTCTCTCTCCCTTAAGAGAAGGGACGTGCACAAGGAGGTTGGGATACGGTGCCTGGAGAAGAAAGTACATGCTGCAAGAAGAGGCAGCAGGGGTAGAAGAGGAGAGAAGGGCCTCCTCCTTGCCTCATTAGGTGGCTCTTGTTCATTTCCACAGTCACATTACTCCTTCACACTCTTCTCTGCAGGTGCCAGTTCCCACTTGACTGTGCCTATATTTGATCTGTTTACTGCATTCACTGGTGCTGACAGCCATCGTGTCTTGTTGGTGCCTCATAGATCATTTTTAAGTGTTAAATGAGGTATATAATTCTATTATGATTATTCCTGCCTTCTCTAATTTTTTTTTTCCCCCTTAAATTAAAATTGCTCAACAACTTTAATCAAACTCAACCAAGCTCTTGACTAAACTAGGAAATGTTGAGAACATCTCATTGCATTTCCATTTTGTATATTTTAATGGGAAGTAGGAGGTACAGATGCTGTTGAAAAGCACGAATAAGCCCTGAGAGACTTGGCAGAATACTAACATGAGAAGGAAAGAGTTGAATGCACAATTCTATAATCCATGCGTTGCCAAAAGCAACGGCCACGTGCCACAAGCCTTCATGTGCAGCCAAACTCTATCAGCTGCGCTAACTGCTATAACTAATCCTATTTACTGTCATCACTGACCCTAAAAAAAAAAAAATCAAAAATAGGAAAGTTGAAACATCTGAGCTTCAAATTACCTATGTCTTGCCTTTCCAATGTGACTATGTAGTTGAATGCTGAGTTCTTTGCTAGATGTACTTGGAGAATTTAAGAGGGAGATAATGTTCAGTAACTCTAGTGAAAACATCAACTTGCTTGTCAGTGCTGATAGAAGGGTCCTCTGTAGACATATGTAACATATAAGCAGAAACAACTAAGAAGTGCTAAGGAGCTATGAAGACTAAGAAAAACTAACCACTTTTCCACAGAACTGCTGATACTTGTGTTCACTCTGAACAGTAAACCAGTGTCACCTGAAACAGCTCATAAATATTTCAAAAGCAGGAAACTCTCTGGCTGTTAAAATGAGGATATAATGCTAGACATTTGTTTAAAAAAAAAATAAAAATCCAATGCAGATGACTGTTCTGAGCCATAATGTATCTACTGTTTCCTGTGGAAATGAGAAAGTCTTGAGCAGCTCCTAAGGGCCCTAGAGGTAGCTACTTTTTTCTTTTTTTTTCTTTTCTTTTATCTCACAAATTCCTAAGAAGGGAGCATATATCATTTTGTATTGTTCAGCTAGTAGTTCAAAGATATATGGAGGTTTGGGCTGTCTGTAGAAAGGTTTTATGTGCCTTTAGTGTGAACAGAGACTTGGTAGCTCACTTTTGGTAAGAAATTTGAAGTGAATGGGGATCACTACTCAAAGGCAGGAACAAGCAGTACCAGAAATGTGCACATGGAGTCTGCTGGTGAAGGAGGCACCATGCTGTGTTGATGTAGTTGATGCAGGGACAGTTCTAGAGTCTAACGCTAGACTTGAAACCTAAAGGGCCAGAGGATAGGTAAAACCCATTCACTGTGATTGGCATAGGTGAGCTTTAACAGGCCCATCTGCAGGGACTGGGGCCCACCTTCCCTTTGATGGACCTGGTCTGTGCCTTGCTCTGCCCCCTTGCGAGTAGATTTAAACCAGCCTGCAAAGTGGGCAGCTGAATTCAAGGCACATGCTTTCATTTACAAGAGAGAAGTCATCTTTAAGTTGTGGGCAGATACCTCAGAACAAGCGATACCTTAAACTGCTATAAGCTAAACTTATCTCTTAACACCACTCTCCAACTACATACAACACTCTTTCGTTTGAACCATTACCTTTTCAGGTATTTTTGTTCATGGTTTATCCTGTCTATGTTTGGAGTATGCAATGGCAGACCAGGCTGACCATCCCGATGGTGCCATCGTGTCCTGCAAGCCTTCAGTCTTCCCTTCCCCAGGTACATGTCTTAATAAATGGAAGTATTCTCAATACTCAGATTCAAAATATGTTTTGTATATTGGGCCATAGTCCTTATGTGCTCATCTACTGTTTTGGCTCATCTCATTTAAATTGCATTTCAGCTCAGCTTATTCAAAGAGAAAATGAGTTCTGACAACTGGCATCTCCTCTTCATTATTGTAATTGGTGTAAATCTAAAATTTATGGTTTGAATGTTAGCAAAACTATTGGACTCAGAAACTATCTCATCCTATTATCCATTTAATAGGAAGTATTCTAAGTGAAAATTTGAATAATTACCTTTTTTTCCTATTTAGCATTGGCTTTTTTCTTTCTTCATTTGAAAGCAGATTATTTAGCACACTGTGCAGCCTATGAGTGAAACTTATGAGACGTTTTCATGCTCATCAATTTTTCTCTTAATAGGATTCAGATAATATGCAAACAAAGAGGGTTTCTGATTACTAAATGGGCTATGTTGTAAAAAACGTAAGTGAAAAGTTCAAGGTAAAACTAGGAATAGGTGGAGAGAAAGACTTTGGGGGAGGTGGGTGCCTTTATAAGCATTCTAGAAAATTGGGGGAAGGAGGGAAGGTATTTTTAGCACCTTCCTCTTTGTTCCCTCAGATTTGTGTTTGACCCTGGCAATTTGGAAGAAGTACCAGGAACTGTGTGCACTTGCTGTACAACTATGTGCCCCAAAAACTGTAAATCAGAGTTAAAGCTGTGTTGACGCTTTTGTTCTGATACCAATATTTCTCTGAATAACATCTAAAGGCATCTAATTATAGAAAATAAGAACAGCTTCCACTAAGAATCTTTTGCATTTTTCTTAAAGAAATTGGAAACCTAATGAGACAGAAAAATTCTCCATGTATTATTTAAAATCTACTCCTCTGCCATCATAACAGTTCACAATACCCATCTGTTCTGCAGTATGCAAGTTTTACTCTGAATGCAAGTAATACAAGCTGCTCTGGCACATTCATTAGCCCAATGAAGAAAACAAAGACATTTTCCCAGAAATTGTCCTGATATAAAAGCAAGAAGAAAAGCAAAACTTAGATTAAAAAAAAAAAATCATCATATCAATATGCAAACTGACACAAGTTTTTATTAATTTATGCATCTAAAAGGTCATCCATGCATGAAAAAAAAGCAATACATGCTCATTCTTACTTTCCAACAAATCAATAGAATGGCATAATCAATTACTATGGGGTTTTCTGAAGTAGAAAAAGTATTGATAATACCATGTTAGTGGTGGGAGTAAACAAGGAAGATCAGGATCTTTAATCTATAGTGTCACATACAATCTAGTATTAAATGTTTAGATAATTTTAATTGGTGCAATATAAGCTTTAAATTTAGGAAGGAATAATTTGTAGCCTATGGTTTATAGGTTGACATTCCTTGAAATTTGTAATTGGGATTCTTTGAAGGAACCACTGCTGGGACACAAATAAGGCACACTTTGTTCCTTAATTTGATAGTTCACTGGCTTTTGCACATTCATAAAACATTGTAGTTCCTGATGGATTTTGACTTAAACTTGTTTCATACAGATTTAAAGCTTTATGTAGAGTAGAAGAAATGTATTTTAAGGTTCCTGCAGCACAAAACCATATAACAGAAAAGGATCTTGAGGTTACACAGAGGGTTTGCATACTCCTCCATTGGATGTTTAATCTCAGGTAGATGTGGGATGCAGCCATGAAGTATTTCTATGATGAAGAAAATAATCAGCCTTATATAATAAACTTTATAAATTCATAGTCCCTGCTTTTTACCGAGAACAAAAGCACAAGCTAAGGTTTGTTCAGAATACTAAAACTTTTGCAGATATATGTTTACTGGCCTTTCTGCTGGACCTGAATCTTATATTGGACACCACATTGTATTATTTCTGCCACTCCTCAAAGCTCCTGAGGCTGAGGACCGAGGCAGCTGATGAAGTGAGGGACAGAGGTATGTGCAGATCAGTTGTCTACGGTGCCAGGTGAGCACATAAATGCTTGGTGTGGTGGCAAGGGGAAATAAGGAGACCAGTAAAATCCATGAACCTACTTTGCATTTAAATTAAATGTTACAGAGGGATGGGGAATGGGTTTCTTAGCAGCTGCAGACCATTCTCGCTTTTCTTAGATCTGGATGTTAATTCCCAGCTTTATATGTTTGGACAGAGAAGTGAGAAGTGTTTGTTTAGGAGAGAGACGTAGGTGTCTGGACAAGGAGCGGTTTGCAGGTGCACACAAAGGGGATAACTTTGTGATTTTTGCTATGTGAAAGGACACCGAGTTTGATAAACAGAAAATAAAGCTTGTTTCCTTATGCTTTCTATCTCTCTTGGTTAAAATTATATTCACATTAATTTATGAAGCCTTTTTTAAAAGTATGAACTGACCAATACCTACTTAAATTCACATACCTGAGTCTTTTACAGATAATCCATGAACTTCCACAAATTTGTTCAAGGTCAGTGGTTCTGCAGTCCAATTTTAGATTGTGATTGTGGTGTTCTGTGATCCTGTGATATTACCCTTTAAAGAGAGGGAAGGGCAAGCATTTATGAAGTCCAGGACTGAGCTTTCTAGGATAAATATTTTGTATACATTTTGTATATAAATATGGTATATATTTGTATAAATATTTTGTTTAGAAATGGATGGCCAGCATTGCCCGTCAGACATCACAGCAGCTTTCCTTTGAGTTTGTACCTAGAAGACTACACTTCCAACCATGCTTGCTTCAGGCATAGGCTGTGGAGTAATAAAGCTAAGTGATTCAAGGGTCCTGAACTCCAGTGGTTAATTTACATCTAGAAACCTTGGTACCCTGCCTGCTGATTCCTTGCTGAAGTAAAGCTTTAGGCTGAGCAGTCACTTTTGTTTAAAAGTAGCTCCTAAAAACATCTCTGCTGTGCTACTGAACCCTGCCAGATAGAAAGGAGTGCTGGCTGTTTTCTCTTTCAAACAATTCTTGGTTTTGTTTTCTTGTTTGTAACAGTAGTATTAGCCACGTATTATAAATCATGAACCGTGGTCAATTTTACGCAGGACTATGTCCTTCTAAACTTTTTAGGTTTATAAAGAAATTTCTGTCCCATAGAAGTAGACTTTAAAAATACTTCTAGAGCATTGAAGTTACGATAAAATGATACACACGGTGTTCTTTAAAAATCATTATCTTGAATCTTTAGCCAGGCATTTTGCGGAAAATATTTTTCAAAAGACACATTTTCTTCCCAGTGTGTTATGCGGACTCTTCCTATGGTTTAGAAATTGTTTCGCATTCAGCCATGGTGGCAGCAAATGTGACTGCAAAGACTATCTGATAGAATAGGTATGAGTATGTTTGATGAATCCTTGAAAGCATCCTGTATTGAGTTGCTATAGCAGAAAAAATACAGTCCCAGCTTTGGTGAGAGAGATCATATGGAACTCATTTTCTAATTTACAGCAAAGACTCTCAAAAGCAAAACGGCTGAAGTACTGTGTGAGGGATTTTAGATGATGGTCCGTATAGGGCCCTTTGGAGAGCTACAGGCTGGATTTTGCCTTGAGAAGGTGGCCTTGGGAGAGTTACAAGCCAGATTCAGCCGTGAGAAAGCAGTTTGTTGTGAACACCACGTAGGAATCTGGGAACCCCTGTTAGTTAAGCAGATCATGCACCTGCAAACATCGTCTCACATGCTGGCCACACGTGAGATGATGTTTTACCAGTATTTTCCAGAATCCGCTGAGAGTATAAAGAGGTCCGACCCAGGGCCGAGATAGAGCAGCTGGAGGGGACGAGGGAGGGGTGGGGGTGATTGGAGAGAGCACCACAAGGGACGCCTTGGCTAGCTCCGTACGATCCCTCTTCTCTGCAACGATCCGGATTACCCTATTTACTCTGCTTTTCAGCAGTCTTTTGCCAGTAACGGGGTTGGTAAGATTCGACTAACGGGGAACACATATAGCCGGGGGCAGCAGGCCCTGCCAGCACCCTGCGCCACAGAGCGGGCTGGCCACTTGCGCCTGTGACGGTTCTTTCTTAAAGGGATACACGCACTGCTCGCCGCTTGGCATAGAGCAGACTTCTCTTGAAGGTGAGTGCACCACACTAATGATCACTTTCACAAGACTATCACTGACCAATAAATATCACCGTGTTCTTACTAAATATCGTGCCCTGAGTGAGTTTGTGCACAGAGATCCTCTCGAACCAAGAACAAGTACTGTCATCCTCTTAGAGGAAACCTATGGTTGCACATAACATATTTGTGTATTAAAATTATTTCGTCTGTGGAGTGTGTGTGTGGGGGAGATAGACGGACAGTTTTGCCTCTGGTACAAATGTGCTAGGAAGCAATGAGGGGGAAGGAGACCTCTCTCCTCCTCCCTCAATGGGCGTGGTCACCCCACCGCAATGCCAAAAATAGAGGTGACTGCAGTTGCCTAGGGTCAGATACTCTTTAATGGGATGAAGAAGGGCAAAGGCAGAATGGATATCACCCTGGCTTCCATGCTGACTGGTAGCTCAGGAATCACATAGGCTGCAACTTACCACCAATATTATAAATTATTGCCTCCCACAGAAATAACTTCACCTGAGATGATATTTCCTCATGCCCATGTGTATGTGTCTGTCTTCTGATATCCATCATGGGAGCTGCCATAGGGAAAGGGGTGTGCTCTATGGAGTCACCTTGGATTACCTGCACCAACTACCTGGTGCTGTGTCCAGCTGCAGTGTTGTGTCAAAGGGGCAAGCTGCTTAGTTCACACAGTTTACATCAAATTAGAATGAAAGGGGTTTAGTGAGTTAATAGCACATAATTAACACTTAATCAGTGAACTAAATATTTAGTATAGTAATACAAGAGGTAACATTTTTCATGCTGTTGTGGTTTAATAAGCGACTATGAATTCCTAAAGAACCTCCTGTAACTAATCCTGAACAGCTCCATCTCCCCTTACATGGTACTTGTGCAGCCCTTCTCATGGACATGGGGTTTACAAGCACTCACTCTCCTGTGAGCATGGAGTTGAGCATCATGCAGGAGCTGTAGCTTTTTGTGTACCTGTGCTGCTCCCTACAACCTGCTAACCCATGCAGTAGTGAGAAAACATCCTGCAAGTTTACATGCTCACACCTGAGCTAGGAGTCCATAGCAAGAACATAATTCATTGATTCATCATCCTATTTAAACAGTGAATCTTAATTCCTTCAGCATTCACTTTGTGATACAAATCACCCTTTGCTAACAAGGCACATTTCACTGCCTCTTAATTTACCAAGATTAATGTTGGAAAGTTCAACTTTGTACAAGTTGTTAGCGAGACAAATTTTTCACTAGTTTTGGTCAACCATCAAATTATACTGAGTAATTTCATAGTGTAGTAATGATTAAAATTAAGAAGATAACCTATTCACTGATGCAGACTAAACTGATCTCAAAAATTAAAAGGTCAGAGTCTCAACTGGTATAAATTAACGTAGTTCTTCAGAAGCCAGCATAGCTGAAGTCAATGTAGCTGCACCAGTGCATGCCAAGCAAAGCCCATGGCACAAGAAATCCTCCTTGGCTGGGTCACAAGGCTCATCTGGTGGTTGGGCTTCAGTGAATACTGCTAGAGACCAGCTGAAATAGGTAGAAATCCCAGAGTGATAGGTGGAAGACTACAGGCCACAATTTAGTGAACTTGCTTGAGAATGACAACAGTGTATTACTCTGATAAAAGCTGGCAGAGAGTCCTTGGCCCCCATTAAATGTTTGGGAGTGTTTTACTGAACAGGGATGATTTCAGTCCTTATCCTACTTTAACAGAGAAGTTGCTGTGTGCTTCAGTGGGTCAGACCTTGTCACTGTTACCCTGTTGGCAGGCAGCTTGTTCCACAAACAGCATAATAAAAACAATAAAGATACTAAGGGGTTTAAACAAATAAATAAGGGTCAACTTAGTCAACCCTCACAACTGCTAAGCCTATGGCTTGCGTAATACTTGCCTCAAGTATCAGACTCTACAGACAGATATTAATTGTAACTCATTACTCACAGAGGGTAGATCTGGAACCCAACACCCATCATTTGAGTCGTGTTTGGATGGATATTAATTAGGTATTCAAATATAGAATTGATCTTTTAAGGAGTTTGTAGAACAAAGGAGTACTCCCTCCCTTACAGATTTTTTTTCTTGGTTTCTGTGTAACTGCAAAAATCCAAGCCTTGCTGCCATGAGAGTGCAGTGCATCACAGGGCCAGCCTTTTTCTGTTGCAGGAATTGACTGACAATTTTTGGTTTTGGCGTTGCAAGCAAGCCCAGCAGCTCTTGGTGGCTCTGAGACTGATGAAAGTCAATTTTTCTGTTGATCCGGGGGGAATTTGGACCAGGCCTACACCCTGCCACTGAAAATTGATAGAATAAGCTGTTTATTCTCCTTTGGTATTCTATTGTCTTGGCAGGAACATTCTCTCTATCAAAGAAGAACCTAGCATCTGAGTTTCAACTCAGCTCTCCCACTGGTTTCTTCTGGCAGAGAGACCTTATTAAATGCCCTGAGAGCAGAGAGTCTGTGAACCTTTCTCAAATTACTGCTGACAGATTAATGTTCCTGTAATTACACTAGAATGTCTTGGAAACACAAATATTAATTAAGAGTTTTGAATCAATTTAGAGCAGTGTTCAATAGTGTTGAACAGAAATCCTGTAACAATTAAAGAAAATATAATCATTGGGACAATAATCAGCATTAGTCACAGGAGATAAAGTAATTGTTAAAGGTAAAGTGATTTTTGGCTCAGAATTTATATCATGGCTATGAAAGCCTTACTAGTATAGACCATGTAATATAGCAATAATAATTTTTTTAAGTTTAATTTTATGTCAGATTTTAAGTAGTCAGAACTACATGCTATGTTTTAAGGTGTTAAGTGCTACGTTTTCTCAAGCAGTGGAACAGGCTGCCCGGAAAGGTGGTTGAGTCACTTCGTGCTTCATAACACCCTGAAGACCCTCTCATTCTCTTATGACAGGTTAAAGTCACAAGAAAATCAACACGAACTTTTGCCGTAGTGTTCAGTAACACAGATAGGAGAGCATGCCTTCAGCTTGTCTTTTTCCTTCCTGTACTTCTTTGTTATGCTTTGTACAACAGAATTTATGCATGTTCTTAACTCTGTATTAAGTATGTGAGGAGAAGGATTGGTGGGTCTGTTCAATGTGAGTGAAAGCAAGGATGGCTGTCACAGGCTAACGGCTGCTGCAGGTGGGCTGTGGCTGCTCCAGAGAGGTACTCGAACATCTGTTTGGTCTAACATTAGGACTGAAACAGATCTTATCCCTTTTCTTAAGTATGTGCATAAGTACTTTACTAAATGAGATTAATTAGCAATCCTTTCATCTGCATTTTATTACACTTGGCCTTTTTATAAAGCTTAATTTAAAGAATGATGTATTTAGCCATATTACAATGTCAAATTTTGTAAAAAGTTTTCATGTGAAACATTTTTGTTTGTTTGCATTTCATGAATACCGTCTGAATTTTCTAAGTTTGTCTTCTGCACTCAGAGCTGTGTATCTTCATGCTGTGTCTTTCCTCATTTGCGACAAATCCACAAATTTAGATGAAAATCTAGTATGAATACTAAAAATATTCCAACATGGCTGAAACAAATGAAATCACAGCTTGCCTTGAGAATTATCAGCAGGAGAAATAACCAAAGAAATGTGTATTCTCTTATCTGTACTAAAGCTTTGATTAAGACAACAAAATAAGCAGACCATAGCATTCTGTTCTGTGTATACTTTAAAAGCATAATCATACTTCAGAGCAGAATATCTATGTATGAATTCATATCAGATAGGTAATTAACCTTATGCCTCAAAATATTTCAAGTCTCTCTGTCCTTGAGAATTCACTGCTGGCATATAAACTATTTACATCTTTTTTGAATAATTTATCCTGTCCTTCCATTATACCAAATGAAGTTATAATCTTGGATAATGAAGCATTGCTGAGTGAAAGTTAATACAGAGCTGTACCTCCTACTGAGTACAAGTCTGTGAAAATACTTTTTATTTTCCCACATAACTTTATAAATTCTTTAAATGTACTTGTCCCAGGAATTCTAGTACCAGAAAGCCTGGTTTTGCACAGCTTTTGCTGATATAAAACAAGATAATTCCATTTATCTCAAAAGAGCAATTCCTCATTTTTCACTAGTGTTAAGTCAGAGAAGTGAGCCCAGAATATTTAACTCTACTAGAGACATGTGGATCTTAATTTTATTCAGATGCATATTCTATCCAAATATTACCCTTAATTTAATGATATTTAATTAGGAAAGGTAATTTTTCTCTTCTTCAGAATACTTGTACATATTCAACTATGGTTTCCTTATGTATAGTTTCTTCTGCACAAAGGGATGAAAATCAGCCCAGTTAAGGTTGCTTTAGCTAACTTTATGTAGAAGAAAAAAGATCAGAGCAAGCTCCCTAGAATTAAATTCTCCCATGCAATGACTTTGTGCTTGTATTTGATAACTTATAAGTATTTTAAGATGCACATAAATATGTTTTTCTAGGACATACAAATATATGGGCAATAGCTTGCATACATAACTATAGGCCACAAGGCAAGCAGCCCATTCTTGTTATTTGTATTATTGTTTCTAACAACTACTAATCTCATAATAGTCTTTTAAAATAAAGTCTAGAATAGGATATAGGTTCAAGTATTTTCTCTTTTTTGTACATGTGCAAGTAGGAATGAATTCTTGATGTGAGCTGGTGATAGGGTTTCTAATCCATGAAGGCAGATCTCTTTCTTTCTCTGTCTATCCTGAATGGAAGTTCCCTTCAGCAGTTTATTAGCTTGTTTGACAGCAAAGCTTACCCTGTGTGTTCTCTCTGTCCTTGCCCTTGATTTTGTTAGGTTTGCAGTGTTCTCTTTCTCCTTTTTCTTTTCCAAGTATTGAAGGTGTTTGGTTGGGGGTTTTTTGTTTGGTTTTGTGTTGGTTTGGGGTTTTTTTCCATTTGTCATTTACGATCTTCTTCTCTTTAGCCTCAAGTTTCCTTGCTGAAGCACATTCTGTAGGTAAGGCAGCAAGATGTTCCATACTGACAGAAGCTCAATCTGCTTCTTTATTCTCATAGGCATAACAGGAAATGAATGTTGATGTGGCATATAGAAAGTTTGTTAGTGGCTTTCACCATCACTTTCTGGAGCCTTTAAGTTTTCTAACAGTATCTTTGTATAAAGTCTGTCTTTGAGATAAGGAAAAAGTCACAGGCAGTAATGGTATAATGTAAGCACAGTAGGAATTTGGTGTCCGGCTCTGAAAAACACCTCCTCCAGTGAGAAATGCTGTCAAAGTTGTAAGCATTGGCCAGAAAGACAGATAAGGAGATAGAAATGATACTTTTGCTAAATAATGTTGTATTTTTAAGCCTAAATTTTAGGAAATGTTGCTAGCAATGGGAAGACCACTATCCATTCCTATGTTTTCCCACCTAGTATAATATAAATTGACTCTACCACCTTAACACATACAATAGCATACATCAGAGAGGCAGACTGTTCTTTGCTTTTCCATCTGTAGTATCTGCATTCAGACTCTCCTGTTATAAGATAAAGATTCAGGTGCACCCCACACGGCTCAGTACATAACATCATTGTTTGACACCAGTTCCCTGTTCCTTTTAATTTCCCTTTCAGATCTGTTGAATAACTTACGGATTTAGAAGTGCAACTTCTGAAATTCATGGTTTCTACTTTTGCAAGTAATCTTTTCATTTTTTCCCTTACCTGGAAGCAGTGAACAAGCTGGTTTCTACCCTGTGTCTCCTTTACATTTGCTTGTATCTACTCCTGAAATGCAGAGATGGCTACTTGCTTCTTTTTCCACTACTGCTGATCCCTTGGAAACTCTTAGTTTTTTCTCTTCCTACCCTGGAATTCCTGAAATACTACAATTTTTTTGCATAATTAAAAAAACTAGTAGAAATGAGTAATGTGATGGAAAAGTGACAAAAATAAAGTCAAGTAGAAAACTACATTCCTAATAGCTGAAAGAAGGGATCACAAGGCTGGATAGGAAAAGGGCTAATGCCCCACAAGAATATGTTTCTCCAAGTGATGCAAGACTTCAGTACCTGGACATAGTTCACAGCTTCCAATGGGCAGGTCGCTTGAATGAAGCCTCCACTATGTGACCTAGAAACATGATGTTGGGCCAAACAAAGGAAGCGTCATATTAAAGGTCTTCTTTGGCTTTCAGGATAACTTCATGAGATTGTTTTCTTTACCCTACTCCTGAAGATTTTCTCAAATGGCTAGCCTAAATGAGAGGAAATTGCTGGTTGTTTAATGATTCTACAGCATGTTGGTATTTGGATGATATTTTAGGAATACAAATTATCTGATGGAAAGATTAAAAGAGCGAGCCTTTTTCTGAGAAAAAAGCATACATCAGGCTTTAGATTTCAGTAATATTTGTTGCCAAAAATGTTTTGAATGTATAATTAGGACTTTTCATATGTTTCAAACCCACTCCATTTATTTAATACGAAAATGCACCTGTGAGATTTTTTCTTCTGGTCAAGTCTTAGTCCTGCAACCAAAGGGTTTTGCTATAAACTGAAGATACCCTATGCCATGAATATGCTTTGCTATTTTTCCGTGAAATTTAAGATTGCAGTCACCTATCTGACTTCTGTTTCCTATACCAGAAGGCATCCTGTGAGCTGACTTAGAAGTGGAATTTCAGTGAGACTGAACAACTTGGATTTAAGGACATATGCTTCCCCTTTTGAAAAGGTGACTGTGAACACAACCTCTCCTTTCTGTTCTTGTTTCTTTGCAGATTTGGAAAGTGAAATATTCCACAGCAATTGTGAAAATATGTAGAGCAAGGAGGTATATGTCACTAATAGTTGTGATGTCACTACTGTTGTCCTCCTGATTAAGTGTTTCATACTCACCTACTTTTCCATTAGCTCCTTTATGGTTCAGACAAATATATTCTTCCGTTTAATATTTGTGTACACCACGACAAAGCCTAGATGCTCAAAGTGCCTTAAAACTGATGAACCAAACAGACCAACCCTGACTTGGAGGTTAAATTATTTTACTCTGGTGAAAATAAGTCAGCTGTATTCATTATCTATTGTTGTGCTACTGATTTTTTTTTTTAATTCATACACTAAATTTTGAGAAACAACAAACCTTGTTATTGCACACCTGAGTCATAAATGAATGTGGAGAATCTTGTACTGTTAGATGTTAGCTCTTTTCCTGGTCTTCAGGGTATGTACAGGTGTGTGAAACTGGTGGTGATATGAAAGGGAATGATTTTTTTTTTTTCCTTAAATGTGGATAATTAAAGGACTCTTTAAGAGAAAAGAAACCTTGTACCCTGTTAAGTGATTCCATATTGACACTGACTAACATTTGTTGATAAAACAATCTTACTGATGCTGATGAGGCTATTTGCAGCCTGTTTTGCAGTGGAGCCCTGAGAGCAAGAGCCTCAGCTCAGAATCTGCCCTGGGGTAAAAGAAGGGGCCTGAGAGGGCTCTCTGGGGTGGGGAAGACCCCAGCCTTTCCCTAGCCACTTCTCAATGACCCCAAAGATGGCCAACTACTAGAGCTCTGTCTTGCAGAGTTGGCCTTGGTCACAGCCCCAAAATGGGGAAGGCTCAAGGCATTTACTGTTAGGTTCATTGCTTTGCCCTCAGTAAAAAACACTAATAATTATGACTTGTCATTCTTCCGCAAACAAAGTGGCCAGCCTGGTGATATGCAATAAAAATAACTGAAGAAGTCAAAGACAGCATTTCAAAGTAATTTTTGTAAAGGCAAGAGATCAAGTGACACAATCTTTCTAGCCACTTCAGTAAATATAGGGTGATGATTAGCAAATAAAACTGAGTAATTGTAGTTTTCTGCTCAACTCAGTATAATTTGCTTAAGTATCTATGTCAATCAAAGTTATATTTAGATTGACACTGTAGGGATATGTAAAACCTATTTATTTCTGAATAAATATTTAAAGAGATTATATAAGCAGTAATGTCCAGAGCCTAGAGACTTTCCCTGAAAAGATGAAGATTAGTTATTGATAATAGCCTAATATAAAACTATTCATCTGGTTATCTAGAATAGTCTAAGCATTAATAATTATAGCCCTAGGCTTAGAACAATTTTTCCTCCCACTCCCTCACCCTTCCACCCGCTCAGTGACATTACAAGTATCCACTTGGGACTGAGATGCATGTGCACTTCTAGAATGACAGCTGGAAGATGTGCAGAATAGGGTAAAGCATCTGAAATAATGTGCTCTTAAGTATCCAGTACTAACAGAATCCTGTCTTTCACACACACATCAAAGAAAAGGTTTTTAATTTGGGTTGACTTTCTCTAGGAGCTTCCACAAAATCAGAATTTGCAACAAAACATACAGATTTCAAAAGTAATTCTGAAGCAAGCCATTTTGTTTTAAAATGTTTTTTTCCATATATTTACCAACCCTGATTTTCAAAAGGCAAAGTAGAAAAATAATAATGGCATCAGAATCTCAAACTTGTAAAGAAAGGTAACATAATCTGAAATTCTGGATTGTCCCACTTAGCCAAAAACCTTGAGAATTACCAGCACTGAGATTGGAATTTTCTTATTTTAATATGGCCACTAAAGAAAAAAAATATTTCCCTCCTTTTTTCACATTGTGTTGTGAATACTCGTGACATTTCCGAGCTAAGGACGGTTCTGTCCTTGTAGTAGCCTCCTGTCAGATGGAGAAGTTTCCTGCTCTTAATTATTTCCTAGCACTGACGCTTGTAATACTTGAAGTGAATTTGTCTGGAGTTATTAATTTCCTTCAACTCTTTTGAAAGGAGAACTATGAAAAGTAGATACATACAAATGTATCACTTAACTAAGAGGCATAATTTGGCCTTGAGTATATGTTATCAAGTAGGTCATTTTAGTCACTGACTTGGATATTGTTTAGCTCTTTTCAAGTCTTTTGTCAAAATTCCAGAGCTATGCAAGAAGTGAAGAAAATGTGAGTTTTCTATTGAATTGTTCATGGCCTGATCCTTCCAGTTTGTTCTTGTTCACACAGAACACTATTTTGTTCCCAAATCTGATAGTCTCCACATCAGTATGTTTTATTCCTCGCTGGCCAGTATCTTGGGCACGCTATCTTTTTGGTCCCAATTGCATAGAATTAGCAAATGAGGACTTCTTAGTGTTCTGGGTGGGCTAAATACCAAATTTCCAAAGCTATCAAGAACTCTGAATACTCAATTGCTGTTAAAATTAAAGTCCTCTGTACCCTGGTTCTCTGTCTGCAGTTGGAATCCAGGACCTGCCTCTGAAGCTGTTTCACAAGTGCTCTCTGTAGTTTCATGTAATTTATGCTGTTTTTTCAAGCATCAGTTGCCTTTACTAGCTGTAGTGATGGTCAGATTTTAGTTTTTCAAGCTGAAATGTCTTCCTGTAGACTCTGTTCTCTGTCATGACTACATTTCCTTTCTCCTTCAGGAAATCTTTAGGGTATACATTTATTTCTTATCTTTCTGAGTAGAGGACGAAGCACTAAAAATACTTTTACTGCTTTTTAAGCTCTATTTTTAATTGCCCCAGCTCCTTTTGATGGTTTACATTTGCCTTAACAAGCACACAAAAACATCGGGGGGGGGGGGGGNGGGGGGGGGGGGAAGGCAGAAAGAAAGAATAAACTCAAGCAATATTGCTGTAATGCTTTTAATTTACAACTAGATGAAACATAACTTCACACACCTAAGCATTTTAATTATTGTCGCACATTTAATTCCATAGCATGTTTGTATGTGGAAAGAGGAACGTCTGGTTTTGTTTTTATGATTCTGTCATATAGCTTTTTCTGATGTTCTGTGGATCACAGATGGAGAAATGTTGGCCAAGAAGTTGTATATCTGTCCCACCACACCTTACCTACACACGTGTTTGTAAAATCTTAAAACTGTTTGGGTTTTTAATGTGTTCATGGAATTCTATTTTCCCATTGAAAACTGAAAATGCATATCATCCTTAGTGGCATTTGTGTTATTCCCAAAAGATTTATGTTTAAAATCAAACGGATTTTTTTTTTTCCCCCTAGATGATACTTTCTTAGCACAGTAAACTTCATCTTTATGTGACTGTTCAGAGCTCTATTCATCATCCCAAGTGGGCTCATTTAAAGAATATACTTATTTAGAACCCCTCTCAAACCATCTGCTCCTTTTAGGGTACTCTTTTTCTTGAACAAATTCCAGGACTCACCTATTTTTGTGATATGAAAAGGTTGATATTATAGAAAGGTAAGAAATCTGGAAGAGATGGCTCCTCTGGCTTCTGTTCAGCTTGTTGCAATCAGCCCCCAGGGCCTTTTGTGCAGAGCCATCCCAGTCTGTACTGGTGCATCTGGTTGTTCCATTCCAAATGCAGCACTTCTCATTTTTCTTTGATAATGAGCTTTACAAGGTCCCTGTCAGCCCATTCCTGCTTTGTTTGAGGTCCCTTGAGCACAGCCTGTTAACTGCTCCCACCCCAAATAAGTATCACCTACAAACTTACTCAAAGTGACTCTACCCCATCATCTAAGCCTTAGATGAAAACATCAGGCAATATTATCCCTGGTACCATGCCCTGAGAAACTTTACTTCTGCTCATAAAAAGTTTGATTTTGACCAATGACCACTTTTTTTCAACCCACTTGTTGTAGTCTGTCCATCCCTTCTGCTTGTCTCCATTTGATTACCGGGAATCTTTGGGAGATCTTATTAAAAGCCTTGCTAATGAGAAGGGAGATTACATGCACTGATCTCATCGATAGAGCCAATCATTTCACAGCAGTTAGCTGAGCTGGTCAAGAACAGTTTCCTTTTGGTAAATCCATACTGTTCCTCCTCATTGTCCTTTCCTTTATATAGTTGGCAGTGACTTCTGTGAGGACTCACTTTGCAATTTTCTCAAGGAAGTGAGGTTAGACTGACCCACCTGTAGCTCCTTCTGCCTTTTGTTGAGAATGGTTTGCAACAGCTGTTCAAATGTGATAGTGATGTGGCTTGCTATGCCATCAACCAAATATATCTCCAGTCTTGGGAGCAGCCTGTTCAGTCCCATGGACCTATGGACCATGTCCAGCTTGCTTCCACAGATCCTTAACTTGATTCTTGGTAATCATGGGTAGTGTTTCTCTCCCCCGGACTTTGTTAGTGCATCTTAGGAGAGGGCTCCATGTTAATTCTTCATACCATTAGTGCCATTGATGAATGCCAAGGTTGGAAAAAAGCACTGGGATTGAACAGCTGGGAGGATACAGATGGTGTAAGAAGTAGTAAATGGCAACAGCCATATCAACAAACAAAGGATATATGCTATTTGAGTTGTTGATGCTGAAGACAAAGAAGATTTAATATTTGGGAATGAAGCAGATGGGATGGAAGTAGCTTCCAGAAACATGGGGAGAAGACAACATTTTACCAAATACGTATGTCAAGTCATGTGCCAACACAAAAATAGATATTTACATTTGCAGTAAGTCTGTAGTGGCTTTCTGTGAGGTGTAGAACAAAGCTTTTTTGTTGTTAACTACTGATGAATGAATGAGATCTTTTTTTCACAATGATCTCTACTAAAACTACGTATCCAGCACTGGAAGTAAATTAATAGAGTTAATAAGAACAATTGCAAGCTACACATAATTGTAATTAATCTTTTTCTAGAATTCATACACTGCAGACATGAAAGACAAAGTTTCAGGCAGCAAAAGATAAGCTGCATTTTTTTTTCCCAGGCATTGGACTGGGTTGTGCTCCGGCTTTTGGCACAGACTCTCAGCTTATCCCCCAGTAGACACGACACAGTCTCTCTCACTTCCTGTCTTTCCTTCCTCTCACCAAGTATTTAGGTGCAGAGGTCTAAGATCTTTCTCATGATTGAGTATACTATGGGACCTTGATCTTGACTAAGATGCTAGGATCTATGACTACATAAAAATATATGTTATTTACCTCTGAAATTAAACACTTTACTAAGTACTCTACATTTCTTTACCTTATCTACACTGACTTCTCTACACTCAGAGAATACACACTAGGTAAAGAGCTCACTATTCTTCAATGTTGACTACTGTCACCTTGGAGGCTACAAGGTATTAATGATTTGGCAAAAGAGAAAAAAAAGCCATTTAAATCAACTGACTGGTAAATATTTGTTCTAAGATTTAGTGATTTGGTTCATATATGAATACTGTAAGGGGTTGATAGGAAAAATGGGAAGAAATTAGCTGGTTAACTGTATGTGATGAGAATAGGAGAGAAGCATATAATTAAATTCAATAGACATAAAACCAGCTCTTTAAAAACCTGCTCATTATTGTTTTAAGAGTTGGAATGTGCATTTGCTGTGGTGGTTGCATGCAGCTACTGCTAAATTATTGCTTTCATCAAGGCTTTCATTAAGTCCTTAGGTTTCGTACTTGCCCCTTTTCCTGATGAATTCTTTTCTGTCTTAGTTTTAAATATTTTTTTCCTAAAAGAAAAAAAGAAGACAGAACCAAGGGAAACTGAAAAAATCATCTCTGTTAGTCATATAGGAATATCTCATAAATCCCCAAAGTGGCCTTTTTCCCTATAATTGTTATGATATTTTGCTGAAAGTCAAAAGCAGGTTGAGGGGTTGCTAGTAAAAGAGTGATGTAGGAGAAATTTTTAAAACGCTGTAAAAGTTACTTTTAAACAATGACCATCAAAAATTTATAAGGCACTTAATTAGGCTTCATACTAAACACCACATTTTTTACTGAGGCTAAATATAGTATTTGTAAGGGAAAGCCATTTTCCCATCTATTTGAATTTGTTGTATTTATTGGGGTTGGGGCAATCCCAAGTACAAATACAGGCTGGGCAATGACTGGATTGAGAGCAGCCCTGCAGAGAAAGACTTGGGGGTGTTGTTTGGTGAAAAGCTCAACATGAGCCAGCAATGTGTCAGTGCAGCCCAGAGAGCCCCAACCGTGTCCTGGGCTGCATCAGAAGCAGCGTGGCCAGTAGGTCAAAGAGAGGTGCTTCTGCCCTTTTACTCTGCTCTTGTGAGACCCCACCTGGAGTATTGCATCCAGCTCTGGAGCCCCCAGCACAAGAAAGACATGGATCTGTTAGAGAGATTCCAGAGGAGGGCTACAAAGATGATTAGAGGGCTGGAACACCTCTCCTGTGAAGACAGGCTGAGAAAATTGGGCTTGTTCAGCCTGCAGAAGAGAAGGCTCAAGGGAGACCTTATTGCAGCCTTCCAGTATCTGAAGTGGGCCTACAAGAAGGCTGGGGAGGGACTTTTCACAAAGGTCTGCAGTGATAGGATGAGGGGTAATGGGTTCAAACTGGAAGAGGATAGATTTAGATTGGAAATTAGAAGGAAACTCTTTACTCAGAGGATGGTGAGACACTGGAATAGGCTGCCCAGGGAGGTTGTGGATGCTCCATCCCTGGAGGTGTTTAAGGCCAGGTTGGATGAGGTCCTGGGCGGCCTGGTCTAGTGGGAGGTGTCCCTGCCGTGGCAGGGGGGCTGGAACTAGATGATTTTGGAAGGTCCCTTCCAACCTAAACCATTCTATGATATATACCGTCTCTTGGGCTCTTGCATTATAGAGAGCTGCATTTTCCCCTATATATCATCCATTACTATGGCACAGAAATAATAATTGATTCTCTAATTTTTTTGAATGAACTGCAGTCTTACAGATGCCTTTTTTTAATTTATTTTTTTTTTTCCATTTTAAGGAAGGTCAAGGGTGTTTTGCCAACTTTGTAAACAGTCATTTTGCATTTATTAACCTGATATTCTTTAGGTAATTTGAACTATTTCACTGAAAACACCTCCTAATGTTTTGAGGTGTAATTGCACAGCAGTTTGCAGTTACTAAAGCACAGCAGTTTGGATAGTGAATCTCCTAGCATTACATCCATCTTTTTCTTTCATACTTATCCTTCATTTGGGAAGAGCAGTGGGTCTCCATCTAGGACAGTTGCGTCCATTTAAAAGGGATGCATGGAAAGCTCCAACCCTGCGCTCTTCAAACAAACATATCTCTTAAGACAAAGTGTCTAAATCATTGCATTATTAATGATGTACCAAAAAGCCCTCTCTTTCCAAGTGGAATGCTCAATCATTTGAACTTTTTACTCTGAAATTATCAGCAGCAATTTTAATGGTGCAGCTGACTATAAATGGAGGCAGGTTGCCCGTGGCAATGTCAGATGGGATTGCATCAGGCTGAAGACCCTGGCAGTAATGCGGGCTGACAGCTTCCCCCATTACTGCTTTTTCCTCGCTGCTCTATCGGCACACGGCGTGATGCAAACAGACAGACCACGCGCCCTGCGCGCAGTCGATGTATCGGCGTCCTGTGCTCTGTGCATCAGTCCTGAGCTCACAGCATTTCTCTTGTGAAATTCTGTGGATTTGGTAAATAACTTACAGACTTGGCAAGGCCAGCAAAAAGATAATTTTCTTGATAATGGAATTTAAATGAAATGAGGGTTGGTCTTTGTAGTCCAGGAATGGTTGGTTTCTAGCTCTGCAGTATTCTGACTTTCTCAGTGTCTTCCCTCTAGAACTAAATTGTTTCCAGGACCAATAACCTGTCGAGTCATAAAAATGACGAATGACAGAGGTAGAAAAACTTAGCAGGGAGCTTTAGAAACATGGGGTAATGTATAACAATTCTCCTTTTCTATGAGTTTGTCTGCTTTTGATGGACACCATTCCTATTTGTGGCTCTCAGAAGCTGCAGCAGTGATTTAACTGTACTGACTAAAAATAACCCACAGGTCTACATCTCACCGAAATGTATTTTTCTGTATGTTTACTGAGGTTTTCTTTACTTTTTTTTCCACACAAGTCTCAAATACTGGTATTCTGAAAGTTAAAGTACATAGTTTTCTAGGAAACATCACATTCGATAGCAGAATAACACTTGCCCATATTCAGCCACTACTTGATATTAACATCTATTATAGATATAATGGTAAATATTAGATTCTGAATAAATACTTTAAGAAAGGGATGCTTTTGGTAATTTGAAGACTAAATTGTGGAGAGAAATGTGGAAAATAATACTTAATAAACAAGACCACAGCAAAATCTCCTCTCTTGTATATAACTCTATGGTCTCACAAGTCAAATGAAGCTAAACCATCTAAATTCTACTTCTTATAAAGAAGAAGTATATGTGGTATATAATTCTCTGCTGTCTGTGTAGGAGGAGATTCTGCCATTATTTGAGAGAAACTTCTTAATGGCAATTGCTTTACATAACTTTTTCCTTTTTTTTTCCCCTTATTTTTTCCTTTTTTGGTCTTATGTCTTTGTGTGTGGGGTTTTTTTTTTTTCTTTCCTCAGCATTTCTATTCTCACTCCAGAATATAGACTGGTCCTTGTGACTTTTTTTAAAGTCCATAGAAAGATATGGTAAGGCCATTGCAACACTAATGAAATAACAACTCTGGATTTTTATGAATATTTATTTAAAACTTGAAAGAAATCTCTCTTTAGTATAGGCATTTATCCTGCAATTTATCTCAAAAAGTTTGAGAAACTGTCTTCACTTTCTAAAAGATAGGCATATTAGTGTTGTTATAAATACTGTTTCAAAGTAACTCTTAAAGCTCTGAGAATAAAAAGAACCTAGATTAATAGGGATGTTAATTTGATGAAGAAGCTTTCATGAAGTGCTGTCAACATATCTTTATGCTGGACATTAATGGTTAACTTGCTAGAAAGCTATTGTTAAATAGGTACTTCAATGCCCTGTGAGATGAGGTGACACTGAGGAGGTTGTGTCCCATTGTTGTACAGGACGGGATGTCCTAGGAAATATGTGCTCTTTGTGTTTTCAGAAGGTCATTTCTGTAAAACTTACTGTGATGTGGAAAAGTCCCTTTTGGTTGGAATTGAGGCACAATCAAACTTAGTCAGGATTTACAATTAGAAATTACCTTTTTGGATTTGTATGACTTAGAGCTCTGGTTAGTGTATGCATTATGATTGGCAACCTCAGCTAAAGAGACGAGAATGAAAAGGTCACAAAGTTATCCACCCTCTAACTCCAGATGATAAATCCAGACAATGATGAAGCAGAGAAGTCGATGGTCTGAAGCAGCCTATCTCACAGTTTGCTGTACTGTGCTTCCTATCTGGGGATACAGATAAATTATAAATCACATGCAATAGAGTAAGTCTTCAGATGATGTGATAGTTATCTGTCTCAGCACTGTGGTATATCTACTAGAGCTTCCCAGAAGTCTCAAAGCGTGGAGATAATCTTTGTACTGCAAACTGTCAGGCATAGTGACATCCAGCATATGGAAACTAGTGAAATTTGTTTCCCAGCCTTTTGCCCTGGGGTAACAAACAAGAGCTCTTCCGAGGGTTTAAAGATCAGCTTAATGTGCCATTTGGTGAGGGTCTGTTGCAAACATCTGGCTTGGCCGTTTGCTGTGTGTGAAAAACCAATTGTGAAGCAGGAAGTCTGATGCAGAGCGTATGTATGGTCACATCCCTTCATCAAGAAAAACATTGCAGATAGTCAGGAGCATGCCATAGTGTTTTCTATATCCACCAGAAAGCCTCCTCCTTCCATCACGTCAGGACTTTGAGCTTCACTAGTGGCTGGACTACTCAAAGAAGTTTGTGCTTGTTATTCTTTGCAGGAAAGAAGGGTTGTCTCTTGCTTTTGGAGTAGATGAGCCTGCTTAGTTCCAGGAGTGCTAATTTCTCTGCTGCTGCAGCACTTTCTGTGGCTCTTTTTATAAAGAAGGTGGATTTGGAGTTGTGGTGATTTACTTAGTCTTGAGTAATGTTTCATCTCTGCTAGAAATGCATTACTGCTTACTGTTTTCTGGAGAAACAGGAAACAACATATATGGTTTTGCATGATACTGAGTAAAGTTGATTACAGCTAATAATGTCCTGCTCAGTTATGAGACATGATAGTCTTAGCTCACTAGGATAGAGATGTGCACATTTATATGGCAGGCACAGTCAGGTCTAGGGAGAGAGAGGGGTCAGAAGGGGAAAAAATGCAGCTCTTGAAAAATTAATATTTTATCTATATTACCTAAATTGTATCTTACCCAAAAGCCCAGACAACACAATAGAAAAGAGAGAAACACCTCTCTGAAAATAAAAGGCTTTCAGTTCACTAAAACTTCATTTATTATGGGCTTGAAAAACAGCTGAAATAGGAAAATGCTGAATGATCATTCTGGGAAGTGTAAAACAGGGAAGTCATTTTTCACTGATTCCATTTTGGTTGCCATCCTTCTCCATCGTATTAACCTCTCGAGAGCTCAGGGCAGGAGACCTCTCCCCTGGCACGGTGCCTCTGCCAGCCCTTCTGGCCCTCTAGGCATGGCTGCGGTACAGATAAGACCCAAATCCAACTAGTTTCTCTGCTTCACAGAGGATTGAATAACTCTTGGAGAAATACAGCATACTGGAGAGGCAATGCTGAGAGCAAGCATGTCTGAGGCTCAGAGGGAGAGCGTGGCTCTTGTAATTAACAGTCATTCCAGACATTTCCCCATCTTTAAAGGTGCTTTTTCTCTTAATGTTTCCTGAGTTATCTGAACCACCTTCTGCCATAGTCCTTTACAGATTATTTTTTTTAACCCAAAGATTTATTTTTTTAATGTCTTCTACCGTCAAGCCAGCTTTGGTTACTTCTCACTATGTCAACTGGAATATATGGTGTTAATATTAGAGGGAAATATGAGCTGCTGGATTATTAGTGCCTAGGTATAGGCAAGGTTATATACTTTAAAAAGAGAAAACAACCATCTGAAATTGCATCCACAGATCTCATCACATTCGCAGCTTTTTATATAATGTTAAAGTACACATCATTAGAAGGGTAAAGGTTAAATGTATTTGTGCTTTCCATTATAATGCCTCTTTGCATTTCATTAAATGAGCCTTTGAAGAGGGAAAATCCATACAATGCTTATTTATTTACATGGGCATAGGTGAAATATATTTGCCATGTGTTGAGTCCTGGCTGGGTGTAACAGCATTTACACTTCTCTCCTGTACCGAGTCCTGCCCCTGTAATGGGTGATTTTCAACCTTCTGATCCTCAGGAGAAAAAAATAAGCTGCATAAAGCAAAGTGGATGGTGATGTTTTGCTTTCCTGAGCTGACTTGAAAAAGATGTAATTTAATTGAGCTGTGGTCAGAAAGATATCTTTCTGTTAACCCCAGCTGGTTTCAGACCAGGACCACTCAGCAGATTTAATTATATACACTTCTCTGAGAAATATCATGATTTACTGGTCTATAGACATTCAAGGGATTTTGGCATCACAGCATTTAACATCTACTCTGCAGTAAGTGCACTAGATGTGTCGTGTAAATCTGTCTGTCTGGTTTCACTGGGAACTGGAAGCTAGTTCATATCCAGCCTACCCACAAGCTCTTCCTCAGGGCACAGTGCAGGGGTGGTGGACCCCTCAGCTCTTCTGGGAGCCCTGGGGAGTGCCAGCATTTCTGGAGAAATTGCCTATTCAAAGACAGACTAATTCTGTCTGCTCAGAAAGGCAGTGCTCTGACCATTTTACTAAGAGCTGCAATTCAAAATAAAATTCTTTTAATAGATCCTGTTGGAGGATACGTTTACATTCAGGAATCTTTCCTGTAGTTCCATAAATAGTCCACATACAGAAACACATTCACAATTATCTCTTTACTCAATTTATACCCTTCTCCACACCTTCCCTCGACCTTTTCTTTCAGAGATTTTGGTGTATTAACCTCATCAAGTTAAACTCAATATGTACTGAGGCCCTGTGTGCTCGGAAAGGTTGCTCCCTTTTCCAGCTTCATCTGTCGATCCAGTAAGATGTCACTTCTTGCTGTCTCTCCTATTGCCATTATAGGCTCTATGTCACTTCATATTGTGTGCTCCTCCATGCAGGTCATGTATTCCTATATCCTTCTTTCTAGCATTAAACAGGTACAATAGTGGTTATATGTAATTGAAAAATGATTACTTTAAAAATATTTACAAATAAATGTTATGGACAATTAGTCAGCAATTAAATACATGGAACATAAATACTTAATTTTTTCATGGAGTCATAACTAGGCAGCTGACAGGAGCTGCCTAGGATCAGACTGGGATGTTGTGGTGGGAGAAGCTGCAAGGAGCCAGTGTGAGTCTCAACAGTGACAGCACTAGAAGGAGCGGAGCATTACTTGTAGGGGATTGTAGAAGGTCAGAGCCAGACAAGGTGGCAGAGAGAAGGTTAGAAGCCAGTGGGAAATGCAGAAAACTTGACGTTGTAGAAAGCTCAACACTGGTGTGATAATACATAGGAGGACTGAGGAGTCTAGAAATCCAGAATTACTGCCAGAATTTAGCAATGGAATACAGAGCATCTACAGCAGGGCTGGGAGGACTTGGAAAGGCTAATGAGGACAAGTTACTAAAATATATTAAAATTTATGTCCAGGTGAACTCAAGTTGTCAAACCCATTCCTAAATATACTGACCCTTTCCTAGGAAAAGGTGAAAATGTAAGATCACACATACAAGATATATAATGTGGCAGTGGCACAGATGGCTAGTGCCTGTATGAGCTAGAATAACTTAAACCTTCCTGTGGATTTATTGGAAGGTGTAAATAGGCAGCAAAAAACCTTATTCTACCTTGTCACAAACACAGTGCAGTGTGGTTGTAAGTAGGATCTGCAGAGATAATCAGGCCTCAGCCTGGCTATTGATGAGGTATTGGAGGAACCTGTATCTTTTATGCATTCCTATCCAGGCTGACAGTGAAGCAAAAGCTGCAGCAAAGTCCATTAGTAACCTCTCAGCAGCTCTGCTTTTTTTCTGATGGCGAGAAACACTTGAATTTGGATCAAATCAGCCTTGTAACAGTGGATGTGAGAAACCATTTGAACAAAGAAAATATAATCATGCCAGCACTTCTCTTGAAGTAAACACCATCATCCTTATCTTAATTCTCTGGAGTAGTAAGACTTCTGCCATCACTCTCCCTTTCCACAGTTTTGAAACTACATTTTTCTCACAGTTATAATCCATATAATCCTACTACATGAGCCTAGATAAGAATTAAATTAGTGACAGAGTATTGTAAGTGGAAAATTGGCTTGTAGCATTCTACACAAATCATAGAATCATAGAATGGGTAAGGTTGGAAGGGACCTTGAAGATCATCTAGTTCCAACCCCCCTGCTGTGGGCAGGGACACCTCTCTCCCACTAGACCAGGTTGCTCAAAGCCCCATCCAACCTGCCCTTGAACACTTCCAGGGATGGGGCATCCACAACCTCCCTGGGTAACCTGTTCCAGTGCCTCACCACTCTCATGGTGAAGAATTTTTTCCTTATATCTAATCTAAATCTACCCTCTTGCAGTTTCAGGCCATTGCCCCTTGTCCTATCACTACAGGCCCTTTTTAAAAAGCCCTTCTCCAGCTTTCCTGTAGGCCCCTTTCATGTATTGGAAGGCTGCTATTAGGTCACCGAAGCCTTCTCTTCTCCAGACTGAATAACCCCAGCTCCCTCAGCCTGTCCTCATAGCAGAGGTTCTCCAGCCCTCTAATCATCTTCATGGCCCTCCTCTGGACCTGCTCCAGCAGATCCATGTCCTTTTTGTACTGTGGGCTCCAGAGCTGGACGCAGTGCTCCAGAGCTGGACGCAGTACTCCAGGTGGGTCCTCACCAGAGCAGAGCAGAGGGGGAGAATCACCTCTCTTGACCTGCTGGTCACACTCCTTTTGATGCAGCCCAGGACACAATTAGCTTTTTGGGCTGCAAGTGTACACTGATGGCTCATGTTGAGCCTCTCATCAGCTAACACCCAAGCCCTTCTCCTCAGGGCTGCTCCCAATCTGCTCTCTGCCCAGCCTATATTTGTGCTTGGGTTGCCTTGACCCAGGTGCAGGACCTTACACTTGGCCTTGTTGAATTTCATGAGGTTGGCATGGGCCCACCTCTCAAACCTGCCAAGATTCCTCTGGATGACATCCCTTCCCTCCAGCGTGTCAACCACTCCACAGAATTTGGTGTTGCCAGCAAACTTGCTGAGGGTGCACTCGATCCCACTGTTCATGTTGCTGACAAAGACGTTAAACAGGACTGGTCCCAGTACTGATCCCTGTGGGCTCCCACTCATCACTGGTCTCCACTTGGACATCGAGCCGTTGATCGCGACTGTTTGAGTGCGGCCATCTAGCCAATTCCTTATCCATCAAGTGGTCCATCCATCAAACCTATATCCTTCCAGTTTAGAAACCAAGATGTCACGTGGGACAATGTCAAATGCTTTGCACAAGTCCAGGTAGATGACACAAAGACTTGGCACTGCTCATTTTGGGTTCAGTAGCAGGTTTATTGTGAGATGACCAACACAGAGGAGTCAGAGATGTTAATTGTAATGAGGTTTCAGTTTCCTCAATGAGTCTGTTTTTTCACCTTGGATGAAATTGAGAAATACTTGAAATACTAGTCAGTATTTGCCTTTCAACTTTATTGTATAAATATTGGAACACTTGAAATAAAAATGAAAAGTCTTTCTGCTCTGTTTTTAACATCTTTTAGTTTAATCTCATAAGTCAGGCTCTTCATCAGGTTCTTTTTTTTAAAAGTAATGTTACCTAATGCACAGAGAATTTCTCAAACAACTCTTTAATAATACAATAGTGCTACAGCTAGGAATGGAAATCATGTAAGCTTACAATAAGCTCATCTATTCCCATATGGCAAACAGAATTTGGAGTTCTCAAATGTGCTTTTTATCACTTGCAAGCTATGAAATAATTCTTCAAAAGTCATCATAGGAAATTATACTTCTCTAAATGGAAATCTTCTATTGCTGTAAGCATTGCTATGGCGTACTTGCTTACATATCTCTGCTATAAGCATGTGCACAATTCCTGGTCTACTTAGGAACTCAATTTTCTTAGGTCATTGTTTTTATAGCTGAAGATAACATTCAAATTCACATTTGAGATTAGTGGTATATGATACTACAGGAAATGCTGTTTTAAGGGAAATAATCATATTAGAAGTAGATAATGTTTTAAAAAATTAATTATAATTAAATTTTAGAACAGCATGAATCAGCCCTTCTTTGTGATTATTTTTATTCTTAGAAGGTTACTAAGAATCTGACTGCACCTACAAGTTGTAATAGTTACAATAACCATTTGCATGCACTTTGCATTAAGGGAAGGTCTGTGCAAGGTGTGAGATGTGGGTGAACCTGTTCTATGTGACCGCATAGCACAACTAATGGTCTGCACAGCAGTGACAAAATCCTGTCATCTCTTGCAAAGACAAGGACTCAGCATAGTGCTCCTGTACAACACACAAAATGGTCAGAACAAACTATTTACTCTCTTCTGGAGTGAAAGAGTTTGGAGAGTGGTTAGGGATGTCTGAGAGGCTTCAAGTCATTACCTTTCCTTTTATGTATGAAAGATAAGAAACACTGCAGTAATATTGTCTTTCTTCTGAGACATGTTGACCTCTGACAGTAGTCCTTCAGCAGCTTTACATCTGCAAATTCCAAACTCATGTCATGAACACATGCTTTTTGGTTCATCAGGCCATGAAAAAGTGGTCCCAGTTCAGAAACGTACTTTGCAGATGTGATTTTAATAAGTGTGAATTCATTGTTTGTTTGTACAGTTCAGATGTTAGGTCATCTGAAAGGAAAACCTTTGTAGCCTAGAATACAATTTGCAGCCCTGAAATGCATGAACATCAAACATGTACAAAATTCCTCAATGCTCAAAGTGAAGCCCATATTTAAGTTTCTGTGTAAGTCACAGGGAAAGCTGTAGGTTGAAATTCCAAAATCCATTTCACAAAGTGCCAATAATTCAGATCGAGCAAATGTCCAGAGGGTGCTCTGAAATTGTGAAACTTGGGAGATTTATTTCCTCATTCTTTATAAACTGTGTATGTATCTCTAGAGTTTGGTTAGTGAGTTGCTGTCAGAACACAAAGAATTTACTTCTGGGAATTTTCTCACATGACTCAAGACTATAATTGATCCCTTTTGCAGAAATCTTTAAACCAGGCTCAGATTCACTTCTCCTCATGTCAGGCAATCCTCTGTAACTCTTAACTGTTTTGTCACTTAATTACTTAGTCCACTCAATGAATAAAAAAAATACAACTTTGAAAAACATATGTATGTTAGTCAGTTGATGCTCATTCAGACCGTGGCATTGCAGAGCCAGTTGAGCTTTTATATTACTAATGTTTGCAAAGGGTGCTGGAGTAGTTTAGTGACTCCCAGTCCAACACCAGAAGTGGGTAGCAGGCTGGAAAGTGTATCACCTTTGTTTGAAAGGAAAGGAGAGTGGATGAAAGAGATTACACCTGTGGCTGGTACCCTCAATGGTGCAGCATTAAACTAGACTGGAATATTAACTCTGGATTTTTATGTCCTTTAAATTTCCATGGTTTTAGGACATGTCTATATCCATGAATGTATTTTTGGGGGACCTCCTTTGTGGCCTGAACTCCCTGCCCAGGTCTACAACATTCTCTGTGAAACAACAGATCAAAATCATCCTTAATTGTCTCAGTTATTTAATTTCTAAAAGCTAAACAATAGAGATGCTTCTGGAAGTTCATTCTGAGTGTATCCTAAATTCATGGATTTGCAGGCTGAGAGGATACTGTGACACTTAAACTGGTATAATTCAAAATGTTCATAGTATGAACTCCCAGGAGTAAAAAAATACAGCATGTTTAACTCAAGCCTACAAAGAACTTTTAAAAGTCTCTACCTCCAATCACTTCCTGTTCCACTGGCTTGCTAGATCTGATGTTATTCTTTGTTGTGCTAGTTATGTTCCCTCATCTCCCTGTTTTTGTGGAGCTCTTATGTGCACATGGCAGAAAAGGCAGAGTGCGATGGCCTCTGGTTCAATCCCAAGCTGAATCTGTAGCAATACAGCATGTTTCAGTCTGGAACAGGAAAATTAAAAAAAAGAGAGAGGAGAAAAAGAAAGCTAAGATTGTTAGGAGGAAGTGGGCGACCTGGATTATAACTGGTTATAAAAAGAAACTCTGTGTGGGCTGGATCTGACTTTGCAGTAGATGAATATGTTGCCAGGTTCCTTCTGCAGGTGGCCAAAGGAGTTTGTGCGGCTGACGGGGCCTCCCAGTTCCCACCTTGCTGGGTTTTTCAGGTGTTACTGTCCCTGTCAGATGGACTTCATTTAAATAAAGAGCTATCTCTGGTGGTAGTAGTGCTCTTCACCACCCCAACCTATGGGAAGCTGGCACCCCACACTGCACTGGCACTTTCCTCTTGCACAACTTCAAGTCTCTAGTCACCCTGACCTCAATTTCTTTTTACAGCATTATTTCTTTTCTTAAGTAAGTTTTTCTGCTGAATGAAATGTCAGCAGATAACATCAGTGCTACTACATAATTTAATAGTTCCAAATATGGGTTGGAGCCTGACTCAACATCCTTTTTTAGTAGACAGCTTAATATTTTGATAATATTTGCCTGTAACTCCCTACACTGGGGACTAGCAAGTACAAGAAACATAACTTCAGAAACATAAATATCTTATATTCCTCCCCACCAATTTTTTTGCCAGTTGTCAGGGATAACTATGTTGTATTTGTTATGTCTGGCCAAAAAGGAGGTGATACGGGTGGCTGTACCTCTGCCTCAAGGCACCCATCTCTGTAACCCCTCCATTTCTCTCTCGGGGAGTCCCTGCTTGCCCACAGCTGCTGACTTGCTGCTTCTGTTCAGCCACCTGAATTTCAAGTGATTTACCTTAATACTGGTATTATCTTGGCTTCTGGAAGGATAGTAGATGAGGCAACTTGTCTTCTTCAAACAATTTTTAAAAAATATATATCTTTCTGAGAGGAGCCACACAGAAGAAAGATAAGCAAAGAAGATATTCATGTAAAATTGCTAAATTAGGGTTAACTGAGAAAGAAAACTTAAAGCATACTGTACTTCCAGGAAAAAGATGTCTTCCAAAATTCCTGGGTTTCAGTCCAGTCTGTTTTGAGGATCAGGACTGAAAACCAAGAAATGTAATTTTTCACAGAGCTGTGAGAAAGCTTCAGGAGTATCAGTTTCTCCACAGCCACAGCGATCCTTTTTCACTGAAATCTGTCCCCTCAGCAGTATAAATGGATGTGTTCTAAGCCTTAGAATAGATACTGTGTAATCTGAAAAAAAGAAAAAGAAAAAGCTGTTTTAAAGAGTGCTTTACCTGTAGGCCTCACTCACAAATGCCTATAGAAAGAACCATTCGCCAGCCTTAGTATCTGGCCTCCACATTTCAGCACAGTGACAACCCTACTGAAGTCTTTACGCTCTTTACTGTAACTTTAAATATCACATTAATTATTATATCAGTTGCCAACTGTATTAATAATGCTATTGGTGATAGGATTCTTATTAATTCCTGTAACTGCCTTTGGAAATCGAGTAGTAAATGTACTGTAATAAAAGTTAACAAGTTTACAAGTTAGCATGTTGCAGTCACAAGACCCCATTCATATAATTAGTATAAAAGCTCAGGTTCAAAATTAAGTTTTTGCCTCTGAAGCTCCTCAGTTCCATGAAGTGATGACTGGTGGGGTTATGGTCACAGTTGCAGCAGCCGGAGCCTTCACCTTCTCCCTAAAGAACAGGAAGATAAAATCTTCACATTTAAAAATACAGCAAGACATGGTGTAGGGTGGGACAACGAGCCAATGGAGCAGGACCTCAGACACGCTCAGAGGTTTCACAAAGTGAAGGGACTCTGATGCCTGCAGTTTTCCTTTGGAGCAGCAACTGTCCTGTGGAGCCATCTGCCCCAAGGCTATAGCAGCAAGACAGCTGCTGTCAGCAGCAGCGAGTGGCACACAGCTCCTTTCCTGGCCCTAGCGAGCACTTGTCTCACTTGCAATTTATATAATACAGTAAAAACTCTGGAGATCAGGCTTTTAGGAAGGCCTCTTGAGGAAGCTATGCTTCCAGGAGAATAGGGTGCTCATCGTGGAGTGCTACTTGTTCTTTCTGGATCAACAAAGAGCTAAATGGATTTTATTATATATAAACCACACAGGCTTACTGTGAGCAAGTGCTGACACAGTAAATGTACCTGTAAGAAAGTGAATTGCAAGTTGCTAATCACTTTCTGTCTCTCCTTTTGCATGAGACCGTATTTTTACAAGGTGCAGTTTAACCTGAAACTTGACCTATCTTCCTAATAAATTAGTTAAATCAATAATTTCTCTCTATTTAGGGACTGCAGAAAACAGTGGAACTTGCAAAGCTTCTTTGAAATTCATTTCCATTGAGGTGAAAGCTCATCTTAAAAATTGAAATTTCTCTCTGGTTATTACTGCAGGTAGATGATTAAAAAACTCTCCTGGTAAGATTGCAGGAACTTGTCACAGCTTAATGACATTATTCTCCTTGCGGCTTTAGTATTTTATTCTCCTTGCAGCATTAGTGTTTCCCCTAAAACTTTAGCACTTTAATCATTTAAGAGAAACACTTTAAGTGTTAATTGAGATTAGAATTATGTTTATGTACATAGCAGCTCACCCTGAAATGACCTTGGCCCTTGTCACTTGTTCATGACACTGTGAGTTTATTTCTGTTTCAATTTTTAAATAGACACAAGGCTAATGTCATTTGAGGATTTGTTTTGATGTGCTCCTTCAAGCAGCAGTTTTTTCCAGAAATGGAAAAATAATCAGGTTTTGCAGAGGTCAGTAGCTGACCATCAACTTTCATGGCTGTGCAGGGCTGAAAGAAGCAGCTCTGGCAGCTCTCCTGGTGCTGGTTGGTTTACCCATGGTATGCATCTTTGGTATCTGAAAGGGCACATAGTATGAGTGAAGAATTTGTCTTTCAGTGACAAATAACTGATCAAGTTCCCTTGTTGTCACTCAAGTCCTCCAAGTACTTTTTAAATGAATAATTTTACCATGGATTAACAACATCAAATCCATTTTAGGTGATAGCAAGATGAGTCCTGTCAGTTGACTTGCATTTCTTCTCTCTTGCAAAGTTCTTCTTTGTGCTGTTTGTTTTCTTTTAGACTGCATTCAGCCTAATAAACATCTGCATATCCATGTAAGTTAAGTTGTTCATACACAGCATGAATGTCAAGAAATCTGTGCTCCTACTAAAATCTCTCAACTATTATAGGATTTGCTTAGATGACAGACTTTATGTGAATGGAAGATATTAAATTTATGCCTCAGCATAGCTGAATACTTCTTGAAGATAAAGTAGTGAAGCATGTCAGATTATTTACCAAAGTACTGTAAATATCATAGGCTGCAACTAAGCAAGTGCAAAGAAGGAAAATGCATTAGTGCTGTCCTCTTAGCCAAAATCTCACATTCACAGCTTATGGGAATTAAGTGCCATGCACTTAATATAGAGCTCATTTAACACACTTAATAATTAAGTTGCAAACTCAGTTCTGAAATTAAAGAACAGAGAATATGAACTGTGATAGCAAAATGAGGGATTAGTCCTCTCTGTCTCTACTTTCTCTTGTTCTTCATCCTTCAGCATTGCCTAGTAGATGTAGCCACTGTAAGAAATCGGAGCAAATAGGTTTTAACATGGGGAAATGGGTTTATTTATAAAAAAACCATGCAGCTCATGCAGCAGTAGTTTAAACTCCGATTACTTGCCTAAAATCAGGAAATTTGACTTGCATTGTGACCTGCAAGAGATTAAACTTCAATGAAATTGGAGCAAGTCTTCACAGCATAAGGCAGTGCTCTTCTGAGGCTACCCAAGCTAGCTTTGAGCAAGTCCAGGACTCTGCCTGGTGCAACACTCCCTGCATCGTAAATAAAGGTGTACCTTGGGTAAATGTTACTGTTGACATGCTTTTGTGCCTTCTGGTTCTCATCCAAGTTCTGAACAAGTGACATCTAGCTTAGGTGGTTTTGCACATATGTGTGCTAGGTAGATGACAAGCCCATGTGATTCATCTGGTATGGTGCAGGAATGAGCCAAAAGCAGGTATTCAGACTGAACTGAATTCTCCAAATGATCACTGATGGTAACTCTAAATCTCTGAGAAGACAAATGTCCCCTAGCATTCAGCACAAGCTAGGGGTACCCAGCCTCATGCCAATGCTCCTGGGCAACCAGGTAGAAGGCAGCTCCAGTCCTTGAAGCTATTATGACCTATTTTCATCCTTTGTGTTGACACTAAGTCTTGGCTGGATTTTCTCAGCATTGACGTTGTTACACAAAAGTGTTTGTGAATGACATCAGACTAGAAGTGGGTCTGCTGTCAGACAGCTGCAGCCAGCAATGGGGATGTGCCCTAGATGTTAAGTTGCAGTTGTGAGCACAGTTTCGTGGTTGTTTCAATCAAGCCAGCACATGCTGTGGGTGTATCCGTCAAAGGTATGGGAAAGGCCAGAGCTGTTGGCAGATGCTCCTGCCTTGGTTCAGGCTCCAGCTGCCGCCTCTGCCCAGTGTGAGCCAATGCGTTTCTGTTCAGGTGCCGGCCCTGCTTGATACCATGCAGCCTAACTGCTGGAGTGAGGAGGGACATGAAGCTTGTGTCCATCTTCAAGAAACTGTTTAAGCCTACTGTCTTGCAAAAAGCAAGTCTGGATGAAAAACAGAGAGGTCTGAATCTTTTAATGCTGAACTGCAAACAATGGAACCAATAAATAAAAATCTAAATTGTCAAACATGCAAGAGAGATGAAAAACAAAAGGTTGTCCTCAATGTCCAAGACATGGACTAGCAATTACCATGAATGCTGGGTCAAATCTGCATTATTTTGATTTTCTCCTAGAGCCACTTTGTCAAATAAAAGTAGAACATACTTCTGTATAATGGATTGATTTGGTAAGGTGAAAGAGCTGAGTACAGCTCTTTCTTCTGTTGTCTAGAAATAGCTGCTCAGTGTTGACAGAGCCAATCCCGTGTTTACCTGGCAAAGGCCAGGGTATTTTCTCCTGAACCCTACTTGCTCCTGGCAAATGGCATGCAAGAAATGAGAAATATTCATAAATCTCCAACGTGCTCTGCTGTCCTCCCCATAGCTCACAGAGGCAAAGAGTGTTTGCTGGTTTAATCACAGGTGCCCTTCACAGGTGCCACAGCCACCTTTAGAAAAAATAAAATCTTTTGAAGCTAAGAGGTTTTAATGCCAAAATCTAGCAGGCTGCTTTGTGAACTCTCAGCAGTCTTGGCCATGTCTGCTTTTTCAGAAGCTTGAGGCAGCCGTGCCTGACACAATAATCCTCAGCGCTAAAGACATTTCTCTCCTAGAAGGTGCCCTATTCACTGCTATAATTATAAACTTTGCTAAAACTAAATATGATTTCAAGAAGAATGTAAATTGTTGTGTTTTAACAGGACCTCAACAAACTAATATATAAATCTTTCTAACTCTAAGTTAAAAAGTGTAGTGAGCCTCCAGGTTTCTATACATTCTTATAACTGTCTGGGATGCCCTAAATGTGCATCTTCCAAGCCCGTAAATGTCTCAGAGTCACTAGAGAGAAAACACTTAAAGTGCTGATGGATTTTCTTTTGACTCTTTAATGAAGCTAATAGACTCGTAAAAAGCATTCAGTAAGGTGGGAGGGGGAGGATTTAAAAAAAGCTTTTTAAAATCTAACATCTTCAGAGTTTTTTCCCTGAGGTGCTTGGAGATTTCCTCTGTTCAGAACCGCATTGTGGAAAGGGCATCAACAAATTAAAGAGCATCAGTAAACAGATGAAAACTAGTGCACAAAGTAATGTCAGTGCAACTTGTAAGCATTTCCCTGGGCTTCAGTTACTGTCTATAATATTGCATAGTGTCTTCAAAGGTTTCCATTATTTCTGGTGGTTGCACATATAGCACTTTGAATTAGAGAAAAAAAAAAAAGAAAAAAAGAAAAAGAATAGAAAAAGCTTCAACTTCTCTGTTTTAAACCTTACTTTAAACCAGGCAAACCAGCTCAGGTTCTCAGCAGCCCAGATCACAGGTGAGTGAAGAGAAGCAGAGGCTCACACTGCCCCAGCTCATACCTTCCTATACCAAAGCTTCCTGGTTTAAAGCTAGCACATGTATGACATGGAGTTATGTATCTGGAGAGCAGAGCAGACATGTGCTCTTTGCTCAAGGTCACACAATAGCTGAGCCAACCTTCAAGGGCCTCCCAGGGCCACGGGCTGCCACAACACTTTGTAATTCTGACCCTATTGGTGGGGAGAAACAGAAGAGAAAGGAAAAGAAAAAAGAAAAGGGAAAAAAGAAAAGAAAATTTAAAAAGAGAAAAGAAAAATTAAAAATAAAGAAAAACAGAAAAAGAAAAAAGAGAAAAACAAAAACAAACATGCAAAACAAAACTAACAGAGATCCTATTTGCACACCTGATGCTTTTTCATTTGTAGAATAGGGCAAAAGCAATGCAGCACAGGCAAAACCTAGGACTGCCAACCTGTGAGGATGCACCTGAGCTGGAACGACACACACCCCTTGGTTTGCCAGGCGCTGCAGACAAACGTCACAGGGAAAAGGAACGGAAAGGGGATGGGCTCCAGGAGCGGCGGGGCCAGCCCGGGGACGGAGCCAGCCGGGGGAGGTGAAGGTCCAGGGACAGGGCCAGCCCGAGGGGTGCTAGCCCGGGGGTGCCAGCCGGGTGCGGTGCCCGGCGGGTCCGGCGCGGCGCCGCGGGGCGGCAGGTGGCAGCACCGCGCCGCGGCCCCCGGGCCAGCGCGGCAGCGGCAGCTCTGTGGGGCTGTGGTTCCAGCGTGGGAGTCTGCTGAATTAAATTGTTGCTGTTTAACTTCCTGCATCGACACAGCAGATCTATTTTGGAAACAGTTTCATTCATTCAATTACTTTAATAGCAGTTAAAATAATTTACTAGCAGAAGTGGAGTGGTTACGAATGAGACAGAGAATAATTCCCCCCCTTCATTTTAGCAATTTAAATTTTAAATAAAATGGCCTAAAAGGTGGATATGTTACTCTACCTCTCATCCTTCTTCTTTCCATCTTCTTCTATTACTATTAAGCATAATTTATGTTGCTGTACTTCAGCTTACTTTGCTGCTGGATCTGTGGTTCCTGCATAGTTATTTGGTTTGATCTTTGCATTTCACTGTACTTAATTGCCCCATAAGTTGGTGTGCTGGAGCTGCACAAGTTCTCAGATTTTCATTCTTCTCTATTTTCCAGTACAATCTGAAATCTTGTAAATGAATATTTGCTTCCCTGCTCTTTTCTCGCCTCCCTTTAATTTTCCTAAAAAGAAGCAAACAAATGAAAATAACACCAGTGAGATCTTTATTTCAAGTGTTTCAGTTATTCATGATAGTGATTTCCATTTACTATGTGACTGATTGTGAACACGGACAACATTCCTAAAACAATATTCAGCTCCATAAATATGGCAGAAGGTCAATTTGGCTGTATTGCAAATCTTGATTTTCCTGAGTTGCTGTTATTTGATCCCTGACTTCAGGCTGTGCTAGGTAAGGGGAACCAGGCAGATAATGGGTACTTAAAAATTACACACCTAAAAGGATTTGACAAATTGCCACACGGGAGATTAATGACTGTGGCAAACAGTTGTGAATGGTAAAATGACTTTTAAGTGGATGCTGATTTAGGATGAGAAATTAGGGTTGTTAGAGGAGAGAAACACTACAGTAAATGATATTCAGGTTTGTCAGAGCTACCTTGCCAAAGCCTGGGCCTTGTTTGTTGCCACCAATGAGGACATACGCATGACTATTTTAGAAGTTCTTCTTTAGAGCAGCCGCCATCGCTCCATTTTCCACTGGCCATGAGGAAATGTAGAAGGACTGATTTCTACCTAAATCACACAGCCATGCCCACACCACTGCTGAAACAGCTCCCAGAGCTGGGCTGGGCAGGGGCTGTATGCTCCGGGCTGTGAATGGGGTGGATCATAGACAGGAGTTGCAGACAAACCATTTCTTCATGGGCAGCTGATCTCCAACAAGTGCTGTTGTCTTCAGCTGGCGGCTGCTGCTGCTGGAGTGGAGGATACGCAGTGTGATCCCCACCCCGAAAGCAGTGCCAAGTGCTCAGAGTACTGTCAAGGAGCTAGGCTGCTTTGATCCAAGTATCCTACTTGTTGGCCAGATCTAATGTAATCTGAGTTGCCTATGAGACTGTCTTCTTTGCTTTCCTCTTTTTTTTTTTATATATGCTGAAAATTAAGAATACCAGAGATAGGCTTCATTCAGGTCTCATTCATGATCCCTGCAATCCATTACAGGCTCTGCCACCGGCCTTCATCTTTAAATTGCACAATGCCAAATGCACACAGGGCAGATTTATTTTCTCCTATCTCTTTCTATTTTCTAACAGTGTGATGTAGCCACCAGGGGCTCTTCTTAGTTAATTATGCAAAGTAAACAAGGGCTTTCTGCTAAATTTTTAAAACAACACTATATGACAGCCATTTCTCTGCTGTCTCCTAGACTTCCATGCTTGCCTATGTCTGGTGCGAGAAAATGGTCTGATGAGTCCCAGTGCTGACCAAAACCAGATTTCTCTGTTGAGAAATTAGACTGCTGATAATTAACAGTATGAGAAGGAAGGCTTGCTCTGTTTCTGGATGCAGCCAAACTTGAGTTAATGTGGTTGTCACAGGGGAAGATACTCCATGATGCAAGCATTTTTGATATATAAAACCTCCTAGCAGTTCATTTGAAAAACAGGAAATTTTGAAAACTATGAGAGTGTGATAGGGAAGAGAAAAAATTTCCCTTTAAAAGGTTCCTCAGAGAGGAGTTACTTTTTTTCAGTCAGACCTACATATGCCTTTGTTGTAGATTATGCAGGAGGAGCGTGCATGGGATGCAGCTTTGCCTCCTTATTTACAGATGGTGGAGTAATAACTTATTCAGATCCTACACTATTGTCCCTACATAATACACAAAACTAAAAAGGCTTTTGACTTGAAAATTATACCCGTGTGCATTAATTTTACCAGGGCTATGAACAGCTCTCATACTGGATTATGTAAACTTCCCTTCATCAAGTAAAAATGTCATTTCAAAAGACTCTAACAGCCTTTCCTGGACATGTTCAGAACCACTTTATTAAAGATTATTTTATGTAATGGCCCTTAAAGATCAATTTATATTGAAATAGGTTGAAATGAAATTTCTGTTCTTGTGCTATGAGCAGCCTTCAATTCAGCAGTGAATGATAAGTCAGAGGCCATTTGACATTTCAATGTAAGATCTGACTTACTTGCAACCTCTTTATCTATTCTAATGAAAAGCAGATTTATTGTAACCTACTGCTCATTATAACATTTTTACTTCACTTATCTGAGCTTGAAGTATTGAAACAGATTTCTAAACATGATTTCAACTTATTCAAAATCTGGTCACCTGTGACAGTAAAAATAGCAGACACATTTGTCTTTGGCGTGAGTTTCCTGAACTATTAATATTTTCTTTACTTGGTATGCAGACTGCTCCTTCATTGGGACTGTGGATGGCACTGAACATCTAAACCCTCTAGGCTTCTGCAATCTAAACTCTATAAATCTAAACTTCTATAAATTATAACTGTTTTGAACAAATAAGTAAAAATCCCACTAACCCAACCAGATGTAGGTGAGAATAAAAGCACAAAGGTGGGACACCACAAAGTTTCTCCATACATCATTGTTTAGATTTAAAATTGTACTTCATAAAACAAAATATGACATAGCAAATTGTACTGTAGCTAATTCATAAAAGTTTCTAATTTAAAATATGTTGTATATAAATGTCTTTAAATGTGCCTTTGGGAAAGCAAGGCTTGCTCTGAAACCAGCATTATTCTGAAAATGCTGTGACGCATAAGATAGTAGGTTTCATATATGTTGGAACACATTCCAGTGGTTCATCATCTTGAATTTCTATCTGGGTTATTATTAGTCATAGCTAATTTCATATTTTGTAGAATTATTTTTCTGATTCCTTTTCAATGTTGAACGATTTAGCTAAGTCTAACAAATGGATCTTTTGTGGTTCTTGATAACAGAACATAAAACAGAAGACTGTTTTGGCAACAATCTGTTTGAGGTCAATTTATCTAGAGAAGAAAAATTTATTTGATAGTCACCTATTACAATATAACAAATTATTATAGAATTACATAAGATGTCTGCTGTACTGTTGAACTGTAATTTTCAAAAGAGAATTTAATTTAAGCTTATTGGAGGGTGCTTACAACATATTTGATCTGAATTCTTTGATATTCTTATTGTAAATAATTTTTTTCACATTCTCATACTTTAGTCCACATATGAAAGCTTCCACAAGCAGAAATGACTGAAGGATGACAGTTTCAATTTGTGACATGTTTTGTAGATTTTACATCTTTCTGTATCCATACCATTTTCCACTCATGCTTTCAAACACATTTTTTGAGCAGGATTCTGTCAAAGCATCCATTTTCTGTCTCCAGAAGGTCAGACATTTTATTCAGAGTCTCTTTTTTTCTGAAGCTGGGCAGAGAAATCACCATAGTCACATATTCACAGAATCAAAAGAATCTCAGAATGGTAAGGGTTGAAAGGGATTTCTGAGGATTTTCTAGTCCAACTACCCTGCCAAAGCAGATTCACCCAGAGCAGATTGCTCAGGGATGTATCCAAGTGAGTTTTGAAAGTCTCCAGAGAAGGAAACTTCACAAGGAAACTCTCTGGGCAGCCTGTTTCAGGGCTCTGGCACCCTCACAGTAAAAAAATTTCTTCTTATGTGTAGGTGGAAGTCCCCAGAAACCTTCTCAAAAAATCAGTACTCTCCTTTGAAATAGTTTGGCTTTAACAAATCAATTTATTTAGTTATAAAAGCACAAACAAACAACAAAATAAAACCAACACAAAACTGAAGACCTTGCAGCCAACTGTATTCAGAAGTACTGTGGCAGACAATTTGCAGAATACAGAATAGATAGTCAAGGAATCAATATTTATGATTATGGTGGTGCTAAAATGCTCTGAGTCCTTCTGAAATGTGTCTTTCCATATCAGGGAAAAGTAAGCCTGCCAAGTAGAGTATGCCCCATGATATGGTGGGGCACAAGTCTGTCTGGCCCCAGTATGCATGGGGGAAGCTGGCTTTAGAAAAATTCCAGGCTGGACTTGTGATGATTGTTTCTCTTTTAGCAACCTGTATTGAGTAAGTTCTTGGATTTCATAGCCCACCGATGTGCAAATGTTTCCTCTCGGATGCTCTCACCAGCTGCTGGAAATCACAAAGAGCAAAACAGCACTTGTGTAATCCTGTTTTCTGGAGATGACTTCAGAAAACCACTGGGGAGCATCTCGAGCATGAGATGTTTCCTAAGTGGTGAAAACCCAGCTGCACCAGAACAACCATGGTAAAATTTTCATACATTAGCAAAGATGATGAGTTCTCAGCCAATTGCAGGCTCCTGTCCATTGCAAGTCTCCTTCTGCATGATGTTAATTGTTCTCAGTGTGATTAACAATAATTCTCAAACCCACTCAGATAAGAACTGGGGTACAGAAAATTAATGCTTTCAGTGGGGTCCCAGAAATACAAATCATAGCCTGGACAAGGTTATATCTGTAGTATTATGACTAAAAGAAAAGCTTATGTTCCTTTCTGATTTATTATACTGTTTTTCTTTTCTTTCTGCACTAAAAAGGTCTGTTAATCTTTCTGTTACAGAAATACTTGCTATGTTTTTCTACATTGCTAACAGTTCAAAATATGGAGATCTTGACACTGGTTAAAATCCCTTTTAAAAATCAGGTTTTGTACTGGTTGATAAATACTAGTCCTTGTTGAAAAGAGTTCAAATCAGTATGACGTTGAGCTGTGGCTCTTGGAGTCACATAACCACTGCTGTTTGGAGAGGTACTGAAAACAGCACATTGTTTCCAAAGATTTCCATGAATATTTCAGAGCCTCTTTCTTGATCTGATACACAGTTCAAGGTAAAAAAAAAAAAAGGCTCAATAAACTTGAATGTGGCATCAGGAAGATAGTCTAGAAACTTTTATTCATTTTGCTGGATAGTGCAAAGAAATGGGTTGAAGAAATAGCTGTTGCACAGATGAACTCTTTTTAGTTGTAACCTTTTTCTCTGTGTATAGTGGCAAAATATTATCTAAGAATTGTTTTATTGTCTTAAAATCCAGTGATTTATAGTTTTATACAGTGAATGTGACATGCTTAAGAACAAAGAAGATTAAAAACCATCTTCTGAATCTCTTTTGAATGGATTGCAGCTGGCAGGTTCATTTCTGTTTATTTGTTACTCTAATCTGGAAAGAAATTAGAACCATCTCAACTAAAAACCCCTCTATTTCTCTGAGGCTTGCAAAGCAAACAGATCAGGGTTTCTTCATGTTAATTTGTAAATGCCAAACAGTGGCTACCATGGCCTCCATCAATGTGAATAGCATTGTAAGAGTGCCTTTCCTTCCCCAAAATGATGAGGATGGAAGAAAGCCTCAAATAAGTCAGTGAAAGAGTCAGAAATGTGTCACAGACACCAAGACTTCCAGGCAAATGGTCTCAGCCACACAGCCTTGTCATAGAAAATTTGCTGCATAGGTGGACAAAGTGAGGCTGCAACACGCATAGGAGAACTCACAGGAGCAAGGGAAATAGTAGATGGAAAGTTTCTCTGTGAGTAGGACAGTGTGATCCTGTTCAATATTATGCTGCTGTAAATCCTCATCTATGTATTAGAAATTGTTTAACGCTTTACCCAAGAGCTGGAAACTAGTTATTTTTGTGTATTTATGTGCCTGGTCTCACTATGCCCAGCATATGCATGGATTGAAAGAAAAGATGCAAAGTCCTTACTCGAGAGGGAAGACAATATCTACAGCAGTCCCTGATGGCCCGTTGCTTCCACAACCACTCTACTGGGAAGAGAGGTTACTTGGACAATGTTAATGAAATTCTGAGTTAATTTTCTGGCTCTGTCAAAAAACAGTCTATAGGAGTTAGTTAAATCATTTAATCTCTGTGCCTCACATCCTTAGAATCTGAGTTTTGCATCTTATAGGGCTGTTATGAAATGCAGTGCATTAATATGAGTCATTCACATTCTGCAATGATAGTTACCATCTACATGGTGAGATTTAGGCTTTCTATCTGCATGGAAGCAGTTGTTTGCTTCTGAAGTGTTAGCCACAGAACATCACTAAGGCAAAAATGTCCATTGTTCAGTAGGCTATGACTAATGTTATTTCCACATCTGTAACTACAGTAATACAGATGGAAATGATTTTCCTTTTAAAATAAATTGATTTTTATTTGTTGCAATAAAGTCAGGCACACAACCCCTTTGACACAAGAGCAGACAGGTGGGTCTGTTTGGTCATGTTTGCTCAGCTCAAGCAAGAATGAAACTGTAAAACTCTCAAAATACTATTTAGAAAATAGGGAAAAGGAAAAGTGTATTTCAAATGAAAAGGTCTTTTTTTTCTGTACAGTAAAGTTTAGAGAGACTTGAACTGAAGGTGGCTTTTCCTGAACATGTAGCTGGATGTGCCGGTTTTGTCTGGAATAGAGTTAGTTTTCTTCATAGTAGCTGGGATGGGGCTATGTTGTGGATTCGTGCTGGAAACAGTTGATAATTTAGGGATGTTTTTGTTATTGCTGAGTGGTGATTACACGAAGCCAAGGCCTTTTCTTCTTCTCACACCAGTGAGTGGGCTGTGGAGGCACAAGAATTTGGGAGGGGGAACAGCTGCCCCCAAGTGACCAAAGGGATATTCCAGGCCACATGACATCATGCTTAGCTGAAGAAAGAAGGGGGGGGAGAGGGGGGAGGTGGCATTCAGAGTGATGGCATTTTTCCAACCAAGTGACCATTACATATGATGGAGCCCAGCTTTCCTGGAGATGGCTGAACACCTGCTGCTGATGGGAAATGGTGAATGATTGAATTCCTTGTTTTGCTTTGCTCGTGTGCATGGCTTTTGCTTTACCTGTAAAACTGTCTTTATCTCAGTTTATCCCATGGTTCATTTGACTTTCCCTGGATACCCAACATATCCAAAACCCAAGGCCCTGTAGGGATGATGTACCTGTATAGTTGCCCACAGAGAATCCTAATGTTACTCTCCAGGATCACCCCAAACCCTGTGGCATCCTGGGGTCCTACAGCAGCCCTGTATCTGTGAGCTAGTGTGGTTCTAAAAATGACCCCACACCCCAAAGTCCATCTGTAATTGAGACACATATAGTCTGTCAGTGATACATAGATATAAGTGTAGTTTATATTGAGTAGCAAAGCCCAGACTGAAAAAGGAAATGTTTGGTGGAGGCTAATACCATGCTTGAAAGAAAATTAATGAAGGAAAATAAGAAACAGACTATGCAGCAGCTTCTGACTAAAATAAAATAACCTCCAAAACAAACACTCTTTTCTTACTTTGTTCTCAAGCTTAGAGCTCCTGTAGTGTAATAATTACTTTGATGATTTCTATTTTTCTTTAAAAATGTTTACAGCCCTATCAGATCTAATTATTCCTGGCTTTTTCTTCAACAATTTTTCAAAGAGATTGAGCACAACAGCATTTATCTTTTCAAGATAGGACGAGAGGAGGAAAAAGTGATGAGGTATCTATCCTCCTGGAATCCAGGCTTTTACATTTCCAGATAAATGAATATACTTAAATAGGTCATAATGAGTAATAAGGAAAAGCTTGTATTTCATCGCCTTGAAATAGGCAACTTTGGTCTCTTTTATCATTTATTATTTATTTTAATTAGTCTTAATTGCTGTGACAATTTGCATTTTAACAGATACTTAGATGATTGAGAAGAAAACTTTCCCAGAACTGTAATCACAGTATTTCTAGAGCATTGAAATTCAGCCCAGCCGCAAGCCCTTGCCCGACTGTGTCTCTGTACAGCCCTGCCGCGATTAGCATTCGGCTTTGGTGCCGAGGTTATTGCTTCAACTGCAGTAAACGCTTCCCCCCTACTGGCAAATCATTGCTCGGCACAGTTTTCCCAGTAGACTTGCTTCCCTGCAGGTGCAGAAGAGCCACTGTAGAGATAACACTTATATAAAGCTAGTTCAAGGCTTTTATTAATACTGCGACACTGCATTTAAGTGCTCCATTTAGTGTGAGTCGTTTTTTCTGAACTGCCTTTGTAGCTTCTCTGTTGGCTACTCTCACCCCCAAGGAATTGTACGATAAGTCTCACTTTATGCATGAGTGCCAGAGGATATGAATCGGTTGCATTATAAGTGAAGAAGCTGTAGCTCTTTAATGTAACTAGTAGCTTTGGGGTTGCTTGCGAACCGACAGCATTGATGTTTTGGTGGTGGAAGGCATCGTCTGAGCTCCTGTTGAAGCTGTAATCTTCACTGTGGTACCCCATTTGCAAGCAGACAGGTAGATTAAGTCTCACCATGAAGCTGTGAGCAGCAGTTGAATGCACCAATCTCTACTAAGTGAGACTAATCTCACTTTCAACCGGCCTGGGCATCTTTGCACTGGAGAGCAGCCTCCAGCCTAGAGGACTGCTCTCAGCTGTTGAGTATCAGCCCCTTCCCCAAGACCCCATGGGTCAACAAGAAGATGCATCATGTCTGGACCGGCACAAAGTGCAGGTTTTTGTCAATAAAGCCATAGGATGGGCAAGGAGGCACATGGAAAAGGTAGAAATACAGTCATGGCATCAACAACTCTCCAGAGCAGCCCTGGACTTCCAGGATGAAGCCTTGTTGTTGTGCATAGAAGGAGTGAGCCAGCAGCCGCTTTAACTGTCAGACTGGCCTGACATGGCTCTGCCTACTGACTGCATTCCCTGGGATCAGCTACTGTCACATGGACCCGGTTGTAACAACTTTATAATGAAACACAGCAACACAAAGCTATTTTTCTGTGCTTATTTTTAAAGGACTATTAATATATGCTTGATATGATATATCAAAAATATTCATTATATCTCCCAGTTGGATCTTTTCAAGTATGCAGGAATCTTAGTTCTGAGTTTTTGCTGTGAACAACATTGATTCTATTTTTAGAATCAAAAATACAAATGAAACTGCTGTAAAGTTCTGTGTGGTTTTGTGGAAGTCTTTGTTAGAAGTCTTGCTGAGAGATTTTTACTTGCAGCAATTAATAAGAATCTTATGACTGATGGGGAACTCTATGGCCACGAGGAGAGTTAGTCACCCTTAAAATAACTTAACAACAGAAATGTAAATTTCCATTCTATGTTTTTTATAGGTATTTGTGCCATTGTACAGTAACATTTGCACTGTAATTATGTACCCTATTATTTCTCTACTGTTAAATTAATTTGGCTGTGTTAAAAGTGGACAGAAGATGAAAACTAATACTGCTACTTATAAAAAATTGCAACCAGCAGTGCAACAATTCCCTGCTAAATTACTTCAGTCAAATACGTTAGCTTTTCAGTGTTAAAAACCAAGTCTATTGTGATCAAAAGAAAGGTTAGGCTTGTGTCAGTTTACCATTAGTCTTGCCTTAACAAAGCTGAGATATGAACTTTCATTGCAATTCAGTCAATTTTAAGGGACACAATGAAGAAAAACAGGCTATATCTCCTCATTGCCTTGTTACTATCTTTTCTCTCAGTATAGATCAAGAAAATATATGGTTACTCTTCTAATTGCCCTCACAGCATGAAGTATCATTGCAATTTCTATATTCTTATTATGTTCAGGCCCAGATACTCTGGCATTTCATTAATCTAATTACAGAAGTCAAATGATAACAGTTCAGCTCTTTACTCTTACAACTTCTATCTCTTCCCTTGTTCTTATTTAAAAAGAAATCTGAAACAAACAAATAGAAATACAGTTTTACTGTTCCCCACTGTCTGCATTATCTTGTACTGGGAATTCCCATGGTCCCCCTCCATCCCCCTCGTGCTGCACTGCTGAGTAGTTTAGTTGGAATCAGGGTCTACACCACAGCTTTGGGACACCTCTGCCAATAAATAACTGAAATGCTAAGAAGATATATCACAGCTCCTCTTTCCTTGGAAGAAGCGTATGTGAAAGAAGGTGGTGTCACAGGAGTTGTGCTGCTGACTCCAGTGAGGCCAGGACCTGTTCCTAGGCTGCTCTGCCAGCATCCACTCTCCTCCTTGCTAGTACCTGCCAGTGCCAGGCTGGGGCTGAAGCCAGGGCTGCTGGAAACTGCCAGGCTCCCTTATGCATCAAACCCCTCGTTCAGAATATGACCTACATTTCTCTGAAATGGTTTATAATACTCTTAACTCCGAAGCACAATATTAACATGCTTCTTTCAAGAAAACTTCATAAGATTTAATATTGAGGGTTTTTTTCTCTCTTAAGAGTACCTTGCTGTGCTAAGCAAAGCTCCCTCTAATGCTCATGGATGTGCTTGTGAAGGTTTAATCATCTTATTTCCTCCTTGTTTGGCTCTGTGGTTGCTTTCACACAGTTGTAGTACCCAGGGTCCAGGCACGTGCATCCCTGCCTGTGTCCAGAGGGAAGCAAAGGGCTCTCCCAGGGTGAGTCCACCTCCGCTGCAGATGCCCATCTCCAGCTGTAGCTTCTTCCTTTGCTCGGAGGCTCTAAAGACCCCCCAGATTCTTTCTTCTAGAAGATAGGGAAGGGGAGCTGTCAAAGCCAGCTGAGTTTTTAGAGGGAGCTATGTGAGTTGATCTTGGGCTGTTATGCTGTGGAAAACTTATACCTACCAGTAAAATAATACTTTAAACACATGGAAATACATCCAGCTATTTAAGCTCAGGGAAAATATTGATATGACGAAGGGAATTATGCAATACTTTCTTTAGTCCAAGGGAAAATTTTCTAGAAAACTTGGGTAAACAATCCACAGAAAAAGCCCTCTACTTTATCTGGGAGCTGGACAAGATGACCTAATAGATCTTTTCCATTTTTCACCTCAAAACCCAGTGCAGTCTATTTTTCCTTTTTGTTGATAATCAGTGGAGCAAATCTGTGTGTGCTGGAAAAAAAAGATTGGTTATAATCATTTTTTACTTGCTTTGACAAGTACTTTGTCTTTTTATAAAAAATAAATTTTAAAAATTCAAAGTTAATAAGAGGCCTCAGATTACTTATAAGTAGTCTAATCAGGCTGTGCCAGTACAAGACATGTGCTTAAACACAGTCTCTTCTAAGCAAGGGCATGACTTGCTACATTTAGTGCATGATATATTTTGCTGTTGGGCCTCTGAGCCTTGACTTATGTTTAATCTTTCAATTAAATTCCCTTCAGACGTGAATTTTGTCAATGCTTATTTCTCCCACACAAAAATCTGGTTATATTATGTGATGTTTTCTTCAGATCTTCACTATTCTGCATGGCATTTCCCACCCGCTTTTTTTTCCCTCCCCTCTGCTAAAAGGAAAAAATGTTTTTAACTATGCCTGAAACTTTGTCTTTTGTCCCTCACTAGTGTCTCTCTGACAGCAAAGCTCTGTATGTCAGGCATCCTACCCAAGATCCTCTGCTCCCTCCTGAAAGGAGATGTCTGGGCAGCCTGCTCCAGACAGGGGGACATGGAAGACGAGGAGCTCCAGCAGGTACGTGCAGTCACCCAAGGGTGCCCAGGTCCCTAAGCATGGTGATGGTTCTGGCCAGCTGCTGCATTTCTGCACTGCTGAGTCAGAAGCACGGACCGTGAGCTGTTTTCACCGCAAGTAGATGCAGTGTCCCTTTCCCAGGGGGGATCTGCAACCTCAGCTCACAGGGGTCTCCGGGTGCTCATCTGCTAGATGGAGCTTCCTCGTTGCTTCCACTAACACGAGGGAAGTGACAATTCCTTGGTTCGTTTTTTCCATTTTCTCTTTTTTGAATGATCTTCTGTCCAGAGAAGAGATTTTGTCAGATTTCTGATTAGGGACACTATAGAGAAGGATAAGGGAAAAAAATAATAGAGAAAAAAATGAGGAAACTAATGCAATCTGAATGAATGAGCTATTAAATAACCTCAGTGTGTTGTTCTTGTGCACAGCTCTGCTCACTCTTCAGGGCCTGCTGGTGCATGGCCTGGGCTGAGCATGGCGGTGCTGCACCCACATCCCTACTGCAGCTGAAGCAACCTTCACCAGCTTAAAACTTGACTTTTTTTCTGCATTTCATCTTGGGTAAGAGCCTCAATTTGCAGGTTTAACACACTGTTTTTAGAAAGCTCCTAATTTAGAAATGTTTTGTGCATTTTTGCACATTTCAGGAGCCATAAAAGAAAACAGTTATCCCCTCTTGAACATAGCTGTATTTTTTTCAGATCTGGGTTTTGATGCCCACTGTTATTTCTTCTTTCAGCTCTGTTGGTGGGTAAAGCCACTTGCAGTTGGAGAACATAAAAGGACTGGTGGTTTTACAGGTCACATTCAAACATATGGATAGCTTTGAAGTTATCACTTTGCTGAAAAAAATGGTTGGTTGTTGTTTCATCATATTTTAATTACAGAAATTAATTCCAACTGTTAATGAAATTTCTAAGAAAAGTAAGGTAATCTTTGCTTCAAAGGGAGTTCCGCACACAGAGGAGGCAGCCAAGAGACCAGGTCTAATACAAGGACCCAGTGAGACTGCCTTTTAGCAACTCGTTCTGGTAGGAAAGTGCTTAAAGGGCTCGTATGTACCAGTCCTTATATACTTACATGTGCAGGATTTTATATCATTCTATATGACTATGATTCTATGATCATCATATCAGAATCTTGAGGGACCTGGTTCATTACATGTTAAAACAGACCCAGTTAAACTATTCCTTGGGAAGAAAGGATTTCTCCTGATGTGCTGCTATAGGAAATTATCAATTTAATGACCTGGTTGAACTTCAGAGTAGGTGAATGCAGAGAGCCTATCTGTCCCAGAGACCTGGAAAGATAAAAGTTTTATTATCCCTCCCTGGTGAACTTCCAAGAGATTTGCTCAAAAAAATCTTGGTTTTGCAACATATTCATGTACGAGCCTTGACCTAAAGGATAAAATCCAATTTGAATTCACAGGGGAATGTGACAGGAAGAACTGGCACGCTTTGACTCTAATTGCACCTTTTCAAGTGAGGTGAATGTAAGCAAATTCTGCTTTCAGATATGCTGTTATTGTGGGGGACCTCCCTGTACAGAATAATTCATCAAAATTAACCACTGCATCTAGTTTCAGCCACATAGTTCTCAATCACTGGTTTACGGATTAAAATCTCATCTAAGATTTAACACATTGATTCAATTACTTCAACTTGTGCTTCAAACACCATCAAAGTGTTGATTCTTTTCCCCTAATTCTTTTGAAAGGCTAATTCAGACTGACTCATTAACTAGAGATGACAGCAAATTTGGATAATTCATTTAAGTGGAGAGGCTTGATCCATCTTGATTAAAAGATTTTTTTGTAGCTAATGTTTAACCTCTGAAGTTCACACACTGAACTATAGTTAATGAGTGTGTTTCATTCTCAAATGTTTAAGCATCCTCCCACTTCTTTTTGCCCCCTGAAATCAAAAGGGAATGCCTCCTGAGCTGCAAAATGGAGCATTTATGCTAGTTCAATATCATTATAATTATTTCACAGTAACTGAAAAATCTATACGCAAACAGTTACATAAATGACATGAATAAATACGCAAGCATATTGTTTGCTTCACTAAGTACATCAGTACATTAGAAAGATAAACTATTATACTACCTAATTAGGCATCATCCAGGAAGGGCATTTCATAAGCAGGAAGCCAGATGGGCGAAAGCTAGCCTGGATCACTCGTTCTGAAAAAAAACTGCAAGAAAAACTTATTAGAACTCATTTCTGATAACTTTCCTTGTATTCAGAGCAGACAGAGATGTGGAAAAAAAAATCTTAGTGCATAACTTCGAGGCACAGAAGGGGATTCTTCCTACTTCCTACATCATCAGCTTAAATTAAAGAACATATGCATAAAAACATACAGCTTTGGGGGCTGTATTCTAGGTTACAACCATGTGAACCAACACCTCCTGAAAATGTGGTCTATGGTGTTGGGAATGCTAGAAATGATGCTTGATTACAACAAAAAGGGATTACCATGTATGGTGGTGTCTGTTTCCTTTGAATCCAATAGGATGCATTTTATAGAGGACTTTTTCCTTCAAGATATTTGCTTACTGTAAAATAGTGAAGAGTTTACTGTAAAACAGGCTTCCAATTGTACTGATAGAATGAAATGAGGACAGTAGAAAATAGTTTGCAAATAATAATTTTGTTAAAAAAATTAACATGTGCAGGAATTCTTTGCAAACAAGTATCTTCAGACAGAAGAGAAATGAAACTGGACCATAGTCCAAAAGGTTGCAGAGAATAACTCCCAGCAGTACCTGGCAGGGCACCTGCAAGGTAGAAATTTTCTCTTCCTTGGAGAATTTTCAAGTTTCCTGGAAATGCCCAAAGGGCTTTGAGCACACCTTTCACACCAGTGACACAGGCAAAGCAGTCTCTGCTACTCCAACTTTGTAAAGCTGGCTGTAGGCAGAGGAAAAACCCACCACTGCCTGGGGGGCTGCTATGACCTGGTAGGGCTGTCTGCAAGGGTTTTTCCTTTGTTCAATGGGTGGTATAGCTGTATTGGAAATAACAAGTTTCTCTGTGGGCTTAAGACTGTTAAATGTGTGTCTGTGTGTATGACCAGTGACAAGTGGAGTTCCTCAGGGGTCTGTTCTGGGTCCAGTGCTGTTTAACATCTTTGTCAGCAACATGGGTGATGGCAAACTTGCTGAGGGTGCACTCGATGCCGATGACACTAAGCTGTGTGGTGCAGTGGACTCATTTGAGGGGAGGGAGGCCATCCAGAGGGACCTTGACAGGCTTGAGAAATGGGCCAATGCCAACTGCATGAGGTTCAACAAGTCAAAGTGCAAGGTCCTGCATCTGGGTCTGGCCAATCCCAGGCATAACTACAAACTAGATGCAGAGAGGGTTGAGAGTAGCCTGGAGAAGAAGGACTTGGGGGTGTTGATTGATAAGAAGCTCAATATGAGCTGGCAGTGTGCTCAGGCAGCCCAGAAGGCCAACCATATCCTAGGATGCATCAGGAGGGGTGTGGCTGGCAGGTCAAGAGAGGTGATTCTTCCCCTTTACTCTGCTCTTGTGAGACCTCACCTGGAATACTGCGTCCAGTTCTGGTGTCCCCACCATAAAAGGGACATAGATCTGTTGGAGCAGGTCCAGAGGAGGGCCACAGAGACGATTCAGGGGTTGGAGCATCTCTGCTATGAGAATAGGTTGAGGGCACTAGGATTGTTCAGCCTGGAGAAGAGAAGACTCCACAGGGACCTTATAGCTGCCTTCCAATACCTGAAAGGAACCTACAGGAAGACTGGTGAGGGACTCTTCACAAGAGTGTCCAATGACAGGACATGGGGAAATGGTTTTAAACTGAAGGAGAGTAGGTTTAGGCTAGATCTTAGGAAGAAGTTCTTCAGTACGAAGGTGGTGAGACTCTGGAATAGATTACCCAGAGAAGTTGTGGATGCCCCCTCCCTGGAGGTGTTCAAGGCCAGGTTGGATGAGGTCTTGAGCAACCTGATCTAGTTGAGAGGTGTTCCTGCCCATGGCAGGGAAGTTGGGCTAGATATCTCTAGGGTCCCTTCCAACCCAAGTTATTCCATGATTTTATGACTCTTTGTTTGTCACAGTGGTGTTCTCCATGTGATGTTTAGGAGGCTACAAAACACCTCAATAAGGAGCTGACCCAGTGTTCATATACAAGCTAAAAAGGATGTGAGCTGAATGAAATGCTACTAAAACAGTCATCATAATGTCTAGGAAAGGTCTGACTGATGAAGTGAACAATTTGTTGCTTGCTCACAAATTATATCTGTTCACTGGCATGGATGCTTTGGTCCATAAATTTTATTTCTTATTTATATCTCAACAGTTAATGCCTGAAAGAAAACAATATCCCTTCAATGTGAGTCATTGGGAAACAAAACTGTGGGAGAAAGCTTGTGTTTGTGTTTAGATGGTCTTGTTTGTTCTTCCGTGCGTATAATTAAGTTTGAATACTTCATATTCAGGCTACATTCAAGTTGTCCTAAAAGTAATTTTCAGGTTGCAAGTAATTTCATCTTAGAGAAAAGACTTAAATACAAGGTCTGGTTTATTTTCATTGACCAAAAGGAGCACAGGACCAAATGAATTACATGTAAATGTCTGTATTTTAGACATTTAAAGCAAAGGGAGGTGACATCTGCCTGCTATATCTGGAAACAAATACTTGAGGGTTACCCACTTGCATAGACAAGAGCCTGGGGCTCTTTTGGGGTCACTTTCCTGGCAATCCTCATACTGGCCTTCTTTTGTTCATATATTAGAGAATGTTAATTTTCAGCTTCTTGTCTAGCTCTCCAAAAATAAAGTAGCCCCAAATTGTAGCTAATGTAAATCAGTGCAGCATCACTGACTTCCATCAAAGCCTGTGCCAAGTTTCTGGCTGTGTAATGCTTAAATTGAATGGACAGATCAGTTCAGAGAAGCACCCCTGTCTTCTGCCCCACTATGGCATGCTTCATAGGAGGCACAACAACAGCAGGTTGTACGAGAGTGATAGCAGTAGATCAGAACTTTGCTCATACACTGTCCTGCAATGGGAAAGTAGCTGATGTTCATGCAAGGAATAAATCAAAGGCTTTAGCAGCAGTAAGGTCTCTCTGTGCCAGGAAACAAAGAGAGAGTTTTTCCTTACCTTGCTTCTTACAGCGCATCTCTGCTGGGATAGTACAAAGCTGTACAAGATGGATAGCTGCTGCTGTGGTCCGCAGCCACCCCATCTGATTCAGTGCTTATTTTGACAAAGTTGGTCACTAGATCTGTGTATCATGAGGGCAGGGATCGTAGTCCTGCTGCTTCTGACACACACCCAGGACCAGTTTTGGTATCCTTCCCGAGACCAGGTGTTAACGCACGCAGTCCCCAGCTACAGCACCAGGAGCTGCCATGTGCCACACACCAAGCAAAGGCACACACCATCTGCCTGAGCTCCTCCATGCTGCTAAACATGTGTCATAGGTTTCATACTTGTGAACCTTCATGTTCATCTAAACTCAAAATCTGAAGATCAGTCTTGTAGTGGTGGGTGTTAATTTGTAGAACTCTGAAAGATTTTCAGCAGTTTTGTGGCCCCAGTTACCTTCTTTAATTCTGTGGGCAGTTGCCTTGCTTTCCTATGTGTCACTTCCAGACTAAAGTTACTCTGTGTGGTGGTTTAAACCCTGCCGGGACCGGGCACCACGTGGCCGCTGCCCCCCCACCCCCCGGACGGGAACGGGAGAGGTAGCAAAATACAAACCCTGCGGGTTGAGATAAGGAGAATTTAATACAGCGATTCAAAAGCAACAATCACAACAACAGCAACAGGGGTAACAATGTACAAAACAAGAGGTATAAAGGTACAGACCGCGTGGATACAGCTACAGACGCAGAGCGAGGCAGCCCTGGTGAGACAAAGCCGGGACCGCTCTGCCCGCGCCTTGAGTACCGGACATGATGTCAGCATGGTATCGAATAGCAACTCCTGGTGAAAATTAACCCTATCCTGGCTGAACCAGGACACTGTATAACTGAATGTTGTTTTCCTACATACATATACATGCATGAATATATATATGTATGTGTCCAGATGTGCAAGCATAAATATATACATATGCATTACAAATTTATTTATCCCTGTAACATCACTTCAGACATGATACTTTCATGCTTTCATCTAAGTTTCTTTGCTTATTAGGATATAGAACTTCCCCCAGGACTCTATGGAGGATTTTGCATACACATGGCAAAATTGTCCCTCCAGCAAATTGTTTCCCATCTGAAAGATAAGACAGACAGATTTAGAAGGCAAACAGTGGTAAGCCAAGTCCAGACTTGCACAAAGATTTGTCCTGATTTCCAGACTCCCAGATTAAGACACTGTTCATTGGATTTCATTGCTGGAAGCCCTGCCATTGGCAGCACATGGCTGGAAAGCAAGGCAAGCAGATCCACACAGCTCCTGCTGTGTCTCCCAGTGCATTGTACAGCCCCCAGCTCCAGACAGGTGCTTCAGGGGACATATCTGAAGAAGGGGACCCTGGTAGCAAAGCATCTTTCTCTCCTTTTCCTCTTATTTTCAGTCCTTCATTTTAGCAGAATTATTAACTCCCATTCCTGTTTATTGCCTTGTACTTGCTTTGACTTGCATCCCACCTTGGCAGTACCAGGCTCAGCAGTACCTGTGAGGCCTTCCTGCACGAAAGCAGCTCCCTGTCATTGCCTGGGGCACTACCTCTTGGATGTGACACCACTCTGTGTGACAGCAATTTTAGAGAAAGGCTGGGGACTGTAGCAGGGGAGAGACAAACCAGTAAGGTAAAATGAAGAGGATGCAGGGCATTGAGGGTGCTCTCCTGCAGAGCTCAAGCTCCATTTGCAGAGATTTGGAAGATGTTCTAAAGCCATTTTCCAAAGCTAATACTTACAAAAGGATTACAAGCCTGTGTGTGCTTCTGGCAAGCAATAATTTTGTGGTGGTTTCCAAGTTATAGCAAACTGTGTTTTTCCTGAAATGTCATTTTCAGCCACGGAGTTGGGGAAAAATGTTTCTTCTAATGACTCTGACAGGCATAATTTATAGGGAAAACCTCCAGTTCTTCTATTAGCTAGCCAGATTCATCACGGCCAGTTATTTTCCCTTAAATATACTACACATGCCTCTAAATACAAATTCTCTAAATCCTTAGGGACATTATCCTTGAGGTTTAACTTTTACTACTGCTAGGGACAGCCACCTTGCATGATGACACTGCAGAAGTAATCCTGGGGTTATCTTGTCTTCTTTGGACCTAGTGCAGCCACACATTAAGCAGATGTTTTTATCCCCAAATTAGAAATCTGCTGTAGAGATAGTGTCAGTATGAGGAAAGAGGACAGATTCTGACCTTTTGCCAATCAGTCATCCTGAATTTGAAAGATGTAGGCAGTATATTTGTTTAGAGGCAGGTCTGAATATATGGTGACGGACTTGCTTTAATGAGACTTCGCACAGCTCTTTATTGGAACAGCAGGATTAGTAGAGGGATCATAGAATTATTTAGGTTGGAAAGGACCTCTAAGATCATCAAGTTCAACCTTTGTCCAACATCTCCCTGACCTTTAGACCATGTCTCAAAGCACCACATCTACTCTTTTTTAAACCCCTCCAGGGATGGTGATTCCACCACCTCCCTGGGCAGCCTGTTCCAGTGCCTGACCACTCTTTCAGTAAAGAACTTCTTCCTAATATTCAATCTAAATCTCACCTGGCACAACTTGAGGCCATTACTGTTTAGAATTGGCCAAAATATTTGTGAACCTTGCTTTTTTTATTGCATACTTTCTTCTGTATACTTTGCATCATCTACGTACGAAATATTCGCTCAGTCTCAGGCTTGTGAACTACTTGCATGGAGAGTACTAAAATGTAAAGTCTTAATTATACCCTCCTTTGATGTCATGTGAGTTTTGCCATTGACTTACATGGAAGCAGAGCTGTGAAAAAGAATGCATTCATTGATTTAGTATGCAGTAAGGGAAGGTTGAGTGTGTGAACTTGGAGAAGGAAAGTTCAATGTCCTAACCATCATGACATCCCCCTAAGACTAGGTTACTTCTGTAAATGTATATATCATATAAATAAAGTGTAAGGTTTATTTTGGATCCACAAATCTTGATGAGAATTTTTGGCTTCAGGGGTATATGATTTGTTTCAGATCCACAAATACTAATGAGAATTTTTGGCTTCATTGTGGGAATTATAGGGCTGAATAGATTTTATTTTTTTTTTTCCCCAAAAGATATTTTGGTTTTACATTTCTGTGGTGGTTTCCTTTTCATCTAGCAAAATAAATCCTGACCTTGCTTTACAATAGCAACGCTTAAAAAAATGTATTTGTAGATATCCATGTAGCTGAACTTAAAGGTCTGGAATAAGTCACTTGGGGGTCTATGATTTCCTACTTTGAAGGATATAGTGAAAGATAGAGCTGAGACAAAGAACAAGAAGCCAAAGCTGCAAGGCTTGCAGCTCTTGGTAGCATGTAGTGTGGCCTATGGGACATGTGGTTTGCCAGTAATCCTGAAACAGCGTTTTCTAACTCTATCCTAGGAACTACAAAATATCTGATCACGTTGTTCTCCCCATCACTTCTGCCATGAAACTCCTGTAACTGCACCAAGAAACCAGGGGATTGGCATGAGATGTGTGGTGTTTTAAGATTAACTTAAAATCTACTCAGAGGCAAATGAGGAAGTCCCACTGTATAAGTGTGGACTTCAGATGGAAGAAGGGTGATGGATCAAAGTTGTGACATCCCCTTGCATGCAGGTGAATGTCACCCACAGTGAATGTCTGCTAGTAACCACCATGCCAGTGTTCCTTGCTCTTAAGTTGTCATTCTTTGTAGTTTTGAAACAGATTGGGTAGAAGACAACTGTCACTGCAACCAGGACAACATGGTTTCTCCAAGTCCTTTTAAAACAAACAGCTAAAAAATACAAGATGAGAGAGCACCAGTGGCTAGAGAGGAATGGATGAGTATGATGACACCAGAAAGCAGCAGTGACCTGACTCCTGATGTGGAGGAACTCCTTTCATCAGCCCCATCTGAGTCAGCCAGTGGAGTCCCACTGCTTTCAAACAGAGAGGCTTTGTAGACAGGACTTGCATAGATAAACTGATTAAAATGTGTTCACAACCCACTTATTTGTATGTGATTAGTGGATACATATTCTGGGAATGCTGAAACACTGCCAGCTCTTTGTCAAGCTTTTGAGAAATGTGCACACTACTGGAGATAGCCTGCTGCGTGCTATGACTTCATTTTCCAACTTATCAGGCATGTAGTGTTTACTCTTCACTGATCTCTCTTGGCAAGTTCAGCTTTGTTTGGTATGGCTTTTCTCCTAGCATTTTCAGTAGTCCTCTCTAGGTGGTCTAACAGCTGTATCTACCTTCCCCAAAATCTCAATTTCCTGTTTTTGCTAAATTCCATATAATATATTGAAATTTTCTTTAATCAAGTATGAGGAACACCCAGGGCTTTAATAAACCAAGTTCAGCTGTCTCTGAATCTGAGAAAGGTCCTGTCACAAAATGTACTATAAATAAAATTAAATTGATAAAGCTGATTACAAATAGAGCAAGTCAGAATGAACAACAGCTATTCCAATTTTTAAAAAGCATTGCTTTCCCTATTTCAGCTTTCATTATATTTGGTTATAAATACAAACCCAGAAGGGCATTTATACATGATTAAATAGGGCTAAATCCTTATCTGTCATTCCTGGGTGCATCCCAGTATGTAGCTTATGGCACCTGGGTCCTTCCTTCAAATCACTGATGAGAATAACCTTGATTTGTCTCCTGACCTTGTTACAGCACGGGCGTTCCAGCCTCAGCTGTGTTAATACAGCTGCACTGGTTAGGGCAGGAGAGGATTTCAGTGGAGTCAGGCAGCTTTCACAGAATTCCCTGGGAGCAGGATTAGACCATCGAGCAGGGATAACTTGAGGCACATGTTAATCTATTTTAAGGGTTACTCTTACTTTAATTGGCAGCTGGATCTTTACTTCTTAACTGTTGAGGACGTAATGACAAGGATAAATGGCACCACAGGACCTGGCTACAAATTCTGGCTGTCTGGACTTCATATGAGCTCAAAATCATGTCCATGCTTATGGAAAAAAGCTGTTGAAAATAGAGTATTAACATTGTCATTGTATGGACAAACGAATGGCCCTGTGGGGACAGGCTTCTGACAGCTTTATTTATAATCATTCTCTAAACAGTCTGAGACTTCTACACAGCTGTGTATGGAGTAACGTATAAGTCATGAGTTATGCTGGATCTCTTGTAGTAAATCAAATCCAATAAGTAACATGTTAAAATTTGAAACTACAATTTTCATACTCTGTTTAAGCCATGATGATGTTCTCCCTGGGATTTTCTGGGTGACTAGTAATCTTTAATATGGTAATCTATAGCAGCAGAAGTTGCACATGAGCCACTTTTAAACTGATTCATTGCATTGCCTGCAGCTCAGTAGCAATTGCTTACTGTGGGTAATTAAGATGTCCTGGAAGATTCCAAGAAGGAGCTGGAGAAGGATGTGTGGCAATTGGAAAGCAGAGAGGAATCAGAGAAAGAGATTCACTGATCATAGCTGATGCTAAAATATCTTTTTTTAATGGAACAATTTATTTTCTAGTTTATAGCAGTAGCTGAATTAATCAATAACATATGGCTGGCTTTGCATACGGATTCTCAGGGATGGGCAGACTCAGCCAGCACAGACAGGGTAACTCCACTGATTCTGCCATTTAAAATCTAGCACTGTCTCTCTTTAAGATCTCTGTTCCGTTTTATTTGCATTTTTTGCTTTATCACTTCTCTTTCCATGCTTGTTGATCTTTTTATTTTTATTACTCAGCCTTTCTACTAAAACTGACAACTTTTCTACTATAATAACCCGGCAGTGTTCAGAGTCAGGAATTTGCCACTCAACATGAGAAGAGGTGCAAGAAATAGTTTTTACATCAAAGTCCCCTACTCATGCTCATACTTCAGCAGACAATTGCTCTTTAGCAGCAAAATACTAATCTCAAAATGAACAGGCTTTTCTAAGGTTAGGCCCTGTTACTTAAAGCAGGACTGGAAGATGAAATATCTGGGTGGTTAACTGGTAACACATGGGAAAGCAAAATAGGAGTTTTTCTTTTTCATCCAGGCTCCTTGATGACAATATATTTAAAAGCATCTGTGAAACAGGCTGTGAATCAAATAAATATTCATCTGGAGAGGCAAATTAGGAACAGACAGTTCCAGACTTAACCAAGCATGAAAAGCCCTCTGTTGATGTAGAAGTTAGAGATTTCCATAGTTCTCTGAGCACTTCTGAAAGAGTATCTAAATGTTCCCCAAGGTTAATTTGAGAGTAGAAATTATCTATAATCATTATGATGTGGTGAGTAGTTAAATTGTTTAAAAATCTCACTATTTTTATCTTACTATTTAAGATACTAATAGCTGCATGCTAGGTAACATTGCAAAAAAACTTGTTTATAAAATCTTCTGTACTCTGATGGAAAACAATAATGGAAAATAATTTTGTTTGAGGAAAGGGATGAGTGTTTCTGGGTCTTTTTTTTAAAGACTGTTGGTTCAGTCAATTTATACTCATATCCTTGCTCCAGACTTGCCATAAGCCTATGCTGAACACCAGGAGTCAACAAAATGATTTTACAGAATTAGAATTCATTAAGCCTTTGATCAAACACAGTGAATGGATCCATTCATGTTTTCATGGTTTTTAAAATCAGGTCATTCTTGCAGCAGATAATACAGGGATAAGGAAATGCAGTTGTGAAAGAAGCATCAGTCCTGGACTTCCCCATATGGCAGGTCCCAGGTTAAATTGTTAAGTTTTGTCATGGAAAAGTTACCTTTCTTTTGTCATGGAAAAGTTACCTTTCTTCTCTGTTCCTTTCAAATACGTTTAAAGGACTGACCTACTCCAGAACAAGCTGACTCTAGTCTAGAAAATCTTTAAGTAGCATAGTCAGATTGATGGTTCTTTTAACTTAATTTCGCAGTGGCTGCTTTAATTAGCACTCTATAGGTAGTTTCTCAGCTGTGATTGGGATATGTAGGGTGTGCATGGCAATGATTGCCACTCATGTAGGGAAATATGTCCAGATTTACATGATCTGAGGTGCAGCTGGCAAAGCCCAGAGGTAGGGCTGAGAGCCTGCGGGTTACCCACAGTCCTGGGAGGATTACACACTCTATGATGCTTTCCCTGTAGCACCTAAACCAGTACCTAAGCTAGTTAGTTTGTAACAGGATTGGAATTTTGCCTTTTAAAAAAATTTTCTTTACAAAATTCTTTACAAACTTATCTGTACACAAATTCTGATTTATACAGAAGCAGCCCTTGCTGCTTCGAGCTTATCACAATGTTCCCGTTCTTTGTATTTATTCACAAATTGCTGCAAGTTCATTAACTTCTCCCACACTGTAGTAAGGGCATGGTGGTAATTTACGTTTTAACTGCAATAGCAATTCACTGATTGACTAAAATGTTTCTTGTCATGAATATTTTAATGAGAGCTACAAACATTATATCTGATGAAAGAATATAATTTTCAGATGTCTGATGTTGCCAGATGACATAGTAGAACAGGTATGAACTGTTCAAATAGATTGATCAGAAAATTACACTGTAGCTGCTTCATTTTGTTTCTTTGCTGTTAGCCATTTTCTAAACCGATGACCTGATTGACAAGTAACACTTTCGTTCATTGAACAAAGATCAGGGAAATAAAATAATGAAAACAAATATATTTACCACTAAGAGGAAATCTAAATGGAAAATTTGCATGCTTTTCAAAAGCTGTGTTTCCCAGAGAAAAAGGCAAAGGGAGTGGGAGTAGATCAATCTGAATATCCTTTGTGACTTCTATTTGAGCTGTCAAAATTGAGCAAATCACTCAGAACTACAATCTGATTTGAGTTATATGGTAAAAGTCTTTAGAGCATGTGGGCAGAGTAGTACTAGGAGTCAGCTAGATACTCTCCCTGGAGAATGAAGGAAGCAGGGAGGGATAACGATGGACAAGGTTGCCTTCAAAGTGCAGTGTTTCTAGAGAGGGATCACACAACTCCCTTTCTGAACTACCCCAGTAGACACAAGCTGGACCACAACTTTTTTTGCATGTTATTATAAGCAAGGTCCATGGGGACTTCATGTTTTGCAGTATTAGGAACTGATGCTTGTAAAGAACTCAGGAAGCCTCTGTCTCCCATTTGTGGTTTTGTTACCAGACTCTACCTGAAGAGCCTGAGAGCACAAATAGTCTTTAATCAGAAAGCTTTCTTTCCTCCTAGTTCCCACTAAAGAGTTCCTTCACCTTCATTTTACAGTGGATTAAAAAGAATGACAGTGAAAGTTGAGCTGGAAGATGGATAGTTATCATTGTAAAGTGTTACCTTCTGAGAGTGACTTGGACCTTTTAGGAAAAGAGAGCCTGGAAGAGGGGTAGAATAATTTCTTTAGTTTTAACTGAATGATGGAGATTGATAGCAAAAGAGAAGATAGTTACTGCCAACAAGCAGAATACCTGTCCACCACATGGGTAAAGAGAGACCAGCAATCATATACAGACAACCAGGTCATTACCCCATGATTATAACTGTAGGTCAGTTTTGGGTATTACAGTTTTAAACTGATGATCAAAGCGTGAAAGGCTCCATATGTCATTATCAGCTCTCTGAATCTCAGTGGAGTTCACTGATGCATACCTCCTCCTCTGCAGTGTTTGACAGTTTACTTTTGCACATTTGTTGCTAGCAATGCCAATAGGAATTATTTACACGACTCAGAGGTTGGATTTTAAAATATTAAAGTAGGATGAAAAAAAAAAGTAAAAGGAAATTAAAAAGGACTGATTTGCACATGAATGTACTTTTTATCAGTTTTCAGGCTTATTGGATGGCAATATAAAAGATTTAAAAATATCTTTACCCACTGAGTAAGAAATTTATTTTATTAATGCAGATAAACTTAATTGAAGCCAGATGTCATGTATTAAAAAACATTTCTATGGAGATTTTCTCACTTATATCGAATAACCAAAATTTAATGTGCTTGCAATCTACTTGATGGTCCTAAGCAGGAGAGGCTGGAAGTAGTGTCCCAACACCCTCCTAATCACTAGAAAACAGGGGAGAGACACAGGTATGTCCTAGATGGAGGTAATCTGGGCACCTGGGTTTAATCTTTTGTTGTCTCAGAGACTTTTTTGTATGATCTGTCTCCCTGTCTGAGTGGTAATGTCAGGTGCTTGGGTGACAGATAAGTGGGAGCTAGAAAAAGATTAAATATGGCTAGATATTCAGAATTTAAACATTATAGTAAAAAAGGCAGTGGTTTAATGTTGGGTATAAAAAGAAAGTAGATAAAGCAGGTCTTAATTTTTTACTTATTCAATCCCTTTGATCAGACCTTCTGAATTTCAGGGAAACATCCTCAACCTTTCTGAGCCAGCCAGTTTTTTAGCCAAGAGATAGACAGGACGTAGACAGTAACCATCTGGTTACCACTGTTTTGACAGACATTGTCTCATCATTGAGCTGGATTCATCTCCTTCAGAGTGTCTATGAAAGTCAGTATCAACTGCCTTCCCTCATCTGTGTGTTGTATACAGGACAGGATCATGCTCCTGAGAGTGTGTTTAATTCTACCTGAGTAGGCATATTTAGGTCTGAAATCTGATAGCCAAATGTTCATTAAACAAGTTCTTGTCATAAATGGATAGTCTACCTCACGCAGTGAGAAGAAAAAAGCTTAGCCTGTACTAACCCAAATGGAAATTGCAAGAGAGACTTCCTGTGAGGCTCTTTAGAACATTGCACACTCAAACATTTATCTTCTTCTTACAGGACAGAAACAGTCTGTCCAACACATGAGACAAAATTAAAGTGTTTCCTTCAGACTCTGCTCTGGGAAAAGATAATTCCTATGATTGCTTGCTTCTGCTACTATTTATGCCAATAAACATTTATAATGAGTGTTCATATTTAACATTACCTTTCAAACAGTCCTCCAAAAAGCCTCCTGTTCCAGACAGTTTTGCTAGGCTGTTTTGTTCTTGGTGGAATAATCTCAAGTTGTCACACTCATCTGAGATGGCTGTGGAGCCCAAACTCCTTACCTGAACATTAGTCTGCTTGCCAAAAGCTTAAATTCTGGTTCTGACCAAAAGCCTTTCTAAAATCAGTCAGAGACTTTTCACAGGCTTCAGACTAGTCCAGACATGTCATATTTGTTTCTCAGATATGCTTTGAATTTGAAGGAAGAACTAGATGCCAGAGCTTGCATCACTTCCAGTCAAAAGTGTTTCATCATTCTTTGATATGGTACTCTTCTTTCCCCCCTCTTTTGTTTTCTTGTGGTGCTTTCTTTTCTTTATGAAAAAATCAAAGCAAGTTCCTTTTATCCAAGCTGATTTATTTCTCCTGATTTTAGACTAGTATTGTAATTTTTTTTAAATTTATGATTTCCCCTTGTATTTTTATGAGCCAATTAGCATTCGAAAGACTAAATGTTGTGGGTAAATTGTTGGTTATTTGCTTGTCCTTCCATTAAGTCTTCCATGGTATTTTGACGGCAGGTTTTTATACGGGCTTGAGAATAGCTGGGTTTAATGAGAGCTCTGTCTCTGTCTTCAATAAGAGCTGGATCCAGCCCCAGATTTCTTCTCTATTTTGATATATCATCACCCCTAAAATGACGTATTCCTCTAAAGACAGTAATTGCTTGTATCTTCTAATTCTAGTATTTGATGCACTCTACAATTTCCACTTTGTTATATGGTAATACTCTGTATTGTCCATTAAATTCCAAGTTTCTTTAAAAACAGGAATGATGCACAAGTCCCAAGCATGAACGGAAAAAAGTATGTGAAGAAAATGCTCAAAGACACCACAAATAATTTCTCTACTCCCAGGTCAGAAAATTAACAGAGCTAGGGAAACTTACATTATTCCCTGGTTTGCGGAGGTAAATGAAAGAAGAAGAAAACAAATTGATTTTCTATGCTAAAACAAGATCTTTGTGTCAGAGCTTGAAAACAAATTCCTGTCATATGATTCTAATTCAAATCTCTTTCTCTTCCCTTTCCTAATGTCTACAATGATGTAAATATGTTATTGGTTTGTTCTTTGCTGTTTTTATTAGAGCAGAATGCCAGGTCCCATGAGGTTATGGCTGAGAACAGTTTTCTGTTTCATGGCTGGCACTATTAAATGCTGAAAACTCTCACATATTTATTCACAGCATCATGAGGTACTGTGTCCTCTGAACAAGCCACTGGGGCTACGTTTCCTTCCACTGTGGAAACGTTGCTTGCAGACCAATGGAGAAAATCAAATGAACTGGAAATAACACATGTACACAAGGTCTTTCTGGATCCTCCGAACCAGCAGGTTTCCACCCCTCAGCTTTGGGCAGCAATATTGAAGAATGCTCTGGGTAAGACCTTGCTAGAGGTGTCACAGCGTGCTGTGAGTTTTGACATGTCTCCCCCCAGCTGGGTGCTATCTCCTGGGCTTCTGCATGTCCACATATAGGCTACGTTGCTCCTCTGAAAGCAGCTCAGAAGTGCAAGGACTTGGGTTGTCCATGTGCCAGGTATCACTGGAAGAGGGAAGGAATAAAAGTTAGACCATTGGATCCTTGAGTTATGGTTCCCAAAGTTTAGAGGATTACCTTTTTGAAATGACTTCATTCTTTCTTTCCTCATTTTTCAGATGCTTAAATTTTGTTAAAATTAGTATTGTGGAAGGGTATGAGACAGCTCAGGGCTGAAAGTGTCAGAAAGGCCAGAACATTTTATAGAAAACAAAACAGAACAATTACGTGTCTATGCTCTGAGCCTTCAACCACCAGCTCTCTGGCCACTTACGGAACAGTGGATTCTAAAAGAAAAGCTACAGAAAATGCCATTTCTGAGATCCTGTGGAAATTTCAAGCAGTATCAGGGACAACAAGAAAGGAGATCTAAATGTGTCACGATCCTGTAGGTATTTGGGGAAAGAGGCACAATCTCACAGATTTGTGATGTAGCCACCTTTGATTTGATTTTATTTTATTTGCCCAACTCGGAATTGAAGCTGCACCAAAACTTCTGAGCCTTCTTGACATGTAAGCCCTTGTGAGATCAGAGCTCAGATCACTAACATCAGTCAATAGTAGGAAACAGAGCAGTGTAGTATGGAATGAAAAACCATGAGAAATACTGTGTTTCAGCGCTCTCTAAATGCTTGCAACTGCTGCTTTTCTTTTTGCATAGAAAATGTTTCTCTGAATTGCAACAGTTGAAGCAATCAACAGCTTCAGCACAAAAAATCAGTCAGCTAAACCAGAAAATTGGGTGCAATTTGTAATCTGCATAAGGTGCTGAGTCCTCTGCCAGAATACATTTTCCAGAGAACATTTATGTTTATTTAGGTCACATCCCCCAACCTGGGATTCATCAGGAAGACTCAGCAGCTTTTATCCCACATGACAAAACTGTTCCTGCATTTAGGCAGAGAGGTACTGCAGAAAGAACCTCCTCAGCGTCAATAAGGCACTATCAGTCCCTGCTTATAATGAAGTGTCAAAAGACAAAAGATAGACTGCAGAGTGTTTCGGCAAAGAGATGCCGAGACATCTGCACCCTCGCAACTCTCAGAGCATTCTGCAAGTTAAAAAGGGGTTGATCATCCTGGGAAAAAAAGGCTTTTATCCAGCAATAGCATCTCTAATCAGGTTTCTCTCCCCGCTGTCATGTTGCATTGACTCCTTGCCAGCAGCTGACATGTGATGGGCTCTGCCTATAGCACCTACACGCACAGTGCACCGTGGATAATCTGTGAAAAACTGTTCCCAGGACAGGTTTAAAGTGGCCACTTGCAGTAAAAGTTGTACAGCAGAGCGGAAAACAGTGAGAAACAGAAACTCCTTTTTTCCATTAAAATTCTGGCAAATCATGTTATTGCCTGTGATGTAGAAGACAAATAACGTAGGTTAGAGTCTGTCAAGAAGTGGGGCAAGTACATTTCAGAAAAGATGAACAAAACCAGTATGGACTGTTTTCAATGTAAAGCAGATGAATGCTCAGTGTATTTCCTTCAGGAGCCCTTCTATGCTGAGCTGTGCTGTTCAGGGTGAGCTTGCCACAATAAGGCAATGTAGTCCAGCAGTGCTGAGGTCACAGTACACCTAGAAAAGCATCCCAAACAGAGATTTATGATTAAATTGGCATTTGTGGACAAAAACCCTGAAGTCCAGAAATGTAACCTGATGAAATCTCCCTCAAATATGTATGTAGAGCAAATTCAGAATATGTTCCTTCCAATGATAAGTCTCGCTATGGCAGCGATAACACCATGTTGTGAGATCACTATAAGCTCACCAGGTCTGCTGAAAGCTCATCAGCATAGGTCAGAGAGCTGCAAGAGTGTTTCACAGGTATTAACACTTCTATCAATCTGGATTTTATTACAGGTGAAAGTTGTGCTTTTTAAACCTGGTCTTACTGATGCCGTGTATTGCAAGTATTTTTTGCTGAAAAACCCTCACACAGTAGTTTTCCTGGGAGAAGAAAAAAGGAAAGTCACTTCCAAACAATGTCAGCTCTACATCTCAGGGCACATCTGGAAAGCACTTAGACACTACATAAGGTACAAACAAAATGGAAAGCAATGGCTTTTATTCTTGTAGATCATATATAAACATAGATATATGCTGGTAGGAATAACAATTTGTTAGTTAAGGGCAGGGCAAGCTGCCTGCAATTCTAATAGTTACAGGCAATAAAAATTTATGCCCTGCTCCTCAGTGCCTTTGTTTACAGAAAGTTTACGTACTATAGTCCAAAATCGCATTGGTTTAAGGTTTAACTGTTTACAGTACCAGCATTGGTCTATACTGGTTTTGTGCCCAGCTGGACTGGTCCTCAAACTGTGACTGTGCAAGGGAGACTCAAACCCAGTATGTAAAAGGACCCCCTTCCCTTGCACATACACCACGCAAACACTTTAGAAAACTTGCGTTCTTTGGATGTGCATGTACTTGCAAAGGCGTTAGGGCAATGAACTAGAGACTGATCTGTGCCTTTTTATTCTGTCACTGTTCTGAATATTGAACTGGAAATACTGAATCTTGAATATTTCATTTTGAAAATTACCTTTTTTTTTTTTTTTTTAAAATATTGAACTGGAATGCTAGTTTATTCACTGTGATCTAAACCAGTGTGGTCTTAAAGTTTTTTAGATAATCTATGCGACTTTGTGAGCAGGTGCTAGCTATTTTCTCATTTGGCTTCCATCACTGCACTTAATTTCTCATAGTATCATGTATTGGTTGAATAATACACCACATTTTTGTTTGAACTTGCAGCTGCACCTCTGCAGTGAGTGGATCTGCAAGGATCTCGCCCACGTCCAAGCAGTCATTCTCATTCTTTGTTTCTAAAACCCTCTCTGCTTTGTCCACATCATTGAGCCTAACCTTGCACTGCTCTTAGTGATAGATAGAAGTCTGATCCCTCCATCCCCAAGGCACCATACCATTGGCTTGAAGTTGCTGCTATTTCCTCTTGTAGACTAAGCTGAATTCACAGTTTCTGTTGCTAATATAGAGAAATGCCTGTATGTACCTGTTCTGTACTCAGATGATATCACTAGAGAAATGAATGTTTCACAGTAGTTTTAATGAGTACTGCAAGGTTAACTTGGTTTGTTATAACAGGTAGTAATTGTCTGCTGTTACATGGTGATCACAAGATGACCATAATATTATCTTAATATGGTGAGGTCAAATACGGTCTGTATTACCTTACCATGTAGGTAATTTATTCCTATGAATTACACCGTGAGGCAATGTAATGGGGATTTTGCACCTAGGGCAACCTTCAGAGAAGTTTATGAGCACTCACATGTGATGAACGTTTGCAGCAGTTTAAAGAACATCTTGATTCCTTTGCATGTATGTTAATTCATTCCTAGGATTAAAGTTGGTCTGATATTGTATGTAATCCATGTACATTTCTTTTGGTTCCATGAGGTCAAGGAGAGGG
>VYZX01024232.1:73444-169796 GCA_013401335.1 Brachypteracias leptosomus
GACTTCATTGCAGATAAGAGAGATAAAGTGCTTGAAAGTCTCAAGAAATGGAACCCTGATACTTTTTGCAGTCCTGATCACATAATCCATCCTTAATTTGAGATGTCACAACTGGCCTTTAAGTTTCTGTTGAAAATGTCTAAAAGCAAGCAGAGCTCTGCCCTCCCTTTACCCTCAGTGGAGACAGAAGGGACCAGCTCCTTGCAGCAGAAACGCCTGTGGTACAGCTCTGCAGAACCAAGGTCCAATTAGCTGAGCATAAGCTAAAAAAAATTCCAACCTTTACAATATGTGCCAACATGGTGGTTACTAATCATATGTGACAGTGAATTAATTGTGTTGTGCCTCTAAGCAAGTACAGTACTTGAGTGGAAATGGTGACTCCGGTTTGGCTCTTGACACAGCCTGTGGAGTAGATAATTTAGTTGGAGAAATACATATGTGCTGGGGTGGCACCAGGCTGTCAGTGCCTTCTCAGCCTGGACCACTTCAGGAGCACACAGTGATTCCAGCTCAGCTGCAGTAACCTGGCATGTCTGTCAGGGTCAGGATCATATGAAATATATATATTGTTATTTCTAGGTTTTACTATAGTGGGTATCAAAAGTAAGATTTTTTTTTCTTTACCTAACATAAGGTTTTTTCTGGTGTGTTTATGCCATGAGGATTCTCCAAAGAAGGACTCTTGGGTGCTAACAAATAAACCTGGGAAAATGAGGTCTCCTGCTTACTCCCATACTGGCAAAGCAGGAAGGGGAGGTAAAGTAAAATGTCACTGCACTTCCCACCACAAGAGCTCTCTTTCACCTGACTGATGGCCTGCTGCTGCCTGTGTGATAAATCCTGCTCCTCAAAACAAGCCCTGGGTAATACGGTAGGGATAAAAGTGATCTGGGCCCATTACACATGAGCCCAGGGCATTGAAAGAGGAATGATCAACAGAGTGAAGTAGGGATATAAGAGGGGGCTTTGTAGATGGCAGACTTTGCAACTCCTGGAAACGTTTCTGCAGCTGTCCTTGCCTTGAAGCAAGGGAGCCCAGTGTGGGAGTTTTTTCTAGTGACTTAGGTAATCATCAAAGTAAGTCAACAAAAGCCCATGGACCACACTGAAGTAGCTCTATAGGCCCAATGGGACTGCATACACCTGGGAGCTCAGGAAGAGCTTTGAAAGGTGTGTGCCATCACCCATGGAGCAGTGAAAAGAGATAGTACAAAAATTCAAGATTTGTACTATTCCAGAGAAAGATCACAAACAAAGTAAATGTGCAAAACCTAATAACCTAATTTATGAAAAGACTATTGTGGTCAAAATGACTGTATTCTGCACAGCAGGACGCAAGCACTGCTCAGGAGAATTCCAGCCTTTGTGGAGAATAAAAAAATCATATTATAAAATGGGAAACTGCCCTCAGTCTGACAGACTGTGGGTATTTTCTTAGAAAAGATTGTAAAGATAGATTGTCTGCTTGTAATCATAGTTATTTGAGACCATTTTAAACTACAGAATTCCCTAATCCTTAACAAAATTAACATTGTGTTTTACTATCATCCTCTTTCTTAAATTATATCCTAAGGATATTTTTTTCAACTTGGCCAAGTTGATTCCACATTATTAAAGACTTTTTTTTTAATCTTTATTTGAAAATTCTTAACATTAGAGTTTATGCCAATGCACTTGACAATTTTTGCTTTGTTTCATTGTAATATATTCATTCAGCAATGGCTGCAGCAACATTACTATTAAAGGTATAGAAAATTTTATTATTTTCCTATAAGAAGGTGATCATTTAATAATTTTAGGGAATAACTGCTGATAGACAATAATCATATGTTCATGAGGTAAACAAATCATATATTAACATTAATTATAGAAAAGTATCCTGTAATTAAAATTCCTGTGATATGCCAGATGAAGGATAACCCTCCTCTATTACAAAAACAAAGTGGAGTGGCTGTAAGTATGTATATTTATTTGTTTTGGGTGCTGGAAGGCTCCAGCTGAGGTCATGGCTGTCTTGTGCTGTTTTTTTTTCAAAGAGGATGAAAAACATTCTGGATGGGGATAGGAAGGAAAACCTGAGAGAAGGCAGCAGCTTCAGTGGAGTGGCTGTGGCCACCAGGAAGGAGGTGGTAAAGTAGCTGTGTCTCTTGCATCTTTCTCCAGTACTGCATTTGTTAATTTTTGTTTTATAAATCTTTTTCTTCTGAATTTTGTCAGTATTAGACATCACTTCTCTGAGTTTGAAAAGACCTTTTTGTCAGAAATGTTTCTTTTGGAAGCACATTTTGGAATGCAAGCACAGGGTGCCTCCAGGCTGTTGCAGAAGCCAAGGGCTCCCTTGTCCTTCCCACCATGTTCAACCTGCTTCATGGCCATGCAGAGATGCTCAGGAAGCACAATTACAAATACCTTTTTGCATAGAAACAAGAAGATATTTTAAAATGAGATTAGTATCATATAAAGCATTAATGCTGGTTCTCATCTCTTCTACCTTTCCACTAATGTTCTTTTTATTGCTGTTAATCTTCTTACCATGCCAACATCTTCTAGGTTTGTGATTATAAGTATTTAAAAATATCCAAGCTGTACTGACTGATATCCAGTTGAAAATAATAGACTTTTATTTTAGAAATGAAAAGCAGTTAATTTATTATTTAGAGAAATGTGGTGTTTACTAATAAAACCCCCAAGTTTGTTTTCTTTTATTGCAGAGTCTAGTCTTTTCCTGTTTATTATCTGATGCATTTTACCTCTGCATAGTAGATTTCACCTTTATAAACATAGATTTTTTTTCAACAATTTAAAACACCAAAAGATGGGCCTTTCATTTAGAAGAACATGACATTGAAATGAGAATAATACTTGCTGATGCAGCTGGCTGGTACCAAATCACATCACCCAGCCTGGCTTTTCTCATGTTTTGTGGAGACTCAGATGCTCATTGGATTTGGTCATTTTCTGTTTACTTTTCTTAGAAAAACTCTCATAACATCCCGCCAAGGCTCGCCACTTTCTGGAGGGTGTGGGTACCCTACTACATGCATTCAGACTTGGAGAGTAAGGCTGCATTTAAGGAGAGGTTTGGTGCATCACTCACCTGCCTCATTCCTGGCTGCTTATAAACCTCAAATAAACCCAGTAGTGAAGCCAAGAGGAGCTGGTAAAAAAAATCGTAGTGGTTGATAGCAGGATTGGAGAATAGGATTTCACAGGTGTTTTGTCTAGTCTTTCTCTGATCGCTTTGCTCACCATTGCTTAGCACTTATCACATGCAATCCTTTGAAAAAGAAGAGGAATAAATCCCCTCCTCTGATTTCCACAGGTATCATCAAGGACTCTATAGTGTCAGTCAAGGATGTATAGCTGTGTGTCCCTGAGCAAGAAGAGATCAAATTGCCTGATGTACTGCAGCCTCCAGGAGAAATGGCAGCCTCAACCCCCAGCTTTAAATTCTCTGGTGCATGTTCTCAAAGATTAATTCAAAAAACGGGTGCAGCTGCCAATGATAAATAGTACGATATGTTCGGATACAAGCCTCAATATCCATTATACTATTTTTAAGAGGTCTGTTAGCAACGTAAGCACTCATGGAAATAGTCTTACATTTTGCATGTATCCCTGAATAGATCCCAGTAACTTTGTGCTGACACCTATCTTTGTACCTAATCATGAAATTCAGCACAGGATTTTTTTTAATCTTAAATTAAATTAATCTCATCTGTTTCAAAGCAGGTTTCTTTTATGACTTCAATTCACTTAAATCCAGATTAGAAAGCAAAAAGGGAAATTTTTAGCATATTTTTAGAAATCTAAAAAGAGGCTCATAGGAAGCTTCTCAGTGTTAAATAGACATAGTTTTAGAGTTCTGCAGAGAATCAATAGACTGGCTTACAGCATGGCAATTAACAAATACTCAGTCTTACATTTAAATTAATTACTCAGACAAAACAGATCCCATTTCTTTCCACACTGAGGACTATTTCCCCCCAAAGCACTGGCTTTGTTGAAATAATGGACATCCATTTGGAAATTCTTCATTAATTAGCATGATCTGCTCAAGCTTGGGCTGAAAAATTCAATAGCATATAACAAATATTCCATGGCTGGGCTTGGGATTTGATCTTGCAGCCGCTGTTGGATTTGTATTGAATTCAGAGGAAATGAAAGTGGACATAGGCCCTTAATTGGCACTTATGGTGAATGTGCACAATTAAACTGTGAGAGGTATACTCTCGATGCTTGTAGATCGTACTTAGCCTGTGAGCGTTACACAAAAACCTTGAAGGCTGCTCAGTGGAAGGCAGATGTGCACCTTGAGCTCATTCTCTGGAAATGCTGACAGGTTTTTCAGCTATTTCAGAGCAGGACAGCCACTCCAAAATATTTGATGCATTTACACCTCCTCAAGAATCCTATTATTTTCTGTAATTGAAACTGTCTTTGAAATGGTTTGGGTGACACAAAATAGTTGGAGAAGCTGTAGTAGAGGGGATGCAATGCTAATGCAAGATAAGGCTGGCTCTGGGTCATGTAATAATATATTATTAGCTATGCTAACTGGCATAAATGAGAGAATAAAAATGCTATGTCTCTATAATAGTTAAAAGAGGAGAAAATGCCATTTTTTTCATGAGCTTCTGTACCTTCAGGCAGATTAGCTTTTTAATGCTTTACCTTGGATTTTATATTAGTTTTTTCTCCATTACATGGCTTAATAAAAACAAGGTGCACATGCCACTGAGTAGGGCTGTTCCAAAATGCTACTATGTCAAACAAATGAATAGCTTTTCAGGTTCCAATCATGTATCTTCATGAGCAGTATCTTCCTTGAAAATTATATGCTAGTGAACAAACAAACTAGGACATTCTGACTGAGTTGGCAAGCACCTGGAGATCAGAAGTTCTGTTAAATCTTGGAAAAGGCCAGTAACTTGGGAAACTGGGAGGTGAAATTAGTTCCCAAACTACCATGACACTTAAAAACAATTAGTGAGCATGCAGAATCAAAAAGACTTTTCAAAGTGCCTGTGTTAGCTGTGGCTCTACACAGAACATGAATCTAGACACAGCCAGCCAGAATTGTGTGAAAATGACCCAAATGACTGGGAAAATCAATGAACAGAAAAAAAATGGATAGCTTTCCTTGGTAATACTAACAGAAGATTTCAAGTGGGAGTTAGGTAATTTTCTGCATTTTGTTTTCACTATCAGTCTCCAGATGACTCCCAATAGAGAGTTGATTAATATATATATGTCTATGAACGGGCGAATAGTAGAGGAACTGATTCTGTCTGCAATTAGAACAGTTCAGTATGTTTTGATATAGAATTATCATTATAATACTGGGCTCATCTAAACAAAACAGACATTTCAGTTATTCTATTTCCTTTTTTTTTTTTCCCCATACAGTTTCCTATTCCAAATATCCCAATTCAGAGGAACTCAAACCATCTTGCAGAATTGTACTGATTCATTGTAACCTCCATGTTTCAGAAATACATGCTTCAATGAAGTTTTCTGTTCTGGATGTTATGACTTGGAACAGTCAGAGTGCTATAACTGAAACAAATATTTTTTTCCAAATACTCTGCAATGAGACCAGATTTTATAATTCTGAAGCTTTCATTAAAATGGACCTTTTAAGTTGCACCGAGTTCTGCATTTCCAATCATGTGTTCACTGTTCAATACTTCTATTAAATTCCATGTTGCGCTTATGGCTCCATTGGTTTCTGATTTTCATCTCTTCCAATCCTTTTTTAGTCCTCTAAAATACCTCTTGGGATATTTAATTCATCTCATGATTCCTCAGCATTTGTGTTGTGATGAGATGACATTACCACAAGTCAAAGGAGCAATGAAATCTAGAACATTGCAAGAGCAGATGACTTCAGCATGTCAGCTCTTCCTATTTTCCTGCTTATGGTAAGGAAGATCCGGTGAACTACAAATACCAAATGTAAGTTAGTGGCAAATTTAGCGGCTATTTGGGCTGACCACAGTAACTGGTGGTGGGTATGGGTGAGGAATCACATATTTAGAATGCAATAAATGTCATTAACAGTCTTTTTCTCTTCTTTATGTGACAGTTAAATGTATGGTCCCTCTGAGTGTGTGGAAAAAGGATCAATGATGAACTTCAATCCATACAATCACTTCTTATGTGAGATATAACCTTGGCTATTAGCTCACAGATCAGTCAATAACCTATTATCTCATGAGCTAAGAAATAAATACTGCCTCAAGCCTCTATTAATTAGAACAGGCAGGGAGGTATAGACCAGAAGATATGTGATGTTGTTGTTCCTCATTGTTTGAAATACAGAATGAAGCTGCACAGACAGGATTTGGTTTAGGTTTCGTTGTTGGTGGGAGGTTTATTTTGCTTGTTTGCTTTTCTGAACAGGGAAAATGTATCTTTTTCTGATATGATCCATGACTACTTTTTAAAAGATCAAAATTTTGACAGTGCAGAATTGGTTACTTTCCTTGACTTGAAGCAATTCTGTCTGATAAGTTCATTACAAATGTGGAGGAAATACAGCTTTTTGATAATAATGTTTTAGTGTTACACTTTTGACACAGACAAGCACTTTTGTGTCTTTTAGTGAAAATCATTGACAATTGAGGACTGCCCTTCATATAAAAAGGCCAAATATTAATGCTTATCAAATCTTCTTGCTAGAGTCAGGTCCTTGGCTCTAACATGAGGACTTAGGAAATGGTTTGCTGAAGAGCCAGGATTTAAAAAGAAAGATAATGTGTTTGAAGATAAATTGATAATGAAATGTAGCTCGTGTGCATATTTCCAATGGCAAAGTTATAACAGAGCTGTGTAAAAACAGAAAAAAGCAAAGCAGAGCAAGATGTGAGTGTTACGAGTTGTTTCAACCCCCCCCGAACAAACACAACAAAAACATGAACAGAAGTACAGTCAGCCCACTTTTACAATAATACAAATATTGGTTGATGTTAGCAAAAAGAGATTCTTGATTATTAATGGAAGACAATATTTTTTGCTACTATTCCTGTTTGCATATCAATGAAGTCCAACTTTGAGTACTCATGTGATTCCAATACAATATCTCCCTGGTTTTTGGTCCTCAAACCATATAGTTTCTCCAAAAGGTGAACTTCTTGACTCTTCTTTATTTCACTGTTCTCCTCTGTGAAGAAATTGTGAATTAATCATTTATTTATCCACAAATACATGAGCAGTTTCAGCAGGATGTGGGTGCTGCAAATACAGTCAAAAAAAGTTGGCTATTTCATTTTTGCTATCAGCTTTTACAAAAACTAATGATGACCCCCAGACAATTAAATAAGTTGAAGATGCAGCATTTGTGCTGCACATTTGTAGATCTTTGTCAATAAATAATAAAAGGCTTAAGCTGTACAGCTTTTGATTGTTTTTCTAAACATTTTGCTTTGAACATGATTTATGGGATATAAGTTGCAAGATGAAGCCTGGAGAAAACACATTACTTACAGAAATCAGGAACAATTCTTTAAACAAAACCTCCCCATCTATGATAAAACCTAGACCTGACTGGTCTGTCACTAATCATAAAGGCCCAGGCTGAAGATATGTCTGGTGCTGGGTCAAGGTAATTACACTCCTCTTTTACAGGATTTCTATCCCAGTAATGCGTACAATCTAAACTTGCAAATTTCTAAGGTGGCTCATCAAAACAAGTGATTTTGAGCAACTCTCACAGTGACTGTTGCATTTATACACTTAAGTCCTTCTTGATATCAACTACAGATCTAAGAACATCTGAAAAGACATATGATTGTTCCTGATCTTTGTAAATCTTTCTCTGAAGTTAGACTTTAGGCTTTATAAACGGCACTAAATTCCTTATATCTGGATTCTTTCTATTCCTTTATACCATATATCAAGGGAAAATGTAAAGTTATTTTATCCTCTATACAGTCAAGGTGCAATTACTGAAAACTTTGCTCTATCTGCACCAGGTAATAAAGATTAAGTTTAGTACAGAACTGCACATTTTCTGAAATAAAATATTCCCTCATGGCCAGCCTCATGAAGTTACTCTGTTTTCAGTATCAGGCTGGAATGAAAGCAGTACCAACATGGCTGACCCACACCGACAATCACCAGGACTTCTACTCCTGACTTGCTCTGGTACACAATTTCCACAATGCCAAAAAAAGGTAAGAGATTCTGCCTGACATCATTTTCACACGAGTGTTTGAATAGCCATTGGGAATGGGTATCAATTTACCTAAATATTGCCAGTCTCACTAATGGCAATATTTGGGCTTAGGTTTGGAATAACTTTCACTGAGGTCCAAGAGTTTAATATTCTGTGCTCTACAGACTTAGAGCTGGTCGATAAGCAATCCCAGGCATGATGATGTGGTGGATTTTAGGCTGCCTGAATATGACTCCTTTATTATTCTTTAGTTGCTTTGAATCTCTGACCCTTACCATTTTGAAAAAATCCAACTTGGATTTTTCATTGTATTTATTCCAGGGAAATAAATTATTCTGAGACCAGATATTGTTTTAATTTAAAGGTGGAAGAACTGATCTGACATAACTGGCACTGGTGAATTTAGGAGAGCCAAATTTGCTGCAGTGTCATCCTTCATATTTTCACTTTCTTCTTAACTTCTTCATTATGTTTACCAGGTTTGTGGCAAATGAAGTCTGTTGTTTTGCTGTCAAAAAGTTTTCTTTAAAAAGCTAGTAGCATGAAAGCAATTGAAATAGTGACTGCAGCCTTTTGAGTTGCCTATTAATTCAGTGAGGGTTGGAGCTATGAAACATTTTCTTTGACATATGTTTTCTTGCTGTATAATCATCTGTGGGGCTTGCTCTCCAGGACAGAAAAGTCAAGTCTATGACATGTATCCACAAAGCATACGGAAAATGCATTTCTTTATTTGCACTTACACATACACAATGATAAACCAATCTTGTCAACCAGCAAGGAAATAAAATTTGATTTGAGATGTGTAATCTACGTGATGTGGAAACCCCTTGTGTGTAACCCTGACATTGAATTCAGTCTCAGCTTGAGTCTTTTCAGTATTTCCTCCATTAGCTTCAGCAAAGCTTTCGATACTGTCTCCCATGATATCCTTGCAGCCAAGCTTGAGAAGTGTGGCTTGGATGGTTGTGTGGTGAGATGGATTGGAAACTGGCTGAAGGACAGAGCTCAGAGAGTTGTGGTCAGTGGAGCAGATTCTAGTTGGAGGCCTGTGGTTAAAGGTGTCCCCCAAGGGTCGGTCCTGTGTCCAGTGCTGTTCAATATATTCAAAGGGATGGAGTGTACCCTCAGCAAGTTTGCTGATGATACAAAGCTGGGAGGAGTGGCTGACACACCAGAAGGCTGTGCTGCCATCCAGCGTAACCTGGACAGGCTGGAAAGCTGGGCGGGGAGAAATTTAATCAAGTTCAACAAGGGCAAGTGTAAAGTACTGCATCTGGGGAAGACCAACCCCATGTATCAGTACAGGTTGGTGGACAAGAGGATGACCATGAGCCGGCAAGGCGCCCTCGCAGCCAAGAAGGCCAATGGCATCCTTCGATGCATTAAGAAGAGCGTGGCCAGCAGGTCAAGAGAGCTTATCCTCTCCCTCTGCTCTGCGCTGGTGAGGCCCCACCTGGAATACTGTATCCAGTTCTGGGCACCCCAGGTCAAATGAGACATGGAGCTACTGGAGAGAGTCCAGTGCAGAACCACTAGGATGATTGAGGGAGTGGAGCATCTTCCTTATGAGGAAAGGCTGAGAGAGCTGGGTCTCTTTAGCCTGGAGAAAAGGAGACTGAGGGGTGACCTCATTAATGTCTATAAATATATAAAGGGCAAGTGTTGGGAGGACGGAGCCAGGCTCTTCTCAGTGACATCCAGTGATAGGACAAGGGGCAATGGGTACAAGCTGGAGCATAGGAGGTTTCGGGTAAACATAAGGAAAAACTTCTTCACGGTGAGGGTGACAGAGCACTGGAACAGACTGCCCAGAGAGGTTGTGGAGTCTCCTCTGGAGACATACAAAACCCACCTGGACACATTCCTGTGTGACTTGATCTAGGTGATCCTGCTCTAGCAGGGGGGTTGGACTAGATGATATTTCAAGGTTCCTTCCAACCCCTAACTTTCTGTGATTCAATGATTCTGTGATCCCCACTGGCAGGGCAGGCCCAGGCAGGAGCCCAGAGAAACCACAACAGAGCTAATTCAAATTTTCAAGCCTATTTCTGCAAAAGGCACAAGGCTGCTTTATAGCAGAAGTCCTACTTTCCTCTCCTGAGCCTTCATCCATCCATGACATGTCTAAGAAGAACACAGGCAAAGCCTGGGAACGAAGCAGGACCAGCTCCAGGGAGCTCGACACCAAGCACAGCTATCAATGGAATAGGGGTATTCCTTGCAGGTCAGTGCAGAATTTCACTACTAAGGGACTGAATTCTGGACAAAGATAGTCAGAGACAGATTGGATTTGTCAAGAAACCAGGCAGTGGGATGTGGCTGCATCTCCTGAGCCACCAAGTTCTTCTCTGAAAAGAGGCTGGTGGTGTTGAATGACAAAAGGTTTATCTCAGCCATGTATTTTCTATTCCTTTCCATCATGTATTACAAAGCTGTTGGATTTATAGCTCCATATTTTGCATATCATAATTCTTAGATCTCTGAAGATCTCTTGCCCACAGCAATACTATCTATATTAATAGCAAACAATCATATTTCTGTCTGTTGAAGACAGGAAGTCCCTCCATGCTTTTTTAGGGATTCCAGAGCTCTAACTAACATTTATGTAATACCAATTAAATGCTCCTAATTCCATTGTAAAGAGTAGCTGTTGCACAGCAAATAACACTGCAAAATTTTGTCCAAAGATAAGCAAGGTGAACTCCCACTCAATGAAAAGTGTTACATCATGTACAGCAACATTCTTGTTGGAAGACTTCAAACAGTAAATTACACAGCACTCATATCTCTTCAACAAAATGTACTTTTCAGTACTTAGGAATTTCGCAGTGGATACATAAATTCAAGCAACCTTTAAATTTCTTCTTCCTGTATGCATGTGGGTGTGAAAAGTCAGGATGGGAATTTCTTTTGCAATCATGTCAAGTGAGGAAGGAAAACTGATACATATTTATATGCATACACATGCATAAACACCATTTAGCTGTTTCAATTTGCACTTCAGTAAAAAATTCTCTGAATAAGAAAATTTTGTTTTCACTGCCTCAGAATGAAATCTGTCTTAGAAAATCATTGATCTGTAGGAAATCAGCTATCTACAATTTATCTTTGAAGGCTCCTTAGTGCCATTATAGACCTGATCTCTTAGTGATCCTTTTTTTTCTAAGTACATAAACCCACTGCTCAGAACGACTGCTACTGGTAAAGTAGTTGATGCTTTTCTTGCAGCCTTCAGCACCCATCCTTCCCACTCAACACTTCATTTCTCTTATCACCCTAATAAAAAAGGTGCAGGATTTCTACTGAGTGCTATAAAGTTTCCTCAGTGCTTCTCTTCTGCAAACTCCTCATCTGTGGTCTAATCCAAGGCATTAAGTGACCTGATCCAAACACTGTAATTGGCACTTCTGTTGCTGCTCAGCATCACTTGCCTTCCTCCTTAGTGATGCAAGAAAACCCCGAGGGCCTGCAGCAATTCTCTCAGGTGTAAGCACATCAAGTGTATGGACTCTGGAGACCAGGCCACCTGGGGATGCTCCACTTGAGATATTCCCTGTCAAGCCCTAATCCTGAATGCAAATGTCCTCAGGCAAGCCTGAAACACCTTCTGACTGTTCTGACCCTGAGGACGGGAAGGTTTCAGACATGGGATAAATTAAAAGTTTGAATTAAGTCCACTTGAGGTCAAGTAACCATGAGAGTGAAAGAGAAGAATTGTTTTTGATTGCTAGTCACAGGTGTTACATGCCTGATGATTAAACACAAAGAATTTGAGCTGGTCATTTATATAGAGAGATATTTGACCTTTCTGCTGCTGAAACCCAAAAGGTTCATGTGAGTTGAAAGTGCAAAGCAGTTCTGATAAATTGGGGAGCATCAGCTGGATACAAACAAGCCAGTAGCACTTTCTAGAACAAATTTTTCATCACCCATATATAAGTCAAACACTGAAGTACATGGCTTACAGGCTTAAGGAATAACACACAAGATCATGTATTACCTAGTATCTGTTATGTACAGGCAAATCACACAAGAAACTGAGAACACCAGCTCCTTCCCCACCTGTCTGCAACAGGGAGCTCTCAGGAGGGATGCCAAGTGAGTGGCAGCTGCTGGAGGACTCATCATAATATCTCAATGTCAGAATTTTTTGAAATTATAAATGACATTTTATAACTTAAAAAGTGTTGCGGCCGGCACCGGGAGTGCTACATTGGCACCTAAAGGAGTGACCACGTGGTTTGATGTTAAAAAATAGTTAGGTACAAGAGAGCATGACTGCATTACATCCATTTTATACTCTGAGAAAAAATCCCAACCAACTATCTCTACACCTCTGAAAGGCCAATGCCACCAACCTGAAAGCCATTATGAATTGAATCATCTGTGAGAAGGAACTGGAGTGAAAAGTGATCAAGAACTGAGAATTGTTTAGAGACTTTTTATTTGATGTCTAAAAAGCCAAAAATTCACAGCAAGGATGAAAAAGTGTGTAACTTCAACAAAAGCAAGCTGAGATCATAGAGGGAGTAAGACAAAAAACAGCAGCAAAACTGTAACAGATGGGAAGCAGGCGACTGTGAAAAATGTTAGTATATATTAGCAGCTAGGAGCTATCTATGAGAAGGAGAGAGGCTAAATGACACTACCAGGAAGTTTTGAGCAGTTGAGGTACAGAGACTGATAAAAATGACAGATAGCCTGGCAATGGTACATTATTGCATGAAGTCAGGAGAGCTGTCTGTGATGATGCAGTGCAGATGAAGCTGAACTGGAAAGAGAGGTTTCAGGTTCTGCCTCCTGTCTCAGGATGATTTCTGGGTTTTACCTAACAGCTCATTAATGTGAGGTCCATAAGCAGTGTTCCTAGCCCAAAGTTCACTTTTCCTTGGGTAATGAATATACTGACTGCTATGTCACAGAGCTCTGCCACCTCAAAAGTCTGCCTATGAATCTCTTCTGCCCTATGGGTCCTTGGCTTTCTCTTCATGTTCTATAAACATTGCATTTTCTTTGATCCATGGCAGAAAAGCATTGATGTGATGAGCAACTACCTGCTTCAAGAGAGCCTGCTGTTTGTCTTGGGAGGTAGGGTTTGGGTTGGAGCTGGGGGAGGAGGAGCTGCAAAGGAGCTGCAGTGCTTCCTGTGCCACTACACCACCAGAGTCATGAAAGATTGGTGCTGATGCCATCTCCTTCTCCTGCAGCTATGCCTTAAAAAAAAAGCAGTAAGAAGTTCCATTGTTGCATGTTGCATGTTGTTTGAGCTTGGATTAGGCTGCAGCCAGGCTTATAGCTGCTCAAGCTGACTTATGTGCACAGCTAACAGCATTAGAACAAAGGGAGAGCTGTGGTTTGGAGAAATCCAGCTACTGGGGCATCAGTCCTGAGCACAGTCAGCTCAGTCTTAGCTGGAGTCGATCACATTTACAGTAGATGTAAATTTGAACAGTGTATCAAGGTTGCAGTACTAGAACACTTGCCAGTGGCCTTTAACAAGTGAGGTAAATCTCATTGTGACTGTAGACAGCTATATGCATGTATATACATATATATGCACATGTGGGTGTAGCTGTAGAAAAACATGGATATGCACAGAGAACAAGCATATATATACACACAGAATCATTATAGGCTCTTTTTTGATAAAGAAGCACACACATACAAAGACTGAGAATTCAAATAAACTAAGTCCTTAGGCAGTGTGCAATATAAGCAAGAACAGGAGAAACCAAAATCTGGAAGGAAAAACACAAAATAATTATTCTTCCATTCTAAAGTCATGGAAGCTGTCTCAATTCTTTAAATACATATGGCTGGCACTAATCCAGCAGTTCAGGCATAGATGGAGAAGATGCAGGGTTAGTTTAACTAGAGACAGCAAACAGAAAACTACTGTTCAAGAGGCACTCCAGTCCCATCAGGAGTCCCAGGGCTAGTGGCATTTTCTATTTTAAGCATAGAGGAAATCTCACAGGACAGAGCACAATCAGATGAAAGTGTAAGTCCTCCAGACAATAAACAAGGTAAAGATATAAAACTAGTCCCACTGTCCTGCTTGAAGCAGAGCTCTCATAAGCAAATCTTTTTTTCCAGTTTAAATTGGTGTAAGTGGAGCAGCATTACTGAAGGATTACCATGAAGAAGAAATTATTTCCAATCTGAAAAAAATGCAGCATCAGTTCAACAGAGATGGCTAACTCAGTTCCTACACTTAGTCAAAAAATCTTTTTTGGAAGTCTGGCTGCCCAAGAACGCAACACCTTGCTCTGCCACAGCTGTGTCTGAGGGCTGGTAATGCTCGGCCAGCCTCTCCTCACAGCACATCTACTGTCAGACTCCCAACAGAAGTTTAACTCATTGATTCAATGTTTATGTTTTGACTATTTAACAGTGGTCTCCACTTCCAGCCACCCTTAGGATGTCCTTGGGACCTCCCAGGTAAGCTAGATGTCTCTGGCTCTCCTTTCTCTCAGGTTACCTGTAGCAGCACTGGAAATAGCTATTTACTGCTATTCATTCAGAAGACTTGCCCATGCAAATAGTGCATAAAATAATAAAAAATTCAGTAAGCTTTCAGAAAGAGAACATTATTCATCTGCTCAGAAACATCTGGACATTTCAGGAGTCCTGCTAAATTTATGGAGTCTACTCAACAAATCTAAGTTTTTACTCAGGGGTAAATAAGCCATTCTGGGGGCTTTGCCAGGCATCTTCTCTCCCTCTCTTGTCTCTGTACATTATGAATAATGCATCTTCACAGAGCACAAACCAACAGCATTAGCTCCTTGTTTTCTTTCACATATTTTTAGGAGCTCTGCTCTCTGCCCTCAGGTTACAGAGGGACTGATGGCGATGTGGCGCTCGCAGCCCAATGGGCTACTAGCCCAGCAGCCCAGCTTTCCTCCACACTGGGGAACAGACCCTGGTCCTGCAGGCAAGAACCTTGGGTTGCCCAAAATAGCACAGCTGTGCCGATTGCTGTTGGGTACAGAGATTAGCCATGGAGAGACAAACACTGAAGTCTGAAATGTAGGACACCGGCCAGGGATGAAGCTGGTTCTTATTTAAAACTACTAATGTCAAGAGAGAAACTGAAATCACAGTCCATCTGAGAAGAGGTTAAGAGCTGAGACAAATCTCCTGTAACAAGAGGAGGTCAGAAATATTTGCTAGCATCTCAAGCAGCTCTATAAATTCTTCCCCACAGAAAAAAAGAGAGGGGGAAGGAAGAGGATAAGGACTAATTTAATGCCTAATTTAATGCCTTTTTCTAAATATTATCTCCAAGAAAGAATCTACAGCTAAAAAAATGAAAATGTCATATAATACTTATTGAAACAGTATGGAGAGGTTGCTCTTTCCTTCCTTTTCCCCCTTCTTTTCTCCATTCTTTTCATACCTAGGCTAATTTTAAACCATCACCTACCCCGCCAAGGCCCACACAGTGGCCAAGGTCCACCCTGCTCTATGCCAGGCATAACAGTGACAGTTGTGAATGTTCTTTTTTTGCCCACATTTCGAAGAGGTAGTCATTCATGTATGGACATCACACATGAAATCACCCATGAGTATAAGCACAGTGATACAACCAACAAATACTCCACATGGTAAAGGTGACTCTCACTTCAATTCAATAATGAATTGGCTTTCTTTTTATTTCTTTCATGATAAGCCTATTTAAACTTTGCAGAAGGATGGGGTAGAGCACACAGACAAGTGTGAAACCCATCCAGCTTCAGTGAAATGTGCAGCAAAGCCCTTGCCCCTTCCCTGGGGCAGAGGACATAAGGGCTGGCTGTGGTGCCAAGCACTGGCAGTGGGGACAGAGAGGCAGCAGGTGCCTGCCTTGGGCTGGGGAGCAACTCCCTGTGCCAGGAAGGTCCCCAGAAATTTAGGGCAGTTAACACATCTCACAGCTCAGAGCTGCCCCACCTCGGCACACGCAAGCCTTGCCCTTCTGGCTTTCACAATGCAGTATCTTCCTGCTCACCTCAGATCCCTTTCTGGTTTTAACCCTAATGGACCAGGGCTATTTTGGTTTTGTCTTTCCTTTATGAGTAATGCTATTGTGAAGTTATTTCTCAGACTATCTTCACTTTTTACAGGACTTTTTTCTTCAACTGTATCCTTTTCATGCAGGAAAACAAATAGCAAATCCATTGGGGTTTTAAGAAGTGCTTAGAATTGGCTACACTTTGTTAACATTGGTAGGATTAGATTTGCTTTGAAGCCCATTGCTTCTGAAAAATCTCACTCTGCTTTATCTATTGTACAAGTGACCCAAGCCTTATTCTTTTCTCCTAGAAAAGCAGCACCTGAATAGAGAAAAGCAGCTGGTCTTTAGCAAAGAAATTTTTTTATCATTTACGTTACAATGATAGGACACAGGATACAGATAGGTTAATATATTTCTTCCCAATTTGTTATCTGCAATCAGGATCAAAAACATAGAGCCGTATCCTGTCATACTGCCTTTGTTTGCTGTGAATACCATCTAAACCCACATAGTGATTAATAGACTATGAATGCATGGTTTAAACTGGTAATTATACATACTATTTGCATAGTATACTTCAGCCCATGTTTATCTTTCTTGGCTTTAATATTTACTTCAAGTAGAGACAGTAGGTAATTAGTCTCATAAAATTTTTATCTCTGAGCAGATTTAATTGTAATGGATCAAGAAATATTGAATTCAACTTTGAGTTTAAGTATTTTTGAAGCAAAACTATAACATCTCTTTTAAGAACCAGTCAGTCTCCATTAAGGACTAATATTTATTTCTGAGCTCTCTTTGCTCAGAGTTTCAGCTCTGATTTTTCTGCTCCTCACAAGTGATGCACTTACAACAGTGTGCAGTTGTGATAGCTTGGCACAGAAAGCAGGGTTGAAGCATCATCAGGTGACATACCATTCCTGTTATTAGCATATGCCCTGCTCTGTGCAGTTACAGAGAGGATTTGTTTTCCAAGTGCTGATCTGGACTAGAACATGATTTTTCTAAAATGCCAGCAGTGTTAGGTCAGCCCCATCTCCAAGTGAGACCATACAGATGCCTGCAAAGCAGGAAAGGGTATCTGTTTTTCTTTTACAATTACTGGTAGTGATGAATTAGTAGATTTAAGAAATTCCTTTGCTGCAGCACAAGTGATCTGATTGTGTTAGAGCAGCAAGTTGTGAATGGTCACAGGCAGGCAGCGGTTCAGCCCTTGCAGTGCTCCACGGGCAGCACGGAGCCGTCCCAGCTCTCTCTGCTGGCAGGCAGCAGACTGGCACGGTCCCCTTTACGGCTGCACAGCCTGTGGTCTCTTGCCATGCTGCATCCCTCAGCCGAGTATGTTTTACCTTCCTGGTGAGCTGAGAGTTGTGCTGGGTGACTGCACACCCTCCGTACAGTCACAAAACAAAATCAGCAAGGACCTGATTTCAGGGAAAGAGAATAAATGAAGCAAAGACCATCTTCTACTAGAGATAGTGTGTGATATTTTTATACCTGAAAGACCAGATGCATAAATTCTGCTTTGATGAACATGCTATTTTATTAGCTCAGTGAAAGACTTTAAGCCATCAGAGAGTGGATGACTGTGTTTTAACCTGCAAACGGGAGTAGCTGCTACCATTTCCAAGAAAGAGATATGCAATGCCTTTTATTGCAGCTACCTTAGAAAATGAGGCATCTGCATGAATGTGATCATTTTCTCTCTTCAAGAGAAAAGAGAGGAAAAACATATACTGGGAGCAGTATGATTGGTATTTACCTAAGCCCTTTGTTCATGGCTCAGTTCCTACTCTGTTTCTATGAGGTAGAGCTGTTAGGAAAATAAAAGAGTGTAAAGAATGATGTCCAGTTAGATTTAATTTCTTCTTTGAATAAAAATAAGTGGATTTTGCAAGGAATGAATGTGGATTCTAGTGCTTCCATTAGCAATGGGCATGCCTATTCCCTTTCATGTCCTTAATGGGTTGATAAAAAGACAGACAGACAGATAGATAGATGATTATCAAGAGTTCTTTGTCATTTGGAACCACAAATATTTCCCTCTGGGAAGCTGGAAGGTGTTTTAGCAGCTGTGAAGATGGGTAGCAATTCTCCAGGGGAGAGCAACACTCAGGCGTACACTGACTGTTACCAAACGTCTGGTCCCAAATCTCTCCCACAGCTGCTGCTGACATCCAGGCAGCTCTTGCTGCGGGTTAGGATTAAATCATCTTTGAGGGGCTGTGTTCTTGTTGACATATATTGAAATACTGCAGTATCTCAAAGTCATTGGGACTTTTGTATCATATGCTGCACAGTAGTCTTATGAGAAGGGATTTTAATCATACTTGTTCAAAATAGAATGGCTTATTCCATTACAATGCAAGTATCTTCTTTAGAAATACAGGTTTTATTTTCAGGGTACACAGGAGGTGAGGAGAGGAACAGACTAGTTTTCCACTGCCCATAAAAGACCCCTCTGTTTTCCTGCTTGATTTGGTTTGGTTTTGCTTCATTGGCATTTAGTTTTGTTCAGGAGTGGGTTTTTCAGGGGAGGGAAGATGTAGGTGCATTGATATATCTGTGTTTCACTACCAGAAAGTCACCGATCTTTCACATTCCACAAGAAGGAAGACAGTGCAAATTCAAACTGGAAAACATCCCTATTGAACAACTAAAAGAAAAAAATTTAAGAGGTATTCAGACTTGAAGTTCAAGTAATTTTTTTAATCCTGTTGTCCTTTGAGGCAGATTTTTATAATGTTTGTCCAGACTACAAGAAAGTTATAACAAGTTCTAAAAGAAAAAACAAACAAAACCAACCAACCAAACAAAAAAAAAACCAAAAAAAAAAAGAAGAAAAGAAAAGAAGGAATGAAGTGGATTTTGAGAGATGTCATGCCTGAGTGGGTTATAAACTTTAAGAAGTTGAGTTTCTTCATCAAGACCAACGAAAAGATGTCATCAAAAGCAAAGGCATTGGATTGCTGTAACTAGCAAGGCTGTTTCAGAAGATAAGGATAAGCTTATTTCATAAACATTTGCCCTAGGAAAAGGTGCAGCGGAGTGAAGTCTTGAAATGATAAGGAACCACTGAGTTTATGCATGCTTGTCATCAAAATTGAAAATAGTTTTTGGGTCTTGTTTTTCAAAAAAGGATTTGATTCTCACAAATATGAGGGTTATCAGACTTTTTTGAAAAATCTTTCTGTACCCAAGAGGGGATTTATTTTCCTGCTCGTTATAACACCAACACAAAAGATACCATGAGAGTAAAATTCCTGAGAAATTGCTTTCAGGCCTAAGTAAATAAAAAGGACCCTTCTGGAGTTTGCTATGAGTAGGACAAAGTTGATGCTCAGAGGAGGGGTGGGAAGTGAACCCCTATGGCCAGGTGGGAGGCTCCCTTCAGAGGGAGGAGAAGGCAAACAAAACAAAGATAAAAATCCACATTAGTTTTTAAGCCATATATCACTTTCTCATGTCTTTCTCATATCCCATTTAAGAAAAATTTTGGAAAAACTTTTCATCCAAAGGGGAAGAAATCCCTTCCTCTCATATTTCAGAGATACTGAAATCTGCCTGGAGGTCCATGATCCCTAGAGAGAGGCATGTCTGGGAAGGCAGTGGTAGAGCTGCTTGCCCCCATCTCCTGCCCTCAGGGAGTATTTATACCTGTCAAGAGCAGAATGTGTTGACCCAGAAGCTCCTGATAGAGCTAGTTCAGGGAAACTCCACTTACATGCAACAATTGGAGCAGAGGAGATCCAGGTCTTCATAGGTTTGGTCCTCAGCTGTACTAGGGTCAGGAACCTCTGGCCAAGGGAACCAAGCTGCTGTCCTCTGCTTGAACACGCTGCCTTTGCCCCTGGGCACAGTGTCCCCTTAGGGTCACAAAAGGCGGGTTTGCTCCGAGAGAAGTACTGGGAAAATCTTTATGCTAGTTGCAATTAAAAACAATAACTCTGACCCAAAGCTATGAATTGACAATTGGCAATCCAAAATCACCACGGTCTGTTGTCTCGATGGCAGTATCTTTGTCGTCCTCATTTTAGGTTCTGGCTGTCTGACTCTAGCAGCGCAATTCCCAGGTGGATAAAAGAGTGTCTCTCAGCAAACAGGAATTTCATTCAATCCATTGTATTGCTAACATTTCCCAGGCTGACATGACTTGCAGCGATGTTGCTCACCAAGAAGAGGCCTGTGACAACAGTGTGCTCCAGTGGCTGGCACGGCACTGCTGCTGTGCTGCTTGGGGGACCAGCACACATGCACTTGCAAAATGCTAAAGCAGGTGCAGGCAGCTGAGACACATAGATAAATCTTTAAAATTTTCAGCCTCGGATAAATTCAGGTCTTTGTAGTTAACATTCAACACAATCCAGTGAGGAACTGGCATCTGTTTTTTTCTTTAAACTTATTCTTCTGAAAAGTCCAAGATTCCTTATTTTTCTCTCCAGGGACTTTGAGTGTTTTCAAACTTTGAAAGTATATATGATTAAGTCTTGAGACAAAAATATATGCACAGTGATGTTTGTTTCCTTTTGCTTTTTTTTTTTTTTTAGTTACAAAAACCCCCAACCTCTGCAACCTGTAGATGTTAAGGGTGGCTTGCCATCATTGCTCCAGCATTTCTAGCTCTCCTTACACTCTCCTGGCCTCTTGAATTCTCTTCACCCAACGACAGGCAGTATCAGAACTAAAATGTTATGGTAAAAAGAAGAATTTCTGATTGCCTAGTTTTAATATGGTGCTTCTGACATTCTTTAGTATACAGAAAATTCCAATGAATAGAAACTTTAAATTTATTTTCTCTGCAATAGCCACTTCTGTCATTCACCATCTTTCTCCTAAAAGAGGTGCTCCCTCTGAAGCCCAGATTTCTGTTATGCCTCTTGGAAGGAGGAAAGTAGAGGGGGCCAGTGTGTCATATCTGGATGAGTCATTACCATGCATTTATTTGATCTATTTACCATCTAATGGTACATCTACATGACTTTTTTGGCATGCCAAGCAAAGCTTTTCAATGATCAAGAAAAAACATGCTGGGGAGGAATGCTAATTCTACTCTGCCCTTGATAGGATGGTGACTGGCAGTATATAAATACCCCCAACAGAATGACAGAAATCACTCTTCTATATTTACCAGGAGCCCTGGGCCTATGTGCACAGTGGTGGGAACCCATCTGCTCTGTTGCAGTCATTTTATCAACACACTACTATTTAACAGCTGAGGCTTTTATAACGTGTTTTGCATGCTTGGCGTGCACAGTGAGCAAGAGTGCCTTTAACAGCAGTATGACAAAAACAAAATAAATCAGAAAGGTGAGCTGTAAATTAAAAGGTCTAGTGATTCATCTCATGAATCATATAAAGGAATGAATTAATTTAGGTATTACTTGACTGTATAGATTTCCTACTACAAGCCTGACATCATTAGCAGTGTGTTAATGACTCCTCTCTTCTAATACATGCAGCAAACACTGTTAAGGAGAGGTGCAGGGGACTTGATCAGTTTGTGATTTGGGGGGCTCAGGGCTCTTGCTGAGGCATGGAGAAGGTTTTGGTTAGAAATGGGAGCTGCTCCAGAAGACACCGTGCAGATCCAGCTCCTCTGGACGCACAGTGCCCTGGTGTGGGGGATGGCAGCTGTCAGAGGGGTCTGTTGCCTCTAACATTTCTAGTCACTGTCTTTTGAAAAATTTTTGTAATTTTAATTTATATTTACCAGAAGTAATTACATACTATACTGCTGAGCAGCTGCCCTTTCCAGCCTTCTGGCTTTGTTTCCCACGACACTGTTATATTTTTCTTTTGAATGTTTGCTCACACAAACATTTCTTTCCCATTTCTAGAAGCGAAACTTTTTAACTCAATGATCAAAATTGGCCAACAGAACACTGGAGCCAATGGCTGATCCCATATTTCCCTGAATTTGGGGAAGGCCTGAATTCAGATAAATCTACTTTGCACCTAAGTTTGAAATACAGGTCAAATGTCAGAGTTTATTTCTGTCTAAAACTTTACCTAACGGCAGTGCCAGTGTGTGTCTGTAGGTTAATGAGAAAATGTAGCCTTATCTTTCATTTTCAAACCAAATTTCTCATACTTCCCATTGCTCCAAACATTTTTGCCTGTCAACACCTCAGTACAGAAGGGCCCTAAATGCTTATTTAACCATCTAAATTCAGTGGTGTTTATCAAAGAATCTAAGTTTTGTTCTATTAACAGGTCAGGACATCAATCTCCATTACTAAAGGCACTCAAGGTACCAATGTTTTAGACTCTGTGTAGCTGTGTGAAAGTCTGGAATTGTTTTTTTCTGCAGACAGAGTATCAGGATGGACCAATAGCAGAAACAAAACTTCTTTCAACCTCTTCATAAAAGCAGTAGTATCTCCCCTGTCCAAATGCTCTGCATTAGGTTAAAAAAAAAGAGGAGGCATAAACAGGTTGTAAAAAGGCAGGTGCTTTAAAAACCTGTTTTCCCAAAGACAGTCTGTGAAATATATTGGTGTGAATTCATGATGTCTGAGCAGCCCCAGCTGAATTAAAGACGGAAAAGAGGATGATAGCAGCAAAATATAATTTCAGAATTCAAGTTAGCCAAATGAGGCAATTCAAGCTTTAAGTGGTACTATATGTTCTTAGCATTTTCCATAGCAACTTTCAAAAACACAAAGGTAAAATAATTACTGTTGCAGAAAAACAGATTTCTCTCAGGGAAGCTGTTTCGTTCGGTGCAAGCTTCAAGTCTATCTGAGTATTTTTGTACAGCTGTGGCTTTTTCTCCCCTCTTGGAAGACTGCAAAATGAAGTACTGCTGGATGACTCTGTAAGAAATAGCAATTTTATGATTTTTATATTCCTAATAGTAATTTATTTTAAAAATGAAAAATTTAATGAGCATATGATGACCTTAAATTAATGTTCACTTTTAAACTAAAAAAAAAAAATACAGCCTTTATCTATGAAGTGTTATCACTGTTCCATATTTCTATGCCTCTTGGAAATTAATTTACTGGAATTAGCTGGGTTTGAGTTTGACAGAATAAGCTGGAAAATGGTTTGATTGCCCCAAAATTAATATTTCTACAAAAATATCCACAGAAATTATGCAAAAATAGTTAATTTGAGGTTTGGTTGTCCAATATGCCTTTGATGGGAAAAGGGGGTAGAGGTAGAAAAAGAGCCTAATATAACTAGTTTTCCAAGCTGTCTCTGCTAAATTTTTGCACCCTAGTAAAACCAGAGAATTAGTGTATAAAGTGTCATATGCTTTTAAATCAGCTACCAGGTTAGAAGTGTCTGATTTTAATTAGCTGACACAAACTTTTCCCCCAATTCATCACACTCAGGTTCCACATGTCCTCTGCTTTCACTAAGTTTCTTAAAGATGAGAATGATTATCTCTGATGAGAGGTTTCATTTATCTCTTAGGATGGCCCCTTTGAAACAGTCTGCAGCACTGCACACCCATGTGCTTGTAAAAACACAATCAAGTGTACAAGGGCATTGCTGAAGTCTAGTTAAAGGCAGAACATGGTAATTTTTTCCTTAATAAAACCTCCGTCCTAAATGTAAAAAAAAATTTGTGTTAAACACAAGGTAAGAGATACCTTAGGAAAAAAAAAAAGAACATAAAAGTAACTTTCTGTGTGTTACATGCAACCCAGGTGAAAGGAGCAGCAGGTAACCTCTGTCCTGGTGCTGACACTGGAGCAGCACATGCCTGGTGCCCAGTGCAGCTGAGCTGCCAGGATGGGGCTGTCCAGGACACCTGAGCCCCAGCCCACCCACCTTCCCAAGTCAAGCAGCAGTGACGGTGGGTGTAGCGATACTCATGGCAGCAGCACTCTTTCCTGGTGGCCAATAGGGCCAGGGAGCTGCAAGTCCTCTGAGCACTTCAGAGAAGATCCTTAACCTTGGGGGTTTTTTTAATTTTTTTTTTTTTTTCAGGATAGTCAGCATTATTTCCTTCATGGTCACTGTTGAGCACCACATAAATCCATATCCACACTTTGATTAATGGCTCTTTAGTACCAAAAGAAGGGGTTAGATAATGCTTTTAATCACTGTCAAACTTCATAATTTCCCCACTTTCTTTTCCTGTCTCCTGTGAAGCTTCTTCATGGCAAAACCTAATGAAAGCTGCCACTACAGGTTGAATGGACTTAAAATGAACTGCAGATGATACATATTATACCTTTAGCTCACCCCTCCCATGTAGCTGCTGAAAACTGAGCATCACAGGGACGTGATTCTTTGTAAAAGTGTGAGGAATCAAATTCTGTCTGTTTCTATTCCTTGTCTGGGGGAAAAAATATACAGAAATAGAAAGTCAATAGTGGCCTAATGGCATAGACAATGAAGGTCATCTTCTTCCACAGCTGACTGCAGTAACTTGGTTTCTGGCTCACATTGCATTTGATGTCTCCTTTGGCTTGTCTCACTCATATGTGGGAATCACCTCAGGATGGAGTTCAGGTTCTGTAAAGTATGAAAATACAAGAAATTGCAGATAGTCTCAGGGCTGAGTTTTCACAGACTGGCTGATTCCCTCATCTCTTGAGGTCAGAAGGAAGCGGCTCCAGACACAGCCACAGGCATGGTCCTGCCGTGCCAGGCTGGGAGAGAGCGCCGCATGCTCTGGGCCATCCTGCCAGCAGCCACCCAGCACAGATGGCCAGCAGCCACCCCGTGGACACACAGCCTTGCATGCGATGCCGCTGTGGATCAAGCATTAGACCTGCATCCTCAAACACAGCCAGACATGGATTTATCCTGCTTGACTTTAGACGCCCCTCTGGGATCCCAAATTCACCCTCTGGTCCCTGCAACAGGGAGATACATGTCTGCAGCAAGCAGCACAAAGAATTTTATTTTGCTGTTTTTTTCCCACTGATGTGGACAACATCCAGCTGCCAAAGACAGACAGGTCTCAGGAGGGCTGTCTCAACACTTACATGAATCTGTGAATCTGGAATCCTTCTGGCTTTCAACCCTCACCCTCCTTTTGGCTCCTCAGAGGTACATGATGGGGCTGTTGTTCCCTTAGCTTTTCACTCAACATCCAACACCGAGCTGAGGGAAGCCAAGGATGCCGCAGTGTCATTATTTAATTTGGAGCTTGGCCAGGCATTCTGCCTGGCCAGGCAATGGGAAGACAGGCTCTTGCTCTCGCTAACAAATAACTGGCAATCAGTTATTTAGTTTTTCAAGCAAAGGTAGTGTAGAAAGGTTCCCATGTTTTATCAGGTTTTGTTGTGAAATTACTGGTTTCAGTTTTAATTTTTTGCATTTGCCACCATTGGCCTTGTCAATGTTTTTAGGGAGGGAGCCAGAAAACCCTAACTCCGTTATGTGCCAAACATTGAACTTATTCCTTTCTAAATAATTCCTTTTTGATTAAATGGCAGTGGCAGAATGTTTGAAGTCTTATGAAACCTCTAGGCTGTTGGGTTTTTAAAAAATATAGATAAAGACATGATTTTTATCACTGAGAAAATATTTGCTAAAACCCAAATTTGTGAGTAAAGTTTCCCACCCTCATGCAATTCTTCATTTTCAAAACCATGTTTGATTGACTGAAAGTGGAAAGCCATTCTTAAACTTCTAAAGAATTGTAATAACTCTAATTGTATTTTAATATTTGATATGCTTTATAATTGCAGAGAAAGTATTGACATCGATGCTGAGCCTGATATAGCTCTGCCATCCTTTACAATCCATGAATTGCCCTACAAGAGCATTTGTATGACGACAATGATTCTGAGATGGACAGTACTGACATGTTCTATTTAAACTACCTGGATCATTAGTGCTTTTGCAAAAGCCTGTAGAAAATGAGAATATTTATTAACTGTAAAAGACTAATGTCTGCTCTCAAATGTTTTCATTGGTGCCAGCTCAGGTCAAATCTGTGTATGGACACACGGATAGTCAGGGAAAAGTACAAAGAGAGCTACAATAAAGCCTAAACCAGTGTATCTATAAACCACAAACACTTTAAATTTAACTTCATTGTCTTGGAGCAGTGTGCATGAGTGTGTGTACGTGTACATATATATGCTGAATACAAATGTGCTGAGCACTTTTCGCAGTCAGTTTTTAACTTTCACATGTCCCCAACTAGTTAACAAAGATACTTGATATCCCAGCTTTAAACAGCACTGGTGGTTGATGTTTTCTGGCTGGACTTGTAGGGTAAGGAGGATTATTTCTATTCCCTACCTGATGTATGCAGTGACTGGTGTCCAGGTTAGTACAAGGGTAAGTTTCCAATAAAAGATCTGCAGGTAGATGTCTAAATACAGTTCTGCTCTGACAACTCAAGGAGTAAAATAATAGTTTCTCAGGCAGAGTATATAAGGCTCCATGGTGCACACATTCATCTCTGCTGACTCTGTGCCAGGCTGGCTCCCCGGCACAGCCCAGCAGGACACAGCAGCAGTCACCTCACCACCCTCACCCCACCAGCCCACAGCATACAGGGAGCGCAGAGCCCAAGGATGATGTTTTGGGACCAGTGCAAGGTCCCTGCTGCTCAGGGTGCACCAGAAGACGTGCATGATGAATTCGAGCACTGTTGGCTGACTCAGGTTTTTTAATCCTTCAAAGCCAAACAGTTAAGACTGAGCTTTGTAAATCTCCTAAGAGATTTTTGCATTCATGTTCATATTACAAAACAAGCAGTGGTGAAGTACAATGTATTATCCCCACGTGCCCCCATCCCGTGCTGCAGCACAGCTGGCTGATGAATGGGCCTTGCAGAAACCATTAACTTTTTTCCCAGTGTGAGAATTTTGTCCATAATACCCTGAGATCTTTACCTTATTAAAGACTGTTTTATGAGATTGAAAGAGAGCATTTTTTCCTGCATGACTGAAGTGGATGAAGTGCATTCACATCCAAGAGCCTATCAGCGTGATATTGGAGAGCTCCTGTAACTGTGTGCTCCTTGTGCCACCAGTGACAGAAACACTGTGGAAATACCTCATGGTATTTGACCCTGGAGCTAATCAAGCACCGAGACCTTTTTCCTTGAAAACTTCATTGCATTAAGGTGGTACCAGTAAAACTGTAATGTTTCAAAGATCCTGAAAATGGCTTGAAAGGAAGTTAAGACAATATATTTAGGCAGTGCTTTGTCAATTCTCGTGGAGATCTGAGGACACAGCAATGCTGATGTACCTGAGGCCAACCTGCTTCCAGCAGTCCACACGAAACAGCCATCCAGGGTCTCTCAGTAAACATTTTTAGTAGGAAGTGTCTTGTACATGTACATGTCTAGAAACAGCACAACCCCAGACAGGCACAGGGCATCCCAATGCCACTGCTGTGGGACCTGTGCCCCAGCTGCTGCTGACCCCAGCTGCTGCAGGTCAGGTCAGACTGACATTACCTGAGCAGCTGACAAGGCTGGCATGTGGAAATTTTTGCCTTCAGGTCAAAGTTCAGGTCTCATTCCAGACCTTCTTCTGTGCAATTCTGTGGGCTTAGGACCAAATCATAAAGTGTATCGCATTGGCTCTGTGTTTGCAGCCAAACAAAGCCAGCATTGATGTTGTAAGTGGGCTGGAGGGCTGCAAGGGACCCCCACATGGGCAGCTGGAATCCCCACTTAGAGTCTTGGACCATCCCACAGCCCCAGCAACACCTGCACTCGCTGGGTGATGCTCTGCACAGACTTTGCCTCACAAAGGAAGAGGAGACTCATGGGGTGCTTTTAAAGATAGGATCAAAGCAGCAAGAAGCCATACACACTTTTGATTCCTTAACGGGCATTTTCCGTGCGAGCTCCCCTCCCGCCTGGCTGTCACACCATGGAGCACACACTCTGCAAAAGCATGCCTGGATTCAAAGCCTCCCTCTTTGGCAGGCCGTTTTTTCTCCCACCAAACTACTCCTGGTGAAGAAAGGAACAATACAGCTGCCTACCTGAGCCATCCTTGGGTAGCAGCATACAACACTCTTGTTCATCCAAGATAGGACAGGCAGGGTTGGGATGGGGGGAGACAGAGGGGTCCCCCTCTGGGGTTCACCCTCATATGACCCTTCCCATCTTAATGCTTTGAGGAGTATAAATGGTCTTACTTGGCTTAGAAACTGCTTGAAACATGTAGAGGAACCGTTCTTCCTTGTGCAGCAGCTCTTGAGTCTGTGAGGAAAAGACACTTCCTATGCATTGGTCAGAAGCCTCTTTTCTTTTGGATGCTTTGAGGGTGGGGCAGTATCTGACATTTAAGGTCTTTTTACAGGTATCATTTTTTTGATACATTGTGAAAAAAATGCTTTGATGACAAACAAACCAACCATCTGATACTATAAACTGAGAACTCAGATCAGCTGGACATTTTTGTTGAAAGGATTTTCTTCTGGCAGTTATTTTCTTTTTTTTTTCTTTTTAGCTATAGAATTTGCAATGGAAAAAGTCCTACAAAGTGAAAAGCATTGAAATGAAAGTTTCTGTATGTAATATACTTGGAATATTCAGGTTGTTATTGCAGAATTTGCCTTTTCAAGTGTTGTAATTTATTAATTTTTTATGTATGATAATTTAATATAATTTATTTACCTGTCAGTAGTGATATACTACAAACTTTTACTGGATTTTGGTAATGAAATACATCTAAAATCCCCACTGATACTTGGAAGTAAGAAAAAAATTTTGAAACAAATTTTGAAAATGTGAGGGTTTAGGTTTGAAATTCTAAGTAAGTCAGTTTAAATGACTGACTCAGTCTAACATTTTCACAGCACAGTTTTCTGCCTTTCTGCAATGAGAACAGACACTGCAGCTAACATGGGAGGAAAGTAGGAGATTCTCCAAAGAATAACATTGTAATTCATCTTGAAATAAATGTGGGTCTGTGACTGGTTCCTGTAAACATAGTCCAAAAAAATTAACAATGAAAACTAGAAGCAGATAATCTGTTTGAATGTGTCATGATGCCGTTATTAAGTACTGATATCTGCCAACCAGCAAAATAAAAATTCCTACTATGACAAATCACAAATGCCATAATATCACCATATTTTCTGTCTTGTTTCTTGGAAAAAAAAAGGTGTAAACTTTTGAATCATAAAAAAATCCCCTTATAAACTCAGGATCTGTATAAAAGTCTGGTTACTTGCAAATATGAAATGAAACAAATGTCGCTGATGATACCCAGGAGACACTGAGATGTGCACAGGATCAGCTCCTTGCTTGGAAACCCCTTTCTCAAAGACAAAAGAGGAGCAGCAGATGTGCTTCGTGTAAGCAGGCCAAGCCTATGATACTTGAAGACAACATCAACTCTTACAGTCCTCTGTGAAATAAAGCCCATGGGGATACCTATAATTGTCCTCCACAGGTATGTTCTGAATGGTGACTGCCCTGTAGGAAAGGTCTCAGCTGCCTTATAAAAGCAGTTTGAGTACTTCTTCCAGTGAGGGCAAGCAGAGCAGAAACTACTGAGGTTTCCTGCCTCTGCTCTGGGGTTAGGACACCTTCCCTGAAGTCTGAGAGGGGAGTTGAAAAGCCACCCCATTTCTCTGGGGTCAGTCTTAAGGATTGCCTGGCAGTTCAGTGTAAATTTAATGTCTTTCTGTTTGCCAGAGCAAATGATTTTGATGTACTAATAACTCATCTGTTGGGTCTAACACATTGTGATGGCCTGGAGAGCCAGGGGTGCACTGTTTGTTAAAAAATATGCTCCTATTCAGTGTTGTTTATTAAAAGAAATTATGTGTCCTGGTTGGAGAACTGCATATCACCTTTGGAAAAATTGTAAGGAAAGTTGGCATTTTCTCTCTCAAATACAATCAACTCTTTCATAACTGTGGCAGGTGGAAAGTGATGAAATACCAGCTCCTGGCTCCACCTTGCTTAGTGAGTGCTTTTGAAACTGTGTGTCAAAACCTTAATGTCGTTTGAACACAATTTTCTGCATTTAATTGACACAAACACAATATAGAAGAGTTCAAACATGCGGGAGAAGACAGGAGGAATGACGGGTAGCCCTTGGTGGACCGCAAATGCATTAAGGCTTTGTGCTGAGTAGTAAGAATATCACTCAGGAGCAATGGTTGTTGCCAAAGATCCCTTTCACAGTTGCCTTCCCTCAGCATCCTGCTTTGTGTGGTGGTGGAGAATAGCAACCACACAGCATTATAAAATAAATAGCTTTGTAAGCATATTGTGAATGGAGGATGACATGCTAGGGATGAGCAGTCATAAAAGCAATTTAATGATTGTCATGAAAGATGGGGTTTGGGGGTTCAATTAATTGCTGAGCTTATGGCTACCAACGTACTCAAGAACATAAGTAGACCTGCTTTCTTTCAGGAGATCAGACATGGGCATCCCCAGACTCTGTTCATTACAGGTATGCAGCAGCATCACCCAGGGTAGGTACTTCAGTTTGGTAAAACCGTCGTTCCAGAAGAGATAGCTTTTGGAATGCACAGCCACCACCTCCTTTTTCAGAATTAAAGACAGAAAACCTGTAAAGGTTCTTTGAGCAATACAAGTCTCAATCTCCCCTGGTTTGTGTAAAAACCTTATTCCAGGCAGAGGGGCAAGGAGCAGGGGAATCTGGGATCCCTGTCTGGGTCAGCCACTATCACTGACTTCACTGCTATTTGCCTGCTGCTGGAAGCACCCTTCAACCCAGATCTCTTCTTGTTACATTAAATAGAAAGTTGGACAGCATCCCTTGGCTTCTACAAAAAGCACCAACTCTACATTCCTCACAAATACAACGGATAGCGATGGGGATGTGGCCAGGGCAGGGGCTTCACCCTGCACTCTGTGCCACTGCATCACAGCTCCTACCAGTGCACCGAACCCCACCCCTGCCAAAACCAACTGCTCAGACAAGCCTGTCTCCTGCAGCCTGTGAGAGGTTTGTGGTGGTAGAGCCAGGGTTCCCTAGGGAGGGAACACCTATCAAAGGGTTTATGCTAAATCAGCAGGAAAGGGATGTAGATTAAATCTTCTGTTCTCTTTAAGGTACTTATATCTTATCCATTGACTTAATAATTTAAATATGCTGTAGAAAGTGAAAAAATACAAATTGGCACATGTAATATTAATTTTACTTGTCAGTATTTTCCGCTGAAATGATGCAAATAATGGACTTTTTTTCAGTGGACCATACATGTTTCTAAAACAGTTTCAGACTTACCTAATGTTTTCATTCAACCTGAACAGAATATTTTGGTCCATTTTCATTGTAATTAGTTCTTTTTAACCACCTTCTAACCATTTAGATAAGTTTCAAGATATTTCATGCTTAATAATTTAAAGAATCAAAATAATTCACTTTGAAAATACATAACTGGAGCACTTAGATGTTTTCAAAAGTGAGAAAGACTGTTATTGCCACTGAATCTAATTGAATACTTTCTCACCTGGACAGCTAGTACAGTTCCCTTCTCCTTCCCCCCCACCTCCCCTTCTTTTTAGAAAACAAATCAGAGTTTCCAGTTTCATCAAAATGTATTCACTGCCCTGCTTCTGTATGTGTAATTCATTTTTCCACCCATGATGCTTTTTCCCCTCATAGTTTTACCTAAAAACCCAAATAGAGAGGCAAATATATTCAGAGGATCTTTTGATGATCCTGTCTGGCACGGCTGCTGTCTGAGGGACCTCTAAGCCCTCGCTCTGGCAAAGCTTTTCTGAATGCGCTTTCCTGGGGAGAAGTGTGATTGTCGATATGCTTAACATTGAGCATATGCTTAAGTACCTTTCTGATTTGCTGCCAAACGTCTGTGATGCTCTTATCACTGTGCATTGTCCAAGTGCAGAATTTAAAAGAATAATTTAATGGCCAACGCATCATTCGACTTTGAAGGCTGCACAGCTTGCCATCAGCCTGCCATGGGTTCCCGGCCAGCCACTTGCTCCCACTGCTCCCACAGCTCTGTGCATGGCCAGTGCAGCAAAGCCAGCAGCTGCCAAGCTATTTCCCAGCCCCTGATGGGAAATCAGGTAGGAGGTGTGAGCACAAGGGGAGCCATGGCAGCACTCTGCCAGGGACAGGCACTGGGCAACCCTTGGGCAGTAGCTGATGCTCTTGCACCTCCCCAAAACTGGACTAAGGTCAAAGTGTTGTGATGTCCCCATGGTCTGGCCATTCTTGTCACTCCCACTCACTTTCTGGATGGATAAGAATGATCACACATGCAAGACAAATAAATTACCTCCTTGTAAGTCTGTAGAAGTGCCTCTTTCTGCCAGCATGGATCCCACCAGATCAGCATTTCTTGTCACCTTCTACCACCTTGAGGATGAAGGTCACAGTTGGAGGCACAACCTGATCTTCTGCTCTGGGCCAGGTGAAACTGTGCTCCACCTGAGTGTCACCACTCATCCCATCTTCTTGTGTACTCCCCATTTTACCAGTCTCTGTCCTTCTAAAGTGTTTCCTGAAAAAGCATACGCCTGGATGGGCACTGAGGCCGGAGGCTGGCCTGGGCAGGACATGGGAAACCACTGCACATGCAATGGGATGAATCGCCCAACACGAGAGGTAAGTGTGAGGAGTGATGAAAGTCCAGACAGGGCTCTGAGGGATGTCTGGGCTTCATGGGTGGTTTAGGGGGAGCTATGTGAGAAATGGTCAAAGTGCACAGACAACTGAGGGGAGCACTGGGGACTTCTTCTGCTCTGTGACCTAGCAAGGACATAGCACTGAGCTGTATGTATCAGTGATGTTATGTAAGGCTGAGGTTACCTAGGGGACAGTGTCAGAAATACCAGAGTTGGGTATGGATACAGCAGGATGGGGACTAATTGGGAAAATATAATTTGGGGTCTTTTGAAAGGAAACTGGGATGGAAGAAAAAGAGATGCAAGAATAGTGAAAAGGAGACTTAAGGAGCAGAACATGGAAAATGAGGTATGAAAACCACAGGTTTGATGTAGGCTAAGTGATATAAACCAGGGAAGGGGGGTGTGCGGCCTGGGCAGCAGCTGGCTTGGGCATCCTGCAACCCCCATGCCAGTGCCTTCGCCAGGCCTGGTGGCATTGACATACCCACCATTGTTTCATGCCAGATTATTTCTATCTCTTTCCTGAAAAAGTCTTTGTTGTAACTTTTGACTTGCTTTTTAAAAAATTGTTAGCTTGACAGAAAATAGAATAAAGAAATAAAAAATCAGATCTGTCTCATTCACATTTGCTTGCAAATAACAAGCACTGTAGAAACACTAACCAAGCAGAACAGAGATTTATTTTCAAGCATGTGAGAAGTTTAAGGTCATTTACTTAAAATTACATTCAAGAAACAACGGTGATGCTTCTGCATTACTCTCTGCTTTTAATGCCACTCTGCATTTAATCCGTCTTACTGCTCAATAGAAATAGCTTACTCCTGCATCTGAGTAACTGATTGGGTTAGAGCCTGCATCTCAAACACCATCCTGTCACCAGCAATGAATGCCATTTTTAGATCTCTCATTCCAAAGAAAGGTCAGCCACTATTATAAACAATAGAAGGAGAAAATAGTCAGTCCAATGTTCACTTTATTCTTTCTCTGGCTTTTAAAGGGGAAAAAACCAATCATCAGTGTGCCAAGGTAATTTCTAATACTTTAATATAGTTACACAGAATAAACTGAAACTGGCAATAAGATTTTTTTCTCAAGATATGATTATACATTTCTGACAATAGTGCAGTGATGTGAAAGGACATCAGATACGAAATACAGGTGGTTGAAATCTTCTGAATGTCAAGTTCTTTACAACACTTTCCAAAAGAAAAAACTTTCTCCAGAAAATAAGAATAATGAAAAACCAGCAACTGAGCATTAACACGAAACTATCATGATATATAATTCAGCTTTGACCTTACAGGGAGTCAAGTGTTTTCAGCCCAGCCACAAGGCGTGGGGCCACATGAATACCACCAATGGGTATTGGTGGGAATTCACTGACTAATGTACTTTAAGATGCCCAAGGCTTTCAGGCAACTGCAGCTGAGCTAATAACTTGATCAGTACAAGATCTCCAGTCCCTCCACAACCACTTGTTGTCCACATTTATTAAAACATTCCTAGTCAAGATTGCAAACTAACTTACTGACTTTTTTCATTTGAGGTTTTAGGATTTACTTTTTTTTTTTTTTTTAACTTTCTGCCAGCATCCCCTAAGGTTCTGGAGGTGATGATCATGAAATCACTCAGTGCTTACCTCCTTACAGAGAAGACAACATGCAGTTGCACAGCCACTGGCAGTGAAATGTCAGTATTAATTATTGTCAGCTGCTTTTGTGGAGATTTTTGAGTGAAAAGGTGGAGGAGGATTTGGTGGAATTTCTCTGTCATTATGGTTTAGGCTGAGAGCGTATGGATGCAGCCTTGTGAGACACAGAACAGAGCTCTTTATTGATCATGTAAAATATTCTGCATGAGAAATAATAATAACACAACAAATAAGACCATCATATCTGTATTTGTGGTGGTGGCATACACTTTTTGTTACCTAAATTAAAAATACCCATAAAAGAATTTAATAAACCTGAAAACAGAGGAAGAAAAGTTCCATTTTGGGTAACTTAGAAATCATCTGTCAGGCTTAGGGCCAAAAAAAAGGGGAAAAATAAAAAGCACAGATTGATCAGCCTGAAGTTTTGTGCAAGATGATTTTGGTTTCGCATGATGAAATCAAATAAACACATTACATGGTTATCACTTAGGGCTTGAAATGCGGTGAATGACCCTGGAGCTCCCTTGATGCCACCTGCCATGAAGGAAACATCTCTCTTGTCTTGAGCTCAGATGAAGTAAATCAGCACTAAAATAGACTCCCTTTATGGCATGTTGGATGCTACTTGAAAATGCAGTCTGGATCAACTTTATTAACCAATCTTATTTTCCATGAATACTACTGAACACAGCTGTTGAGGAGACCTCTCTGGGGGAAACATTTGCTCTGCTGGACAGTGAGCAACCTTCCCTGGGAAAACAGCTTACCCCATCGCTTCGGTGTTTCACCACTTGTTAATCACATGCTTCTTCCTCTTCAGTCCTTATACAGAGCTCAGCCAGTGCAGAGGCAATTTCTTCATGTGCACTATTCAAATAAATTACTTCTGAGAATGAAAACATGACTGTTGCAGGCAAATTTTGAGTGTTCAGGAGGATATTTAAATTCTGATCAAGATCTGTCTCTTCTTAAGTATTTCCCCTCTTTTGTCTACAGCATGCTCACAATATTGTCTTTATGCTTTCTCTTACATTAAAAAAAAACAACCTAAAACCTAAACCTGTTTCTTTTTTTTTTTCCCATTTCTCTCTCTCTAGCCACCCAACATATTAGATACCTTAGTGTGTAGCAAGTTGCAATTCTGACTTTATTTGAAGTGTCGGTATATTCAGTATGAAAAATCTATAGTTTCATCTATCATTTAATAAATAAAGAGTGTTAAGTAGGAAAGAAGAAGACCTCAGACAGGATCCACTTCTAATTAAAATTGCCTTTTGTCTGGACCCCAGGTCAGCAAGTCACACCCAGGCACAATGTGTAGGGGTGACACCACCCACTCTGTCCTAGGAGAACCTCACCTGCTAATGCCGGGCAGTGACTCAGTGGTAAATTATAGCAAAATTTAGCTCTGGATAGACTCTACAAAACAAATTTATTCAAACCATTTCATGTTGAAAAGCCTGATTACCATTTACCATATGATGCCTTTCTATCACTTCAGCAGTATCAAAAGACTTTATTGTAGATAAGATCAAATAAATACAGCAAAAACATGAAAAAAAAAAAGAGCACAGTCATATCCTGACTGATAGCATGCTCCTACAGACTATTGCCACCAGTTGAGAGTATGTGCCAATATTTTTATGAACTATCATTACAAAACATAACTGAAGCTGGCTGGAAGAAAACTGCAACCTAGAAGTGGTGTTTAAGAAAGCCCTGGGAAAGGAAAAGAACAGAACCGGAGAGCTGCTGAGCTGAATCAGCATGTGGGCTGGAGCTGGAACAAAAAGATTCTTCAGTTCATGCCAAAAATACTCACCAGTGCTGCTGCTTTTTTAAGCTTAACATTCATAGGTGACTTTTCTTGTTTCTGAACAATCCTGTGGGAAGCTGCATGGGTTCAAGTATGGGTGGCTGTCAGCATCCTCACTTTCTCTTCACTTCAAGGGTCTCTCCTTGGGAGACGAACTTACTTCTCAGTGGGAAGGGAGAGGTGATGCTTTTAGAGACTCTGTCCTGCTTCAGGACCACCTTGGGGCTCTTCTCCAAGGGACATCTTTCTTCTAAATATGGCCCAGCCCTTTTTCTTCCTCTCTCAAGTCCCTTCTCAGTGCTAGCAGGTCCTTAAAGACAGCTCAGCAAGATCAGCATCTGCTGAAGATCACAGTTGCAGAGGTATCTTCCATCTAGGTGGGGAATGACCACAGTCTTGTGGTTTAGGTGACTCATTATGCTATAGTGATTAAAATAACAAAATAACCCCATAAGTGACCAAAAGAGTATTTTATTGTTGCATAATTAGGCTGTAGGACTCATTGTCATAGGGAGTCACTGAGTCCAGAATTTTAACAAGAGCTATAAAAGACCAGGCATATGTATCACTAAAAAGGGAAAATTAAAATCATCAGACTGAAAAACTGTAAAGAATCATCTCAAGTTTCAGGTTTAAATGAACATTTAAGAATTAGGGACTAGAAATAGGTTTGCCATGGAGACAAATATGACACCTACCCAACTCTGAAATCTCAACAGGATGGTTGACTTCAGAGCTGAAGAAACTGGTCTGCTATCCAAACTGTGTTGCTGCCCTCTGCAAGCTTTATGTTTCATCTAGTAGAGATGCTCCTGGTATCAGTAAACCAAGGAAAAATGAATAAAATGTGGGAAGTCTACATGTAAGGCTAAATGTTTTTATGGTGTGGGTAGAAAAGCATGCATATCAAAGTCACAGAAGGAGGACTGCACCCACATTTCCTATGGCTTTGCCTGGTCACATAGCGAGGAAGCAGCCCCTGCTTCTTCTCCTGTTTCTTCTCCTGTCACTGTCTGGTAATGACCTGGACAATGTTTTTGGGGTTGTCAATGTAAAGCACAATCAAATTCCTTTGTGCCTTCAGCAGGCATCAAGTCATTGATGTATATCAAATTCCCATGCAGATCTAGCTGCTGTCCGTCGGCACTGCTCTCTGACTGAAACAACATGAGCTTTCCTTGAGAAAATCTCTCAGGAGAAATTATCCTCTTCTTAGATAATACATAGGTGACTCCATGCCATGTTGTTCTGTGTTTTTCTTAGCTATGGTAACCAGACCTTAGTAATAAAGCTTAGTTATAAAGCTTGCTTTTTATCAGTACTTCAAAGAACATCACCAATAACAATCTTTTAGAACCTGAACATGTTTGATACCTCGCTAATCCTAAACCAAATAGATCTAAGGAACCAGCAAGCTGAACTATGCAAAAAATACAGTATATACACTTGCAAAAATCAAAATCCTTCAGCTAGAAAACCAGTCTTTGTAACTGAGCAAATTAATAATAAAACAATTTTTGCCTCAAAATGTATTTGCTTTTTTGAAACGAAACCAGCTTTTTAGTGAAGTAACACCATTCCCTGGGTACAGAAACAATCTTTGGTATTAAAAAGACATTTACAGGAAGTGTTTCCTCATTTAGGGGCATTTAATTATCTTAGGGGTATAAAATATAAAAATGAATATACCCATATAGAAAAGTTGAGAGAAAATCATGCCCTTTACTCCATGGTTTTGCTGATTATGGGTCAGTAGTAAATTAGATTGGGCTCTAATTTTTCCCCAATGTGAAAAGCATTCAATCTGTTACACCATGAGACGGTATTATTACGGCTTAAAAGAAATCAGCCCTAAAGGGAGATGCCAAAATGAATTCTTCATGTTGTAACAAAGGAAGCCAGAAGACTCTTTCACAATGAGTCACGTCTGCACTAAATGCAAGCCTGATGTTTCATAAGCTTCTAAATAAGTATGCTGTAAATATTACAGTTTCTATTTGTATATCTAACACTTGCTAAAGGCTCTAAAGGCATTCAGAGCATCACAAAAGGAATGTATTAGATTTGATATGACACCAAGTTACAAATATAGACTCAGTAAGTGTAAAATAGTAAATTATTTCATAATCTATCCACTGCTCAGCCATTTAGGTACTTTTCCATCTTAATTATGGGGCAACAAATTGTAAAATGGTTCAAGGAAACATTTAAGTTTTCCTAAACAAAGCATAAAATGAATCTATGGAACACAGTACTGTGTGGTAAACTAGTGATCTTTTCAGAAGAAAAGACTGAAAGGGTCTGAAAAAACAATTTAGGTTTTCTGTCCCTCCCTCTCCCCTTGAAAAATATGGTTTCCTTGAACCCAGTCCCACTTTCCAAGGAGCAGAAGGGTAGCACACCCAGAGCAACACCAGCTCTCAGACTGGTACAAACCCTGCCAGAGTCCCCTTTTTCCACCACAGCACTTTCCAAACCTAATCAATTCACCAAGGCTGTAATGAAGCGATTACAGGAATAATAGGCAGCTGTGGAGAAGAGGCCTGTGAGGGCCATGGAGAGGACAGCTGTCCATCCTCCTGTCCCCAGGCAGACCTGGGCTCCCTGGGATCCAGGGAGCTTGCATTAGCCTGTGTCTACAACACTGTATCAGGTTTTGAAACTGCAAGACCATGATTTACAGGCAAGGTGGTTTAGGTCATAGTAGAGGTTTCTAAAGTGTATTTGTAGTCATTTATTTTCCTCCTTCTGCTCAGTTCTGTTGAGCTGGACTCAAAGCATTAACAGAATAGGATTTTTACCATCAAAAGATACAAAAGTTCATATCAATAGAACTGTCTGATTCACATTTACTCTTTAAATATAAGAGGAAGAATGCATTATTGCATAATAATAAAGCCATAACAATCATGATGGTGTATAAGCATTTTCCAGGCATTCATTTAGGATGCCATGCACAAACCATCAGCAGCTGCCTGATAATATTATGTTACATGATCTCATGAGCCTAGGACTCCAGGGTCTTCTGCTGCAAATCTGTATTTCAGAACAAGGGAGGTATTTGCTGTTTATCTGTATTTTTATTATGAAATTGCTTATGACCAGATTACAAAAATAATGAATAAGTTATAATCCTGGTCATGGAGCCTTTGAAAGTAATGTCAAGGCTTCTGCTGACTTTAACTGAAAAAGCTCCAGGTTTTGAGATGCCGTTGTGTGATTTGCAGGGCACAGGCTAAAAATATGTATGAAAGGATTACAAAGTATTTGTGTTTAATTTTAAAATGTGTGGAAAATCACCTTAATGTAAAGAGTCAGCAAAATGTATATGTCCCACCTCACTGTTCAAAAATCAAGGTTAACTTAAGGTTAGCAGATTTTTATAAGCTAAGGCTCTGTATAGGCACAAATTTCTCCACTGTGCAAAGGTTATGGTTCCGTTGTTGGTTCCTGTCCTTGTTTATTCAGGATCTGAAACAGATCACCAAGAGCTTTTTTTTCCCATTCATCACTTAACTCTTGTTCATACACAGACTTGATTTTTTTTACATTTATCTTTTTAGCTATATTTAGCAAGTACTAGCTGATCTACATATTTTGAATGGAGTCTGACCTGTTGCCTCTGAAAGACATGAGGAGCTTTCCCTTTGGCTTCCATGGATTCCAGATACCTATCGTTTCAATACTACTTCTTCTATGATAGGATGGGTCCCTATTTGGGGTAGCTAAATGTGATATATATTTGTTGAGTACTTCGTTGAAGTAAAATATGATTTATTTTCCCTCCTAAATTTATCAGAATTTAAAATAGCAAAGCTTATAAGTTGCTTTGCCTGCTGAACCACTGCAAGAGATTAGAGTATAAATATATACAACATCCACATTATTACCACATACATTCATTAACAGCAATGCTATCACAGGGAATACCAAATGAATTAACAGTGACAGGGTAATAAATTAAAGTGTTTATACATTTCTTTTTTACAGCTTACAAACTCAAGATTTATTCCTGACCTTCGGTGTAAAACTTGATGACTGTTGGTAAATCAAACACGATACTGTTGGTATTCAGTGCCACAACTGAGACCTTTGCACTTTAGAGATGTAATTTTCTAAGAATGTCATCATGGATTAACACTAATTATCATCCACACTTCATGAAGGATTAATGTCAGGAGGAAATAAGCTCATTTCCATTCTGGACACTTCCCAATTTATTCTTGCCATCTCTGTGATGATGCATTTACATGATATAAGTTATCTGTTTAGAAACTCATCACTTTGTCCTTGCTCTTGGCCAGTCCTAGCAAGGGTCTGCCACCAAACACCTCCTCTGGGCTCTTTGGGTTCTCAGGTGGACTCCAATGGGCTGAAGACACCTGAACGAGGGATTTAGACATGAAATAGGGACCAGTTTCCAACTTTTATATATTTTTAATATATTTAATCTCATAGAGGAAAATAAATTATGTATACCAGTCAGGTTGCAGGCTTGGTCCTTTTGATTTTGTTAGTTGAACTTACTGTTTTGCTCTGGGTCCATAAAGAATTATTCTTCCAAAGGAGGAGATCTCAGCCTTTTTCTAGTAGAAAATCCTGAAACAGAGGGGCTAACCCCTATTTAACAATTTTGATAATCTGAAAATAGGCTTGCTTCACTTTGTTAGCTGCCACATACCTTCAAAGAAGTCCATAGAGCAAAAAGCAGAGCTTGGGCTGATTAAGGTTTCCAATTTTTGGACGCAAGTGATAAATCTTGGCTAATGATAATCATGAGACTAACAGTAAAATATGTATGTGCAGGAGTCATTTCAGGTCAGCTGATGGTAATGAGAGAAATTGGGCCATTTCTTCCATGTTGGGCCAATGTAATTGTTCTATAACAACCCATTGGCTTGCATACAGGTGCAAAACCATCACAACACTGTGTCACTTATTACTGTAGAAGAGCAAAAAAGATCTTTAGAATAACATCCAGCTGTCTAACTAGAAATGAAAAACGGAGCCCAAATTACATATAAATGCCTTGCACTCCTATTTGACGTAAGCCTAACACTGTCACCACCTACGTGCAAAGTACTACAAGAAGCACCAGCAACACCTTCAGCAGGAGCTGCTGGAGCTCAGGAACACTTTGGGAGAAGGTGGACTCAGCTCACCCAGCTGCTTGATTTCTAGTATAAGGTTATCATTTAGGGAAACCACTTTTTATTTTTCCTGTCTTCTTGTCTTTGAGTTTGTTATGATCAGGCTAAATTGTAAATTCCCCTCTCTAACCCAAAATAGCCTGCAAAAGCCCTAGCTTCATTCCACCTGGTTGTGGAAGGAAAACCTGTCGGCTGTCAGGGATGTTCCTGGTGACATTTATTTTTATATCTTTATTCTGGTGCTGTGGAACAGTCACACCTCAAATGAGGTGTTTCCAGGAATGGGGGCACAGTGGAGGGAGCGTACAGCAAAACCCAGGAGCTTACTCCTAGCTTGCTGCAGAGGTGAGCTTTGCTGCTTGACAAGCCATCAGCCTGATGTCAGGGGCTTTTAGTGATGCCCTCAAGGTCTAAACCGAACAACAAAACAAGGTCACCCCAAAGCTTGTCTCACACACTGCTTCAAGTGACAGCAGGCGAATGGTCCAGGCAGCATGGCTGCAGGAGACCTTCCTCTGTTCCACGCTTCCATGACTTCCTTCTCACGCCATCCCACCGTGCTGGAGGAGAATCAGACCTCAGCTATTCCCAGGTAATGCAGCCAAGGGGCGAGATCCCACCGCAGTGTGGGGGATGGGTAATTTGCCTCCCTCTTCTCTGTGCTGCTTTGTCCCTTACCTGCCTTGGCTGCTCAGCTGTTTGGACTCTATAATAGCAGGAGTTAAACATCACTGTGATCTGTGTGCCAATGCCAGCTCAATGAACAGCTATGGCACACAGCAGCACTGGGAAGACAAACTGCTATTGTGCTGACTGAAAATGGCAGCAGTCCCCGAGTCCTGCGGCTCAAGCCTTTGCCATTTGTAACTCCTACAAATCGAGGCATGCACAAGTAACAGGGCACTGTGGAAAGGCAATGAGGTTTTACAGCTACAGAATACCCAGTCCACTGGAGTGCTGGTTTCTCCATAGAAATGATCTATGAAAGAATCTGTCTATTAAGTATGTGAAACACGTGAATTTTCCTGTTAGCTGTTTTTTATCTTTCTTTACATTAATGTTTTTAACTGCATAGACCCTTCAGACAGTATGTGCTGGGCTGTGAGTTTCTGTGCTGCTACAGGTATATTTCTTGGTCACCACAATGTCCTGGGGAAGCTTCTGTCCAGGTCATCCTTGCCTCTTCAACACACTTTTTGGGTGGAGGGTGAGCACAAACAGGACTTTGGAAGTGAGGGCACCTCTGGCCTCAGAGGAGAGAATTTTTCAAGCTCTAAAGGATCACTTTGGGTTTAGTTCAAGCTTTATGTTCAGTTTTGGTTCAGTTTTACCTTTTTCCCTAGCTAGCTGTCTTGGGCCCAGGAATAAAATGATATATATTCACTGACCTTGATCATCCATCCTGTGTTTTATTTCCTGCCCTAGGAGGACTGTAGATACAAGTGGTAGGTGATCTGCAGATGTCTCCTGTAAATATTTTAAAGTATTTGCCAAGGCCAGCTCAAACTTCCTAGCATGGTTTTTCTCTAATGCATTTCTTTGTCTGTGGCTTCAGATAAAATGTCAGCTCATGAACTGTAATAATAGCATTTCCCTTCAGATTTATTTTTTTCCTCCAGTTTTGATCTAAAAAAATTCCAGCAGTCAATAGAAAATTTCTCACAGGGAAGCTTCCTATGATAGCTACAAATTTTTACAATCTCTCCAGCACAGTGCCCGTAGCGAGGAACTGCTGCAGCCTTTCAGCAGCTCTTGCAGGGCTCACAGAGCGGCTGCGATGTCTCTCCGCGTTTTGCGCTGCTGAACAGAGCCTGATGATGGCAGAGTTGCTTAGCTCCAGGCTGGCTTGCTGCAAGGCATCACTTACAGAACTGCTTACAGATGAATTGATAACACTGATGCCATTTGAGCCCCCTCTCCTTTACAGCAGAGACTCTCTAATCCACAGCAGCATTAAACACACTGAAAAAGTGGGGGGATAAAGAAAAAAAAAAGAGAGAGAGAGAAAATTAAAAAGTCCTCCACTCCAATGTCATTTCAGTAGACCAAGGTCATGGTAGGGCCAGATGCTGGTTACAGCTCAGCTCAAGGGAGCAGAGGTCTCTGGAGGGCTGATTGCAACAGTTCAGGCTGCTCTAATCTCCATGGGCTGCTCACAAAAGGCAAAACTGCTTCTGGGGACACGTCCAGCATCGGGGCAGCCAAACTGTGTTTCTTCCTCTGCAGCCTTTCTTTTCCCAGCACAGGGAGCTTGCTCCGGCACCACATCTACCCCAGATGTTGGGGGAGGATGATTATAAAATATGAAACTATTGAAATAACATAAAATGTAACTAGCAAGTAAGAAATATGGGTACAAAAGATGCCACACTTTTGAAAGAGATATAATGCTAAGGAACTGCAGAGGCTCTGAAGCAGGGACGGCATAAACATCAGTCATTTGTGCACATTCTAGTCACCTAGAATGTCTGTCTCTTGCTAGACCTCACTGCAGTTTTACCATTTTCTCCAAAAGTTGATTTTCCTGCATTGTTCTGAGTTTCATTTAATTTCCCTATTAAATGACAGCCTTCTGCTGATCCTAGACAAAGAAAATTTCTAGTAATGATTTCATAGACTTGCAACCATTTGAACAGAAGAGGCAGGTGTAGACACTGAAATAAATTCTACTGAATTGCCTTTGCAGTCCTCAGTCTGCACTAAAGTCTGTTTAGCACTGTATGAGAAGTCTCCAAAAAGCCTCTCAGGAGATTTTTTTACAGCTAACAATCTTGCTTAGTGCTACTGAGAAAGCATGAGATTTGCTGATAACACTTCTCTCTTATCAGGTCCATTTTCTAAATACTGCAAGTAAATGATTTAGCAGAAACAATATCATAATAGTAAGTGATCATCAGAAATTGCATGAGGGTAAGGAAAGTATTAGAGAACTCTTGTTACAAATACAGACCCAAACTGTGTTCAGAAAATAAAAAAAATATATTAAGAAAGGAAAGCCTAAAGCAGAAAAGAACTGAAATACATGAATAACACCCACTAGCCAGAGGCCACCCAGGGACACAAGTTTCACAAACCCTTTCTCCTGACTTAAGAGAGAGTGAATGTGTTGGGGTGAGAGTGGATTGTGTCAGGTGAGAAACCTCCTGCAAATTTTTAATGTCCTCCCATACCAAAACATGGAAAGGGTGTACCAGGCAAATTAAAAATACTTTTGTGAGTTCCTGGTCCTGATGCACAGCAGCACTGCTGGGACAACCCAAGTGCAGGCAGCCATGCACGTCATCTCTGACCAGCTCACAGAGCAGACATTGGCCATTACTGGGGTCTCTATCCGCAGACTGCGTTTGCTGCAGGTGCCCTCTGCCCAGGCATGCAGGGTCCCCTCCAGCTGCTGGTGGCTGCAAAGCCAGAGGAGGAGAAGCAGAGGCTTTTCCAGCCAATAAGCCTGGCTGGTGGTTGCTCTCCTTTGGCAGCTTTGCCCTTGACTCTACTTCTAGTCAAGCATCTTCAAACACTTTCTAGATGAGTCTACATGATGAGCAACTGGAGACAAGGTAGACATTAAAGCAGTTTAAGGAATGGAAATGCTGAATCTGTCCATATGGTATCTTAGATCCAGATTAAGGTACCTGTGAGCAGTTTCCTGGCTGTCCCCAGATGGTGTTCTGGAGCAGGAAGTGCATCAAAGACTTGTGGATGCCACTGGTGACTTCAGGCATTGCCTGATGTCTAAAGATAAGATGATGAAGAAGGTGGAAGGACTCCACTTTAAGACCAGCACTGAGCTGCAGTAGCCTATCTTTGCTGGAAACGGAGCTCAGTCTTTCCCCCAAGGTCTGTGCTATCACTTGCCTGTTTGTGTGATATAACTCGCAGTCTGTTCCCTCCCAACAGATGTGCTAATTTTTCTTGAGCAAGAGGCATCTCCTACAGCATTTGAATGGTCTCAAACAGGAATTCAAGGCCAAAAGTAGGAAATGGCTAGAGAAAACAGTGGTTTATGTGGCTAGACTCGATTAGGTTTGGGGCAGTTAGCATTTCTGCGTCTGTATTGCAAAGCATCCCTTAAAATCTGGGATCTCTATCCATTGAAAATAAATAAATAAAGCAAGCTATCTGTCACCCCAGCTTCAATCCTGAGGGAAGCTACTGCCATAGAAATATACTGTTTGCTTGAAATGCAGTTGAATCTGCACCCGTGCTCCCTTTGCTAGACTATATACTTGGCTTTCCAGCTTTCAGAGATGCTAAAGAGAGTGAATAAGGAGATCTAAACTAACACATCCCCTCTCACACATACACACACTGGGCTTCAGATTATACTCACAATTATATTTACCTTCTAGGTTGGAACTCTCCTAGTATTTCTGACACTGGGTTGCAAGCGCTGCAAATAAAATAATGTTTTTTTTTTCTTTTAAAAGACATTTAATTCCAACAATATACAGTCACAGCTGTGAACGACTGGAAATAATTTTATAGAATATGTTTCCCAGCGCAGTGCAAGCCCTCCACCCCCAAAAATTACTTGGCTGAAGCAGTAGCCAGCTGAACAAGCAAAAAAGCACAAGAGGATTAAAACAAATATGCAGCTCAAACAGAGGAGCAGTTGAACCCTCCAGTGTTTCAATACACAGCTGATTCAGCAAAACAGATACACATTCAAATGAAGGATGTCACTGAAAGAGAAAACCAAGCAGTTTAATCAATAAAGTGTGCAGCCTGTCCTGGTACAGGAAAAGTAGCAGTTTAACAAGCCAAACAGAAAAATGAACTAGAAAGAAAAAGGGTCATTGTGAGGAAAAGCAGTGCAATTACAAAATAAGTCAGCTTGAACAGTTTCACCCTGCACAGCTGCATTAGAAATGCTCAAAGGCGAGCATACTGAAAAAGTGGCTGATGCAAAATATTTCAGAGCTCCTATTTCCTAAAGAAAAGCCCTACTGCTTTTGTCAGAACCTTGGACTCCCAGTGGGAGCTGCATCCAGGAGAAGTAACTCATGGAGATAGGCCACCGCCACTTACCTTCTTGAGATTAATTCTTCCAGCATGGGACTAGAGATACTCAGATATCAAAAGCTTTTTTTTTTCCCCAATCATACAGTTTATAGGACATAGTATATAATTTACTTCAAGATTACAGTTTATTATTTTCACCTAGATACAAGCTATTTTATGAGAGTGCACAGATTTATTATTCTGCTTCTGTGCAGAAGTGGATTTGACTCAAAAATATTTTTACATCACTGAATACTTTGAAAAATGGTATAGGAAGACAGTGCAGCAGAGAAATTGAAGAGATTCACATTCTTATACGCTCACCCCCCCCTCACAACAGATTCTGCACTCCTCGGCTGCTACAAAGGTTGGGATGTCCCAGTTACACAGTACTGTTCCTTGCGCTAGCCTGGATATTGGACACCTCGTAAGGAGAGAGGGGCTTGCTTGGGAGGTGCAATGTTTGTCTGAACCTCTGTCCTTGAGATTTTAAAATACATAGAAGCTACTAATCCATCCCCTTCCTGCCAACAGAGAAATCTACTCAGAGAAACCTTCTCACAAGAACAAACCTTCACAGAAAAGTAAACAGGAAAGGCTGGAAGAGCAGCTGATTGAAGGACATGCCACTGCACATTAAAATATTTGCTAATTGCAAATATATTGTCCCACTGTGCTGTCAGCTCCAGCTCTGACTCACATGAAATGTCAAGTTGGCTCCAGATTGAATTTTATGGTTAATAACCTCATCACTCGCCTACGAAATCTGTCCAGAAGAGAGGAAACTGCAGTAACGCTGAACACCAATTTCTGCTTTCTCATTCTTGTTTCTTCCACATTATATTGGGGTAGTTACCATCTACATAAAGCAGGCTGCAATGCTAAGTATGACCTGGAAATCTAGAGAGTGAACTAATATTTAGATTTGATTTGTAATGTTAGGGAAGAGCCTTGTTGAAGTTGATTAGACAAAGATTATGTGCAAGATTTTGCCATTTGCTGCAAGTTTTCTCATCAGCACAGTATTGCCATGAATGAGGAGGCTGGACATTGCCCAGCTGCCTGTGAGCAATGGGTGGGTAAATCTTTCCAAGCAAAGGTGAAGCAAAGTTAATAACTTGGAGATATCAGTCAGAAGAACTGCTTCCATGAGAAAAATGTTCATTTACATGAGTTAAATGTTCAGAATTGGTTAAAAATCACAGCATGAAAATAAACAGAACAAATGTTGGCTTCTGATGCTTGCGTTTGGGTTGCAGTGTTTATAAGGATAAAGGACTATAAATTCCCACCTGCTGACTGAAACTCTTTCCCTTACCATTTTGGGATTACTCCTGGTTCAAGTACCAGAGAGATGTTAAAAGAGAAAAGTTTATTGAAAAGAGGAAAAAAAATGTTGGAAGCAAACCAACAGAGAAACAAGGCTGCCTTTCCAATAAGGAACTTGCAATTATTGTTCAAATCAGGTTCCTACTTGGAATTGTAGTTCTAATCCAATAAAGTGTGTCATTTCTGGCATATAAATAATCCCCTTTTTAAAGGGGATTTAAATTTCACTGCATTGATGGGCTGGTGATATTATAACAGGAAAATGGTAAAACTAAATAACTAATATCATTTAGTGGTATGTATTTATTTGACTTTGCAGTTTAAAAGGCTGTGTTTTTCATAGTATTTATCTAACCACACACTTATTTCTACTGTGTTTCTGAATCTAAGGAGGATGATTACCTTCAGCAGGACTGGAATGTGGTTTCAAAAGAGCTGATCAACATTAACATTCCACAGTACTACATATTACCTCTGTTTTGCATAAACTACATTAGAGAACCAGCTAATGTGTAATTTATGCACAAGAATATATCCGCATCCTTTCTGAATATGGGTTTACAAATCTTCCTCTGTGTTTAATCTTCAAACCATTAAAGCTGTTCATTAAATCTATTGTCTATACACCTTTTCCAAGAGTTTTGTTAGTGTGTGTGAATTATGTATAAAGCCCACGGTGAGTTAGAGGCATAAAACTGCAGTTTAGCTAGGTCGACATAAACATTCAGCAAACTTTAATTAGTCACTAAATCAGTCTTTGTGCATTTGTTGACTGACTGATGTTTTTAATGTATTACTGACTCTTCTTGAAATGTCTACCCTTGTTATTTATTATTTTAACAAATATTTGATGCCATAATCTGGTGCTTAAATATCCACTGTTGTAATTCAGTGCCAATGGCAATGCTGAGATGACAGAACTATTAAACTGGACACAGAGTTGTTGAATTTTAAGACAGCAAAATACTTACCTGTGACAAGTAGCCTATGGCAGAAACCTGAGAAAATCATTGGCAGAGTTAAGAATAAATAGAAGCTGTGTTCCCTAAAAAACATAATCTGACATGCAAACATGGATAATCTTGTGACGTACTTGGCAGCCTGTGATTTGAGTCAACAGATTATAAAACCAGAGGTATGCAGTACTGTGTTTCCAAATAAATTACTGTGTAGCTCTTAATGCTGAACTTGGCATGTAAACAAGCTGCTTTTTCTATATACTGTGTAAAGAGTTCAGTAAAACACTCCAGCTAATTATGCTTCAAGTATTTACAGAGTCACATGTATTTATGCAATTTTGACTTTTTTGGTGCCCATCTCATACTTAAGCAATTTTGATGTGCAGGGCTTAAAATGACAGTGTTCATTAGACACTTTACCGAAGTCCTACGGACACGGTCCCTCTGCCTGTACAAATAACTCACCTGGAGCGGCAGCATTTTTCCCAGCCCGTGATGTGTGCACCTTTGTTATCTACTCTAGTGTTTTCTTGGGGCTAGATAGGCTCCTTAAGGTGACAGGAAACAAATAAGCATCTTAAACCATTTCATTCCCCACATCTTGCATTCAGGTCAGGGATGGGGTCCCAGTACACTGCATACAAAACATCAGTGTCATCGTCTGTTTGAGAAAGACCGTTTCTATCATCTAACCTGTCTGCTCCTCAAGAAGCTGAGGAGCTGTTTCAGCTCTTTATTCAGACATTTTTAAGAAGGCAGGAGTTAGTTTCCTTATCTGACATTTTATTTTACTGGTACATTTCAAGACTCATCAGAGGAATACACATTATCCAAGAGTTACATAGTTTTAGACACAGAATCAAAGCAGAGAAGGATTTAGGAAATTTTAAAAGAAATCTGATTATATAGTTTCTTGGCAAGAAGAATCACAAGAACACCTTTGGAGCAGCTGCTTGTTCCATCTGAGACTCCCAGGGCTACAGCGAGAGCCTCTTTGCTGCTCTGTCTACTCTCTGCTGGCTTTGAGCAGACCTGGACACACAGCAAACCCTGTTGGCCAACAGCTGATGAATACCTTCATCTGATGAATGCAGCAAATTTTTTTAGATACCTTGATTCTGTGTTTTAGTCCAGCCACATGATAGCTCTCCTGCCTTGCAGTGAACGATGCAAGATGGATACAAACATGCACAACACACCACTCCTCACTCAAGAAGAGGGAAGATACTTCACTACTGTTTAATACAAACTGGACCCACTCCAATATCAATTAATCACTTAATTGGAGACTTCCAACATGAGAAGGAAAAGTTCCATCTCCCACCATCCACTCCTTAGCAAACACAGATTAGAAATGTGGTCTACCTGAGTTAGCCTTCCCAGAAACTATTCTGCACCTCTCTACTTGTGCAAGACTGAAAGCAGATAACCAAACAACATCCCTTGAACAGCAATTCCCACTGGGGTCAGCATCAAGATCATCACTAGGAGATGGCAGTAAGAAGCTAAATTACTGATGTTTGACATCATGTTGAGTAGTGCCTAGCCTTTGGTACAGGTGCCTGGTCTAAGGCAGGAAGGGAGCATTGGAGTCAGAAGTGATGCACCCGAGGACAGGGAGGGCTGTGGTGGGACCAGGACCCACCAGCTGTTTCTACTTTCCATACAACATTTTGCATCTGTTAACAGGGAAGTCTATTCACACACTAAAGCCTTTACCACTATTCTGGGAGTATAAAAGCATTTTTACATGGGTGAATTTCACTGTTCCACCAAATTAAAACCACTTTGACTGTCAGAGGGGTATAAAGGAGTTTTAGTGTAAATAAGAGTGTGGTAGTAATCTGATCTTATATCCGTAGGGGGGCTGATTCTCTTCTCATTTACATCAGTTTTATTTTCGTATAACTCCATTAGTTTCAGTATTTATTTTTGCATGAGTGACAGCAGAATTATGCCCAACATAATCACACATGAAGTGTAAAAATCCAACTTGACTAATTTCTAAGTATTAGCCACAAATGCTAGAAGCCAAAGCAGAATCTCAATGAAGTAGTCTCCCAGTCTGCTCTTATTCATTTTTTTTTCTCCTCCATATGCAAGTTGGATATGCCTCCAAGTTACAGAAGGAAGCATGAGGAGGGAGCCAAGGAAAAGTAGTTAAGACAATCTGGCTTCTACTCAAAGTGTTCAAATAAAATTAGATTGAAGAGATCACTTGGGAAATTGTATATTCCCTATGGAGTTCTGCCTTGTTCAAAACAAAAGGGAATAACGATAGCACAGTCTAAGAGCACCTTGGTAAGGTGAGGAGTTGGAGACAGTTGTTCAATCTTTCAAATGACGAAACACTCACAGGAAGCATTTCTCCCATCTCTGATTACTGTTGGTTGGGTTGAGTTTTTATAGCTCTGTGCACAATGAACACATCTCAGGAAAGGGCAAGGTTTTGGAGGGCTCCCCTCCAAGCTCTGTTATCATCCATGACAGCAGGTAATGGAGCTAGTTGTCAGCAATAAGGGAGGTGGCCACAGCCACATTTTGGTACTGCTCCTGGGAATAAGATGGGACCAGGAAATATGGTGTACCACCTAAGGTAGGGCTCCGACCTTCCTCCTCAGACCACAGCTTTGTAATTGTCAGACTCAGCCTAAACTAGCACAAGCAGCAAATTCTGCATGACCATTCCTTTTGCCTAAAGCTTTAAGAAGGAGGTATATATAAATAAATTTGACTTGTTCCATGGAAATAACCTTGCACCATGGACTCAAATAATGACGTATTGTCTTCAGTAAAGTTTTTTTATTTCTTTCTCCTTTCAGTTTCTAAAGAAAAAGCAACAAGCTCCTTCTGCAAACAGCAATAACTGTGGGCCACAGAGCACAGACCCGGGACAGAGTTTATGGGCGTTACAATTCAACAAGCTGCTTTTCTCCCTTTCACTCGTGAAATAGCTGTTCCACCACCATAGCATTCCTGAGCTGGTACATGTCTGAATCGCGCTGTCTGATGAGGTATCCAGCAGTCTTTATGTCTACCAGTGATCACTGCTTTCAAAAGCCTGCCCTGCTAAATAATAGATGAAAGATCTGAACCATGGTGTGGTTTCAGTTTTGAGTGCTTGATACATTGGAGCAATAAGCATTACATTTTCAACAGTGTCAGAAAGAAGCAGGGAATACAAAACAGGAATGGAGGAAAGCAACAAGAAGAGGAAGTACAGAAGAAGGGAAAGAGCCCGGCCAAGCAAGAGGCATGGAATGGAAACTGGAAAGTATTAAATTGCATTGGTACACACTGGTGTCCTGAAAAGCAACAGATATTTCTGTGATGAGTATAGAATGCCAATGACTCACCTAATGGGAATGACTGAATCCTCATCCCCTCCACCTATCTTAGCACTTTATTCCAGCTCCCATTTATATTCTTTGTGAGTGCAATCAGTGGACATCCTTGAACTGTTATAAATTACATGGCACTTTTTAAAACAATCCATTAGGATATTAGCATTTTCCCTGCCAAGGCAGTTAATAAGCAGCGTCTCTTGGTGAAATTTGCCTTATAACTGCCTCATAGCACTTATTAATAGAGCTATTTGACAATTTGTCATAATCTTTTTATAACAAAAAAATAGCTATTTCTCTAAAATCAGGGTTTTAATCAAACATTAATTTTCTGGGTAGCTCAGGTGGGGGGCTGAATGCAGAACATTCTGTTTCATTTTTCATCACTTTCATTTTACATTCATTTTTCCAATTTTAATCATAGTAATCAGAATATGGCAGAATTTCTAAAATAAAACATAATGAAAATTAATTACTAAAACCCATGTTTGATTACTAACTTGAAAAATTCCCATAACTATTTTATGAATTTTTTAATAATTCAGACTGAATCTATTTTTTAAAGTATGTAAATTGAAATTTAAATTAACAATTAAAGAAATTTGAATGACCTTTTTTCTCTTTCTCTCTCAGACTCACGATCTTTTTACATATCTCTGAAAAGACGTAGATGGTAGGAAATATGTGTCTATTTCAGAAAGATGAGAAAAAGCACACCTGTATTTTGAGTCCTTCAAACATCCTGGCATTTCGTTCTTTGGTTTGCCTCTTCTTTCCTGCCAATATCTTCTATTTTTAAGAACAGTAACAAAAATAGAATTACTCTTTAAAAACATCTAGCTATTTTTAATGTTTTATTAATATTTACCAATTCTAGTCCTATTTTTCTGCCATCTGACGTGTCAAGATTGCACTGCATACCTCTGATGGCAGATATTCTTTTCTCCATATGCACTGTTGGGTTGGGTTACCAGCAAAGACAAGCCTTTATGATACCCGTGAAAGATTCAGAATGGCAAATTTTATCAGTCTTTGAAACCAAATATATGCAAAATGCTGCAATAGGCAGGGGAACAAAGACTCATTTCTTGTTCAGATAAGAGATTTCAATTTTTGGTTTTAGAAAACGTTGCATGAAGTAACTAGGTCAGAGCTATGCTAAACCCATACTTCATTTATCTGAAATGTGTGCTGCATAACGGTTCTGTTTAGTAGTTTAGATTTGACCTGAATTAAATATGAAGCTCAAAAAAAAAAAGATAAAACAATAATAAGATATCTGTCTTACCATGAAGACAAAGCTTCCATGCGAAATATATGGCCATCTTCTCCTCACTATTCAGTGAACACAGCTTGTGGTACTCATGTCCACAGGTGCTGCAGCCACTGGAGTCCTTCCCTCTACTGCAGAGACCTGCAGCTGGAAATGGCAGGCTGGGACAAACACGTCATGTTTGCAACAGCAATAGTGTTTCCCCCTCTCTGGAGTTTCTGCACCATAAAATTTATATCCAAAAGCATACTGAAAAGAAATCTGCAAGCCTCAGTATTAGCTTTATTTCTGTAAGACTTGCATCTATCATTACCTCTTTCAACGCATAAGGAACACTTATGCAAGGATCTTAATGTATGGGCTAAGAAGCCTGGCAGCAGCCACACAACAGCTAGGAGTTCAGGTGCAATGATGGTGTTGCCACTAGTGCCTATTTGAAATCACATATATAAAAAGGAACCACATGGAGACATACCGTCCCATTTAGAGAGCTGGAAGACACTTAGGTCAGAAAACGCAGGCATGTCCTGAGGATGGCCAGCTTGCAAGGGGTGCCCAGTCCCTAGAAGGTCACACATCCCTTCCACTGGGAAGGGGTCCTTGCACTTGATCACTATAATGAGCCATTGTCTGCGCAGTTACCCAGAGCCCACTCTCCTGCTGAAGAAATAATACTTTGACTTGTAATTTCCAAAGGAATCAAAGAGCACTTTTTGCAAAGAATTATAGCCCTTTCTTTGGACCAAGATACAAAAAAGGACTCATGTGAGGTACACAGATTTATAGAAAAATTTTTATGTAGATTCACACCAAAGGTGAAAAGTAAATTACAATTGAAAGTGTGGATCATTTCTGAATGTGTACTTGTACTTAGAAGACACAGAAAAGCTGCCAATTCTTTAATTTCTACAGCACCATGAGAAGCAACCAACCCTGAGGTATTATACAATAAAAAAACCCAACACCAAACCAAAAAAACCCCCAAAGAATAAATCCTTTTCTTTGGCGAGTGACTCAGAAATCTTTAACAGCGAGTGCCAAATGTTTTGCTATACATGCAAGTGGTCTCACCAAAAGTGTTTAAATAGTTGATCACATTAACTACAACACCTCATATAGAATCATAGAATTGTCAGGACTGGAAGGGACCTTAAAGATCATCTAGTTCCAAAACCCCTGCCATGGACAGGGATGCATCCCACTAGNAACTAGGAAGTTATGTGTTTCTTAGACTTATAGTCATAAAACTTTTCTGCCCTTTGTAGATGTTCAGTTTCCATGAAAAATCTCCTTACAAGGTGGTTCCTTCTCGTGTCTCTTATTAACCTACTGCTCCAGGTCCCAAGCTGTAAAAGTCTCTGCAAATACAACTCAACAGACCTTTTGTAATTGATACCTTTGTGTCAGAGGATAAATGAGGTAGCTTTCAGATGTCAAACTGGACTCTCTATGTAACCAATTTTTTTATTTCCTCTGCATTTTCAGGATATTTCAGAGATGTGTAAATCAAGAATAGGGTAGGTGCATGCACTGGCTGCTTGCATTAACCTATCTCTGCTGTGTAAAAGGAACAGGAGTGAGAGTGTCTGCTTACTAGAAGTGAATGAGCATTGAATAAAAAATCCATGCAAATGGCCTCCACCATCATCCAGAAGTTGGGACTAGAGCCCACCAGGGTCCTAACATGCCACTTTTATTTGTCTGCTTTCCACGCTGACCAAGAACCTTTTGCAATGGCCCTCAACGAAAAACAAAGAAATCTACTTGTCAGCAAACAGGATTTGCTTCTCCAGTGCATCAGCCTTGAAGATCTGAGCACAGGCACTATGGACACAAATCTGCTTTATGTAAGAAGAAAACTGCAGTAGTGGCATTTTCACTTTTAATGTATCATCTTTAAAATGAGCAATTAAGTCAAGTCGCTAATGTCCTTTTAAGTGATATATGGTTTTGTGTTATATAATGTATAAATACTAAAAAATAGTTTATTTTCCATTTTAGGGGGAAGCACACAGTTTTGCTTTTAATTCACACAAGTTTACAGTTTCTCCTCTAACACTTAAAGTAGGAATCTGCAGCTGAGAGGAAGGGGAAAAAGGTTTCTTTCATATTCTATGATGATACATTTCTGAATTAATCAATCTCCATTGTGGTTTGGGAGATTGGTTTGTTGCTTTCTTGCTTACAATTAGATGAAGGTCTGCCAATTAATTCTCTGAGTCCTAATCTACCAGTCTTCCCAAAGGAGGCTAATCAAATACCTGGGAACTGATATTCAGCATTGTTCCAGACATTAAAACCCCTGGAGCCAGCAGAAACAGTGGTTTGGTGGTACAGCTTTCCCACCTACCCTTTCCCAAGAGCTCTCTTCAGGTTTCCCCTTCCCTCTCCCTGGCCTGTAGGGGCTCATCAGCTCAAGACCTTTTGTTGGCATCCCCAGACGCTCCTCTATTGCTAAGAAGTTAACCTTTTTTCTGCCTAATTGTCTAAGTGATTATCCTAAGTTGAACACCAGAGTAATAGGTTGGGCTAAACGTGAAGTGTATTGTTTTTGTTGCCAGCCCAGCAGTAAAAATGCCCATTTTTACCAAGTTCTGTTAGCTGGTGTGTAAAACATACTAGCCATTTCTTCAGATCTGGCCTTACTGTTTTCCCTGACAATTCAGGTTACATCCAGCAGTTTGAGTGTCAGCTTTTACCCACTGTTTCCTCTTTCTTGCCTTAAGGTGGCTTCCTACTCACTTACTACTATTCTGAGACCTTCAGAAGTTTCTCCATTGGTTAATAAAACCTGGACTAAAAATGGACCTCCTGAATATGGCCTTTGAAGCCCATACTTAGATTAAAATTTAATTATTATGTATGACTATGGGCAGATGATCATAGTAGCATTCAAACTTGCTCTGTTGACATGTCATGCTTTTTTCTTTCCAGTTAATAGTGACTATTCAAAAGTCAAGCTGGATAATTTGTTGGGATAGTACTTACTGTTAACGTATTTGCATCTACACTGAATAAGCATCATCTTAATCAGGTCAAATCCCTAAGGACTTTCTTAATTAAATAATTATGAGCATCTCCTTTCAGTGACAGGAATGAAGGAGTTATAAGACTGATGGGTTGTTTGACTTGAAAGAATCAATCATCCAACTCACACTCGTCCTCCCCCTCCCTTCAAAAAAAAAAAAAAAAGGGAAAAAGAAAATCTCCCCAGGAATTCAGTGTTTTAAAAAGAGAAAACACCAGGAAACAAGAATGTCTACATAAATCAACAGGTGAATAACAATTAGTACTAATGACCAACAAAATAGGAAGATGTAATTTGTCATTGGAAACCCTGTCATAATTAAACACAAGATGTTTCACTAAATACAGGAGTGCTGGATTGAAACAGGTAAGATCATATGGTCCTGTAGTTCTTTCTAGCTATATATGCAATTCATTTTCTTATATAAGATTGATCTAAGGCATTATCCTAGAAAAATACTTCATTGTCAAATCAGCCAGGTTCAGCATTGGAATTTAATATTCACATCCTCAGGATAAGTGTGATTCTCAACATGTGGGAGTACTACAGAAACTCCTAAATCAGCACCTGAGTGGAAAAAATGATGAACACTTGTAACATATATAGGATTTTTCATCAGGAAATACCAAACGGTATTTATGAAGGAAATGTGCATGGTTAACTTCATCTTATAAACAGAGAAGAAAGAGGCCTAGGCAAGTGTAATGACTTTTTGATAGCTACTCCAACCCCATCAGAACTACTGACAGATCCGCTCCCTGTCCACTGCTCATTTTAGTCTCAGCAGACCATTCTTTAAGTTCACAAAAAACCCCCCAACAAAAGTCGTTGCCCAGTGATGGCAAAAGACATCAGAGAATCACAGTGAAATGAAGATGTGTGAAGATGAACAGGAAGTGAGTGCTACGGAAAGGTCAGCACAGGCTTTCTCGTAACATTTTTGCCAAGAAAGAAAATCAGATGTCTACTCCCCCAGTCCTTAAATCTGATACTACTTGTTCCCAATTCAAACTCCTGCCAGGATATTTGATTCAAACACAGTTGGCATACTTCTGCATTGCCTGCAGCACATCCACTTTCCAGCTCCCATTCTTCAGTTTCCCTCATTGCAAATGAAATTCACTAACAATGGACATTCCAGTTTATCTGCATAATAATTACCTCATAATATCCCATTTTTCTGCATAATCATTTTACTCCAAGGCAACAGCTGATATCTTGCATGCTTCTTAGATAAGGAGCTCTCTGTTGTAGGGGTTCCCAGCTCTGCTCATGTACCATGACAGGGTGCAATATTCATGTATCCAAACATTCCCAAATTGGGAACCCCATTTATAATCTATTTCTCTTCTGGGATGTGAGACAATGGGAACTATTTGTGGATCTCTGGGATCTGTGACCTGTAAGGATGTCTGCATAAAAGACACCCTGCCCTGCCCTGTTACTTTGTTTTCTATCTCTGGAGGAAGCTGAACTTCCAAGGGTTCCTCTGGCTCACACTATAAATCTGACTGTAAGCAAACAGACTTCTGTTGGCCTTGCACCACTGTTATCACAAAACCTAAAGCTGGATAACTAACTGAAGTTAAAACCTAGAACTTTTTCTTCTGGAGAAGCCAGGAGCTTCCTGCTCAACTTGTATCTTGCTTTGTACTGATGTAACTGAGATTATTTCACCAGCACTAATGAAAGGAGTTTCAAAGCAGGGAAGAACAGACTAAACTAAAACAGAACAGGACCTCCAGCTGGAAAGCTGTGCATGTGAAAAACAGGGATATATGCAATAAAATAGCAAATTATCCACAATAAATACACTTTAAAAACATCAATTAGAGCTTGTCATTACAGGACTCCTGCATCAGGTGTGTTTCAGGCAACTAAGAATTATTTAAAACCTGCTTATTGAGTTAAGTTACTTTTCATTAAAACGTTTGCACCTATCAGGCATTTAATTAGCACACAATAAATTATCCATTTAAACAGCAATTACTTTCTTTAGTCAAGTGCATTAGAAGCAGTTATTTATGGACTCTTGATTATAATAGATCCAAGAAACTCATAAAACTATAGTGTGTGCAAGTGTGTGTGTATCATCACTGTTAAAGTAATTGCAATTACAGGAGGGCAGTCAGCAAAATACAAAAGCTGGGCTGAAGTTCTTCAGAAAGACTAACAGCTACAAAATCTTTCTTGATAGCACATGGCTAGCCTGGTTTGCTGAAGGAATGAGAATTGAAGGACCAGCCACTGAATTGCTGGTGAGGAATAAGTCCAATATCTTTGATCATATAAAGACATAAATAAAAGAGCAATGGTTATAGGGAGTTGACTGAAAAAATATGATGAAAGCTATAGTAAGAGATTTCCAAGTACAATGACAGTGGTTTTTACCTAATCTACATCTACCCATGCCTGTGGATTTTTGGAAAAAAAGTGCATATGAACCATCAGCTTCCTGCCAGGACTCTTTCGGAGCAATACACGTGGTATCAGTGTTTCTGCTCTTGTGGGATGTGAGTCCTTTGACATTATTAAGTTTATGAGTGGCCACCATCATCAACTGTTTTCTAAATGAACTCCAAACACAGACCCACACACTGTTAGATGGGGTGAGGAGCTGCCGGACACTCCACAAGGCCAGCAGAAGAGGTGGAACCCTTGCCCCAGAAAATACCCTACTTATTGAGGGTTTCACTGCATTCTCCTCCCAGCACCCAAAAATGCCAGGCAAGGGCACTGCCATTGCTCACCACACTGTGCCAAGCCCCTGGCTGAGGCTGGGAAGCTGAGGGAGGCTGTGCCACAGAGGGCAGCTGAGCCAAAATTTCACTCTTGCTGTCATATTGTTCTTGTCATCCTCTTCTGCAGCCCTCTACAAAAAAGAGTCAAGTATTTTGTTATTGATTTATAAGGAAAAGCCAAGGCTATAACTACCTTTATCTACACCTCTACTCCAAGCTGAACTATTACAGGCTCTCAGCAGGCGGTCTGTTCAGAAGATGCAGAGCAGGAAGCACTTTAAGCACAGGAGAGTACAAAGCAGGCATGAGGAGAAGACATTACCTGAGCATAGGCAGGCTGATGGCATTATGGGCCAGGGAAGTGGCAGACAGGTGACCAGCAGCCTGGACAGGGCAGGATGGTCCAAGGACAGCCCTGCCAAACACAAGCGAAACACAGGCAGGCCACATGATTGGAATGACTATGCTGGTTTTGTGGCTGCAGCAGACGCTCTCTCAACAGGCGAGCAAGGGGAGATGTCATGAGAGAAATTTCTTCACCTGTTTTTATAAAAGATGGGCATGGTAAAGGATGGGAGGAAACCCCCAGCCCTCTGATAGCATGGAGAGCACAGGGAAGCCTAATGGCCCTGTGGCAGCACAGCAGGATGTGCAGGGTCCAGCACAGCTGTTTGTTGGCAGCTCTGAGACTCCTAACTTCTCTATAGGGATGAGCATCATCCTGACAGGTGGAAAGCTTCAAGTGATCATTCCTAATGTTTCATTCCTAGAGCACAGTGTTAGACAGAAAACCTTAACAGATCATGTAATGAACAGTTTAAGGTACAGTGGAGTTCCCCTTAGCTCAAGGGGTCTTATAGAGATCCTCTTTTTTTAATGCTCAGAGGACAAAATCAGAATATTTAAACCAGCATAACATCCACTGGTGCCAGTGAAGTTAAACAGGTACATACCTCTGTACATTGTCCCCATCTCCTCTACACTTCAAAAGCTAAGTTAAATTCAGCACATGTCCTAATTGCACACACAGGGACAGCATGTGTCATGTCTCCTCCTTCAACCTAACACTCATCCAGTCAGTCCTGAGCTATCAGTTACCAACTGCTAATAAGACACATGGCTCTACACTCTTATCCCTGCAGGGAGCAGGAGTGAAAAAGCAGCTGGTACTAACTATGCCCAGAACATCCTTTTACCTGTAGGTGGGAAGACTCGTCTTAGTTGTCTACCCATGTTTACTTGATGAAGTTTTAAAATCTGATCAGACTAAAACATCCCCCTGGAACAAATGCAAAGTGTAAAAGAGCACAATTGCCAAGTGTCATTTAAAAAATGAACAAACAGCTTTGCATGTAAGCAATTTGGTAAAGAGAAGGACTTGGAGATCTGTAAAAATAAACAGGGCCAGAACAAGCTGCAGACATAATTAAATCAGTGAAATGAAATATCAAAAGCTGGCAGCCCATAAACACTTTGATGATGATAATAATAATAGAGACTGAGCAGATGAAAAGCAAGAGAGAAAATTGGTCCATTAAAAATAATGGTGAACAAAATGAGGACCATGTGATGGAGAGAAGGGCACACTACACAATAATTTTAATATTTTGTCTTTTTGTGAAAGAGAGAGAGATCTTCTAAGGCAGTCATTTCTTCTGCATCAGTGAAGGGTAACGTGCCAGCTTTGGAAAATTCAACATCTCTAGACAATAAGCCAGACTCTCAGCCAGGCTCTGAATTTGGCACATCTCCTTCACTCACTTTCATAGAGGTACATTGATTTGAAACAACTGGGGAGCTGGATCAGTATATAAAAATCCAGAATACGAACCATGTACAACTCTACCCACTTATCCACCGAACAAGCAGTTCATGGACATTTTCCCAGTTGGGAATAAGTATGGACTGAAGTATAATTTTTATTTCCATATAAATATACTGGGAATAAGTATAAGTGTGTATAACACAAATTAGGGATAGGAACAATATATACCTCCTAGCAGAGTCAATTACAAATCTGCAAGACCAAAAATATCAACATTGTATGAAATTTATCCCAGTGAAGTGCATAACTAAATGCAAATATTTGCATAAGGAAGTACAGATATATGGAAATCAGCGTTTGATTGAAAAATGATGATGGAGTCAGGCTGTCTTGTTTGGCTAACACACATGCACACATACCTTGGCTAACATTTCCTGATGTTTATAATATTCCTCTTTTCATTCCCAGGTTTTAGCAGCTGCTTGACACATTTCCCTGGGATGCAGCTACAGCATCGGCCATAAGGGACCACAAGCAGGGCAGGATAGGAGGGCTTTACCTCAAGTGGTGCACCTGTTTGCTATAGCCCTGTGCTATTGTCATAATAAAGAGCATGAAAACATGATGCATGAACATCTTTCTTAGTTGTCAATGAATACACTCATTTAACCTGATACTTTGTTCTATTCAGCTTATCTACCATTTGGGATTTGCTTGGTGTTTCCAATAATGCAGAAAGCAAATACAAAAGAGATTCTAGTTTCCCTGTTAACACACTCAAAATGACATGAGATATCATCACCAGCATGCTGGGGCGAATGCTGTTTTTAAGGGGTCAAGATGGAGATGAACAGCTCAGATTGCCATTGTCAGCTGCAGCAGAAAGGCAAAAGGCAAGCTCTGACTTCTGCATCCCTGCTCATTTCTGCTCCTCTGTAAGTTTATCCTCCCACTCATAGCTATTGGTATGTAAATCATGGCATAGTGTCTGACATCTGCAACTGAAATGTCAACCAGCGTGAACTGCTGTTGCTGCTCTGGGCCCAGTGGAGACACACTGATTGACACTCATGTAGGATCTGGGCTTAGTCTGCAAGAAGCACCCTCTGCTGTGCTAATGGCCTGCACAGAGCCTTGTACAATGGAGCACGGAGCTTTGATCCGCTGTTAGGAACATACCGACATACTGAAAATCTGAGTAATGTTAATGTATATGATATGTTATGCGGAATACTTGAAATCAGCAAAAAGATGAAACATCTGCTTCATCAAAAAATGAAAGAGTTCTGTGCAAAGCAGATGTTTAATTATCTAGCACTTTGTCATGTAACGATTTATACACCACACTCATAAATCCCAAATCAGCTCAGGGAGAGCAGTTGCTTTTTAGGAACGAAGACATAGAACCAGCACAGACATGTCTTGAATTGTCAGCTGTAACATTAAAAAAAATTTAAAAATCTAAATAACACCTACATTTACTTGCCACCTTCCAACTAAGACACTCATCCTGAAAACTCCCAACACGTAGCGCTTCTACTCAAGCTAGTCAAACCAAAGCAACAATATCTTTGGGGATATTGCAGTGAATATATTTATCACAATTTAATGAACACTATAGTGTTAAGCTACCTTTTTTAAACTTCGTAACAGTAACTTCACTAGCTCTGGGTACAAGCTTCTGATCTGATGATGAAAAGTCTGGATAAATCCTGACTCCAGAATGCTCTCATAGGTTTTTAAATAGTCTTTGATACAAGGAAGAAAGTATCATTGATTATTAATCTGAAAAATTTCAAGGAGGAGTTAAATACTAAAAATCACAATTTTTTTTTTTTTTTCAAAAGATCTTCTTACATTTCAGTGACAGTAAATTAAAAAATAGGTACATATGTTGCTGAGGGTTATTTTCATATAGATGGGTATTTTTCATGTTTTGAAATACTACACACAGTCAGTTATGAAAGGTCAGAAATTTGCCTGATGAAGTAAGTTTTGTTGAGAATTATGGTCAGTGAGTCCAAAATATTTCATGTGGAAGATTTCTAGACAAACACACTATTGTGGGATCCAAACCAGCCAAAAGGGGGTTCTGCATATCTATGACAGACCAGCCAAAAGGACCATCCTAGCAATGCAGCAACATAGACACCTCAGGTCTGATGCCTGGGAATGTTCCTTGGCACCATTTAATTTATGAGTAGGAAAATAGACCGAATCCAAGAACCCTATCACACAGGACTTTGATTTCCCAGGTTATTCATAAACACTTAGAGGTTGCCATTTATCCTGCTTTTGGCTCAAGGTAGTTTTTCTGGGGGATAATTAATGTAGTAATTTGAAATGCAACTGCTTTTGGCATTTGTGAATTCACATGAGATCACTGAAATGAAGTCTTAACCAGAAGGCTGCAAAGCAGTGACCCATTAGAACATGTTTCAGCCTCTCTTCTCGCAGGCTTCCCAATCTGCCTGAGCCAAGACGAGTTGGATGCAGAATCAGGTTTACAAAGCTAATGCAGACTGTAGAGTCAAGTCCCTAAGCATCATGTTTACGATATTATAAATTTAAATTTATTTAAAAATACCTGCCTGGCTTTGTCTAGTCATGCAGAATTTTGCAGTTTCTACAAATTTATGGACTGTTTTCCCTGTCAGTGTGCTATCTCTGTTGTGTTAATATATCTCCCCCTAGACCTTACTGTCTCCTCATTTCAGCCCCTCTATACTCTGTCCTCCTCTGCAATTAGTCTTATTCCACTTAACTGTCATTTATTCCCCTTATCCAAATCCATGTGAAAATAACATGGAACTAATATGTTTGCCTGAAAATATTTGCTACAAATATGCCAAAAGGATCATATTCCCTGTTCTGTCTATTCCCTTGAGGAAACGTACTCATTAATTTGATTTCCAGCTTTCATTCTTTTAAAGGAAACAAATGACAATTATTGTTTACTTTGAAGTGTGATCTTCAGCATGAATAATTCCCCAAAAGAAACATCTACTTTGCAGATGAGTTGTGACAGCAGACAATATGCTTCCATATTTTGCATTCATACCTTAGTGGCACGAGCTGGGACTGGGACTGACAGTCCAGCATTGCAGTGCAGTTCCAAGAGGCCAAGATAACTTCTCAAGAATGTTTCTTGGCTTTTGGGGGTGTTTCTGGTGTTTTGAAGTGTGGCTGGCCCTGATGCAGTATCTTTGTGCCTCAAGGAAAGCATGTGCACATGCCAGCTACTAAACATTTCTTGGCCTTTTGGGAGGTGCTAACCCCAAAATGACCTGCTCGCATGTCCAGGGACTCTGGACATCAAAGTTTTTATGCATTTTATCTTTATCTACATCATGCACTTCCTATTCAGGACATGAAACAGGTTCCTGCCTGTGCCTAGCAAAGCTTGGCTGGCAGCCCATCAATCCAGCTCGTTAAAGCTACTGTCTACACACCAGAATGGATTTTAGCAACAACTGGACCTGGGCCAAAACAGTATCTAAATGCAAGTCCAAACTTCTCTGAACTTTCAGGCCTTTTAGTATCCTTGGCTGACGCTTTCTGAGCTAGCTTGTAGATTCAGACTCTCTTTTCATATCCTTATTGGTACACATAATGCATTGCAAAATAAAGATCAAACATAGAAAAAGCTCAGCTGTGCTAAACTGTGAGCTATTTATAAAAAGAAGGAAGGAATAATCTTTTTCTTTTGTATGTTGAATAGATCAAGTAGTAGTATGCAGAACAGTCAAGATAGATATCAAGAAAAATATCTCATGGAAAGGGATATGGAAGAATGAGATTGCCCAGAGGCAGAGTAGTCTCCATCACTGGAGATCTCTGAAGACAGGTTAGACAGACAGCTGTCAGAACTAGTACAGTCATCCTACTTGGAGGAGCAGGACTGGATGACCTCTTGAGCCTAGAATTTAATGATTTTATCTTTTCTAGCAGCAGCTCACCCTGTGCTGACACTGGAGGGAGAAGCTCATACTGGAAACACCCTCCTCCGGGAAACTCCTCATCTTTCCTCTTTTTTGATTTACCATAAATCCACTGTTGACCCTTGGAAGTCATTGCTATCTCATGACTGAATAGATAAGGAAGATTGGTCATAATCTAGTGCAGAAGTGAGATTTGATCTCTAGTACCCTCAGCAGCCTACCAGCCCCCAAGCCAGACAACATCCCATCCTACCCTTTCCCTTCAAAGGGGCCTGGCAGGGAATTACAGTTACAAATTCCAATTTTTCAAAAAAGACAGAGGGAGAGAATAAGTGCCATCTATCATATGCTCTTTCCTTTTCATTCATATTCTTCTTCCAGAAGAAAGTGATGGATATTCTATATTAAATAAGCTGAACTATGTGACTGTAATTGTACTACCTTACACCACCCTTATGCAAAGTGTGGTTGTGGTTAGGAGTTTAGATTCCTTATAAAGCTATATTTCTTGACATTTCCCAGCATTCCATATGTAACTGTCAGCAGCCACAGCACATCTTCAGGACTGTGCAGTACAGGATCCACCAAGCCACACAGGCTTTGCTGAAAGCTCTCAGCTCTCATAGAATTCAAATGGAAGCTTGCAACACAATCTGCTTCACCAGCATATACTCAACATTTTTTCTGGTTGTTTTAATACTTGTTATTTTTCCCATCACTGTTACTAAGAGGTGGCTATATTTACACCCTATTATATATGAAAAATAGCAACATTTAAAGGTAGAAAGTAAATAAAATGAGAGGCATACAATATACACAAGCACACTCTTACCCTTTATCAGTGAGATGGAAATTGTGCAATAAAAAAAATATTCCTTGTTGCCTATAACAGAGTGCAAATCTTCTGAATTTTTTTGGCTGCATTTCATTTAATTTTTTTTATGTTTAAGTGACTAGGAAGAAAATATAAATCCTGGTGGCTTGTAAAGTGCTCTACCAACACAGGGAATTGCAATGCTATTTGAAATACACATGAGCAATTAGAAAGCTGCTGAACATACAGATAAGAAAATGTCTTATTTTTAATGCTCCCATGATCCACAAAAGCCCATTTTCAATACAAAGCTGCCATTAACTATGTACTTCAATATACTCATAGCATTGTTAGAAGGTGTGTCGTGGAGCTGGATGTTCTTTTTTAAACTATGAAAATGATCCTCTTTCAGAAAACACAAGCAGCACAAGAAAAAAACAAACTATGTTTACAATCTGATAGTAGAGGGCTTTATGAGATTCATCTTTAGGAGATTTTGAAATTCAAATGGCTAAACTGTTGAGCTGTCTGAATATTTGATGTTACAGGCAGATGCTGCAGGAATAGATCCTCATCTTATGTTGCTGATGTAACTCTACAGACTCTAATGTACTTATTTACTAGCTGAATTCTTTATTTATGTATTAGCTGAAAATCTCAGAACCTGGTGTATAAGGTTCATGCATGAAACCTAAATGAATCTTCTATTGATTTCCCTGGGAACTAAATCAGAAACAACTGGCAAACCTCTCTATCCATATCACCATCCCTCTGTGAATTCATTGTCCTGGTTGTAATTTTCTTATATTTTGTTAAGCTCATTTTGCATTTATTTATTTATTTATTTGGTCATTTAGTGGAAGAAGGGCAAGTTTTAAATGGAAATGAGGTTACACTGGAAGTATTTTGTATCTTTAACTACATACAATACATTTACATGTGGTTAAAGCTAGTCCAAATTGTTCATCGATGTATATCCAACCACAAAGACCTGATCAAAGACTCAGTGAAATCACTGGAAATCTTTCTAACATCTTTCGCAAGGTTCAGATCTTACTGTGTAGAAACTATATTATCCTCTGTGTCTTATCACATTTTATCACAGGAGAAAGAGAAAATCTGAGCTGATCAGAATACTTTTGTATAAATATGTACATTTTTATCCATATGTCCCTTTTTTAAAACCATATGTTCTTCGATTTTATCTGTGAGAGAAACTTAACTTTGGGTCTGCTATTCATTTTGATAAAATCTAAGCTGAAAAATCTGGAGAGAATTAAATGTTCTTCAAGGACATTTACAATTGTACAAGAAATAGAGGAACTGTCTTTGCAATATGACTAAGATCAAGTTTTTGAGAGCATTATAGATACCCTTATCCAGAATAGCCTCCTAGAACCTAATGGCATCTGAAATATCTGTGACAAAATTCCACTGGGTCTTAAGGGGAAAAAATAGCATTTACAACTCTAATAGAAAGTACTGAGACACTTTGTGCCTTTAGCAAAGTAATCATTTAAAAACAAATCTGCAGTGGGATCAGCAATCATGTCTTTACCAGTGATAAATCTAGTAAGGATTAGATCATCTTCCAGGGTGAACTGAACTCAGGGCATTACTGTCAAGTAATTGTGATGAGGAGCTGCACTTTGGTACTTATACACTCACTATTGTTGTTTTATCTACCCACTATGCAAACATAACAAGGCTCTGCCACAGAATATATTGACTATGATTAAAGATACACTCCACAAAAGGGACAGAAAAGCATCAGAGCTAACTAGTGTGGACCAGTCCCGAGCTGTATAAATGACAGTACCATTGGAAAAACAGATCTGGGGAAATTCATTTACCTTTTGGTGTTTCAGTTTTCTGATCTGTAAAATTGAAGATGGTGATACTCATCTTTTCATTGCAGCTCCACGGCTCCTAAATGAAAGCTGCCTTGAGACTGGCCAGCTCAGTTAGCAATAGGAGCAAATATAAAGCTGTGCATCTGCCTACTGCCTCTGTGAGGGTAAACGATGCTTAGTTGTATTCCTACCGCTGAAATATCACAGCCTTTTTAGTGTGAATGTAATAGATGCAATAGCAAGAAACACAGTGGTGTTTTGGTTCGGGGGTTTTTTTTCCTATGCTACATCACCATTTAGCTACTTCTCCAGTTGCAATATTGAGTTCTGCAGCTCTTTCAGGGTTTGTTTGTTCATTCTCTCTCTCCAGAGGGAAGAATAAGACCAGTAGCTTTCAGGTATTTCCTGGGGACTGCAACAGTGCCACAGTGGACCACAGACAATCATGAGGTGATTTTAAAACAGCCAGCTCTACTACCTATTACAGGCTGAAGTGGCACAAGGAACTCAGCAACTTAATACCAAGTATATTTGCCTTTTAAGTAGCTTTTTCACCAACATTGAACTCCATGGAACCACAGCCTCAATTATCAACCTAGTTGATTTATAGCACATTGCTGCAATATGAAGATATCCCATAGGAGCTACAGACATTGTACAATCACTAAAAATCTCTCAGTCGTGTTTTAAGCAGAAACCACAACTCTTTTCCCTCTCCCAGTCTTCCTAATTCTCTAAGGTTGTGTTTGAAGAATATTTACGTAAAACTGGTCACTTGGTGAACGGCACATTCTAAAATTTATGAGGCTGAACCTCAGCTGTAACTGTCCAAGTAGTTTGTTACCAACTTTGAATCCATTCTCACAAAGTATGTTGCTCGTGGCAATGACACATTTGGAAATGCAGTCAGAGCTAACTTATGAAAACGGTTATAAAAGTCTTTACTAATGATTATATGCCACAACTGCTTTTGACTCTTGTTCCCTGAGCACATTTCCAGCAAAATCAAGTGTAGACTCCTATGAGCATAAGTTGGAAATTGTCCTGCCTCACTGAGCCTGGGTCTCTCTCTTAAGTAGGACAGGACCCTGCTGAGACCTTGTGCCTGAAAATGACTGTGGGCAATACTTTCAAAGAACCCTCGGAGACTTACTTGTATAGTTAGTGTCTCTTAAGAGAGTTGAAGTTAATTGCTACGATTGCTTTATTTATGAATTTTAGAATTAAATTTAATTCAGGCTTTTCAAGTGTTCAAGGCATTTTATTTTATGATTTTCAGGCCTGGAGCCCTAGAGAAAAAGATCTTTTTTTAACTCCCGTCACTTTAGTTATGTTACAACACAAAGTTAATAATACAACTTAAACAGGTAAGTGGTGGAAGTAATAGTTAACAGGTCACAGTAAATCCCAGCAGCACTTACTGAAAAACAAATTATGCAACAAACAAAGGCAAGACTAGTCAGGTAAATAAAAATGACATGAAATCAACTTTGTTGGAAAGAAAAAAGTGTTTTGGTAGAGTGAAATTGCAGCATTTTGCAAGACTTAAAGTGCAATCTATCATAAAAGAGTGAACTGATTACTGCTAGTGAATAGCAGTATAACTTCAAATGTACAGGACCAGATTCTGTCCTCTAGTATCATAACTGTAAAGAAATATTTTAAATAGTCATTCACGGGAATTGTCAATATTTTTACTATGTTAAAATTAGAAGAACTAAAAAGGTGAATACCAAAAAGGACTGAAAAGGTGAAATATTTTGCAATTTTAAAATATTTGATGTATTGAAACTTTGATATCTTTTATTATCATCCCTTTACTCTGCAAATATCTTCTTTCATTAACAGACTGAAGTAATCAGTCTTTCCAATCAACTCTAATACAAAGCATCTACAGACATTAACATGTAAGTAAAACACACATGAGAGAAACTTTTTACAACTGTACCATCTCCAACGGGGTCTCCTTTTCTGAAACATCACTTGTCTTTCATGCAATAGCTGGGCATGACCATCCTGAATCAGCTAAAGTTCAGATCCATACTTGATCTTTGCAGCTGAATCTGCATGCAAAACTCTTAAGCTTCCACCGCCTCTTAGATAGGACAAGTAGTTCACCAGCCCCAAGGAATATTGACCCTATCCTTTAAGAATTCAACTCTTTACGAAACCAGATGTTCTCAAGGTTTTAAACTGTACCATACATTCAAAATAAACTATGAGAAAGGACAATGAGATGAGTAACAGGAATAAGGACAGACAATTTTTGGGGTAAGTGCTAGCAAAGGTGGCAATGGACCACCAAAGGGGTCCTTGGTGGAATGGGGGACAGGGACTGCTCCAGACAAGAGAAGAGTAGCAGCCCTGTGGTCAGGCAAGGGAAAGGGATGTAAGAAGGTGTTGCAGGTCAAGGGAATTTGCCAGTGTCAAATGGGAATAAGATACTGCCTGTTAGGCAAAACCCTGTAGAGAAGAAGCACTGGATGGCATTTTTAGGATGAGAGCAAGGTCTGTGAAACATGTGGCAAGATAGGAAGCCATAGAGAACTGAGACTTTGTATGTGAAGATATTATCAGAGCAACAAGGAAGATAATTTGAGCTGGGGGAGATGAAAAGCACGGAGCTGACAACTGGCTCTCACTTCATTCTGTGCTTAAAGTTAAATACATGCTTAAGTGCTTCGATGAACTGAGCCTTCTGGAGGGATAATGTTCTAAGTAGCCAGTAAGAAATATTGAACTCCCTTTTATTATATATACACACGATCCCAGAAGGATAAAGAAACTAACATTTCTTTCCAAGACTGATTTATTCTCCTCTTGAACATTTCAGTGAAGTTGTTACAGCTGTCTTGTCCAAGTGGAAGGCTAACAAAGTGCCAGGGCATTAATGTGGGATGGGTTTTAGCAGACACAGAAATAAGTTCTGACTATCAAAGAAAGGGCGGCTTTTGATCATGCCTACTCTCACAGATAAACCTCAGAGGCCAAGAATCATGTAGGAAGATGAGGTACTCTTTCACTGCAACTAAATCTTCTAAACCTTTTCTCTTTTTCTTTAATATTTTTCAGACATTATCCTTTGTGTTTCAATAGCTTCAGATGTTGTTTTGAGCATACCACATCCTGTTCATGTCAGAACAAGAACGAAAAGAAAAATCACAGAGGAAAGTGATGCTGTATAAAAAGTTAAAAACTATTCCTAGTCAACTAAATGGTATCTAATTAAGAATAAACTCTTGCTCTCCCACAGTCTTCCAGCAGGCATGTCACTCAGGCATTAGATGGAAACATATACAGCTGACATAGGACCACAATCACAGGGAGACTGCACAGACACCCTGCACAGAGCATACGGTGCCCTGGCCCTGCTACCTATGCAGGCTGGAGAGCTGGTCCTCCTGGGCTCATGAGCTCTGGTCTTAGAGGTAGAGTAGTGAAATACTGCATTTAGATACTGTTTCTTCACTGAAAATCTTACGGTACAATCTCTTATAGCATCTCAAGATAGCTGCCAGCAACAGGCAAGAATAATATTTCCATTTGCCTTTGCAGCTACGATGTGAATGAGAGGCACATCTCCACTGTGGTTAGCCTGCAAGCCAGCTACTACCGTCTTTGACCAATAAAAGTGACCCAGTGCCAAAAACATGAACATGCTGATTGCGGAGAAATTGTCTTCACTGTGCTTCATGAGCAGGCACATGGCTTGGAGCCCACCCGTTTCATACACTAACTGTGGTATTTTTGTATTGTTTTGAAAGAGTTCTGTTAATTCTTCCCTTAGAGATATCACTCCAATAACCTACTCTGTGCCTGACCTCCAGTCTTAAGCAATTCAATGATTTATTCTAATCCTTTTTGCATCCCCACTGAGGGCACTTATAAATTAACCTGGCATTGTGTTTAGAATACTTGGGATGATTTATAAAGATGCCTACAAAGTAAATGTCCTTGCAGATGGACAAGTTTTTAACATGTTTTCATATAACAAATTAATTGCAATGCTTTAGAAAACACAGCAGTGAAACTCCAATCAAAAGAAATAACAGAGAATAAAATAAGACATCCATTTACCAGACAGCTCAGATGTGCAAAAAATTTACTTTTGTACATTAAAAGTATAGATAAAGAGTTCTAGGTTTTCTATTGTGTAAGACCTTGTAATGTTAGCACACAGAGACTATATCTACTACACACAATATACACATTATAAAAATGTACTTTTAAAAATCTTACAAGATCTGAGACTCAATCAAAAAGAAAGCTTATTATTTGTGCATTTAATGGAAGGTCTCTCTAAGGTTGGGCAGGTTGATATTCAGAAAGCCATTGTTTTCTGCAAAAGCTAAAAAATAGATAAATGCCAAAATGAGTATGGTTTTAGAAACATGACTACCACAACATTGTTTTCTCATGAATGACAGGACTATAGAACTGACATTTCATGTGCTTCTGCAGTGTATGCTATGCTTCTATTTAGAGCCCCTATAGAAGTTAGAGATGCAGGAAATGATCCAGAAATTATTCCCACTCCCCTACCACTCTCTTCAGGTTTAATATACCAGAGCATAGAATCAAGTGTTAGAAAGGAGCTGAAGTGAACAGGATTGCATGGGCAGAATGTCAAAATGTTTTAATGATTCACTGGCTAATGTTGCATATAGAAAAGGGTTCAAGCTACACCACTCAGATCCACACTCAAATTTCCCCAAAGTTCAAGTATTCATTTCTGTCAACTCCAACTTACAATGTGCACTCACTTCCCTGTTATAAACTGCAGTATATTAATGGATAAATAGCATAATCATTAAAAGCCCTTTTCCTTTTGCTACATATTGCCTTAGCATCCCAGCTCCCACTGTCTTAATTGGTGATTTCTTTATACACTGAGTGTAGAATCAGCCCCAAATATAGCTTTTGCATTGTCTGAGTGTATTACACTGTCTTGGGGCCATTCATCAGTCTGACATCTGGTGAAACCCTAGGAGAGGAAGAGATTTTGATGACTAAAAGTGTAAGGAGGACTCAGAGCTCTCCTGGTTTTTTTCACTGATGCGCTCTATACCAGCAGGCAGAAAAGAAGTGGAAGGAATTCAGAGCCAGGGCAACCCTACCTGGGCTATCGATGGACCAATCCTATTCTAGATTTTAAAAAAACTGAAGCACATGGATAGCAGTGTGGTTAGTACCCAGCATATTGAAATACATCTGTTCTTGTGCAGCAAATCCATAGTAACCGTTTCCCTCTCTCAGTAGGAGATGGGAGGGTTGAGCATTTTTGGAAGTCAAGCAGCTGCTTTAAGTAATCTGATCTACATTGGGAGCGGAGGGTGAGAGAAGGAGAGAAAAGCAGAGAGAAAAGGAGCCATTGCTCAAAGTTGCCTTTGCAGTAATCACAGCACACTCTGTGACCTAGGTTACAAAGTTTGGCCTTTCTAAAAGCTATGTTGTCCGAAAGGAAAGTAAAAAGAGATAAATGCTTACCCCATATGAAGGAAGACCTCACTCTGTACAGGGAGGTACCATATGTGTGAGGGTTTGGCTGGGGCTCCCTTTTTAATTAGGTGTTTTATACAAGATATCAACGGTATTCAAGCTATAGGTCCCTGGGCAGTTGTTTTCTGATGCTGTTCCAGCCTGGCTTATTTTCCAGATTTTGTCTTCCAAGACTGCTCTACAGAAAACTTGAGATAGGAGGTTTCTATTAAAAGCAACTCTTTTCAGATCAGTTAAAAGATCTATTACCATTTATTTCGCTAAGAACTCATGTTCTGAGCAATCAGTCTGCTGTGGCTTGATTTAAGAAGATAGTTTTAAATTGAAGTTCCTATGACAGATAGGATTAAAACACCAAAATACTCAAACATTTATGTGATTAAGTAATGAGCAATATCACGTCTTACATTCTTCTCCAATACTAGCTGAACCAGTGAAGAGATTAAACAGAAACCACATAAAGATTAAACCAGCAATGAAATCTTTCTTGAAAAAAACCCATACGAAACAGATATTTATTAGCTTTTTTATGTTGGTGAACCACAAGTTAATTGACTCAAAATAATGCTTGGTGGATAAAAGCTGTGCTTCCTATTACGTTAGTAATACCTAGCAAAAGGATACATAATGATTAAACTTCTAGTTAAAGATTGCTGCATCATTAAGCATGCCTTCAACTGCTTACTAATAGAAAAATTCAGCCACAGCTATTTCTAAGTATTGAATGCTATCCACAAACAGATTGACATTTAAGGAAACATACGAAGAAGCATCCAGAGGCTCACAGAATTACACTCAACTTCCAGCAAAGTTCTTGCTAACATGGACTAGAGCATATGTATGTCTCTGCTTCATCTCTCCACAAATTCTATGTTCAGATTTCCCAGATTGCACATTTTATCTTGTCCAGAGGAAGCAGAGACCTTATGCATTCCTTAAGCACACTAAGACACCACTACACAGATCCTTATATTCTAAAATATAATTTGTGATATGTGATTAGTAGATCTTTTTTCAGTCATACAGCCCTGTCACAGTCCCAAATACTTCATCATTAGCTACTCATAATATCAAGGCAGCGTGCAACAGACCAAATGGTGCTTTTAAATGTGCATAATGCATCTTGGCCCGTGCTTTTAAATGGCAAAGGAATACAGTGGGGGGGGGTGTTGGAGAAAACATCTTTCTCGTACTCAGCAAGAATATGCCTGAATGAAGTCCCATTTTGAGAGGGATAGGTAGAAACTCTTCAACACAAAGAGTGTCTTAAAGTATAACCACTACCTAGTACTTACCCAATAACCTAGAAATATCATCCATTCTTTTATCCTAAATCTTCAAATTAAAGGAGAGTTTTGATAACGACCAGGATCTGGCAGTTTAGTTTAATTGTAAGTTAGGTACCTTAAAAAAATAAAACCCCCTTACTGACTTGCAAGCTTGAAAAATTTATGTTCAAAATAGCTCTGAAAGCTTGTAAGCTCAGGGCAGATATAATTAATGCAGCAAGTTTAGCTGGAGCATCAGTATGGCTGCATGGATAAATTGATTGTTTGGGACAAGTGAGCAGGACCAAACGTTGGTTTTGCCACCAGCTTCACACAGAGGAGTAGCTCCCTCAGCACACACAGGCTGCTACACTGAAAGATGCAGCTTGTGAACAGAATACAGAATAGAGTTCCTGAAGATGTTAAATCATAATATACTTGTGTATTTGGAATAAGACTAATGTTACTGAATAATTATCCTATTCTGGCCCCAGGAACTCTTCTCAGTGATGGCAAATGGTAGGACAAAGGGCAATGGGTGCAAGCTGGAGCATAAGAGGTTCCACAAAAATATAAGGAAAAACTTTTTCACAGTGAGGGTGACAGAGCACTGGAACAGGCTGCCCAGGAGTGTTGTGGAGTTTCCTTCTCTGGAGACGTTTAAAACCCGCCTGGACGTGTTCCTGTGTGACCCAATCTAGGTGGTCCTGCTCTGGTAGGGGGGTTGGACTAGATGATCTTTCAAGGTCTCTTCCAGCCCTTAACATTCTGTGATTCTGTGAACACATTTCCCCAGGAAAATGTGGAGAGCCAAGGTAGAAATTGTTCTAAGAGTGATTAAACAGATGTCTTAGGTCTGTAACTTCTTAAAAGCTGGGAAAATCTGTAGCCCAAAAGCTCTACATGATAAAATTTCCCTGAAAATCTCAATCAACAGAATACCTATATTAAAAAACAGAAGAAAGAATCACACTACAAAAACCTTGTCTTTTTGTATCCATAGCAATCTCTTTTGCCCATCATTAGGGACAATGCTGGTCAAACCTCTATCTGAGTCAATACATTAGACTCAGCATCTGCTTCTGCTCACAGCAGCAAAAGACTTTTTAAACAAATTTCCAACTCAGAAGACAAAAACCTGAGAGTAAGCAGTAGAAAAATATATATTTAAGAATAAAGGAATCTGGGACAAAAGAACAAGTAGAGGACTTTTTAACTAGATAATCTTTAAGGTCCCTTCCAATTCAAACCATTCTAAGATTAATACTTTCTGTAAATATGCAAAACATCTTTCTTTAGAAATCTTCATTAGACTTAAAATTCTGGAGGTCTCATTAATGGTACAAATGAGATGCTGGATAGTAAAAAAGGAATTGTGCATCTCTCCATCCAAAAGTGGCCTGTAGCATGAAATCCCTGTCAAGCAGATTTCCCTTCCCATACATCAGGCAACACATATAATTCACTATTCTCAAAGAAATTAAGATTTCTTCCAGCCCAATATTGTATGTCAGATCATAGCCAGTATGCAGTACTATGAAGAAATAATCTCTTATCTATATAATAAGTGAGCATTATGTGAGGAAAATTGGAGAACTGTTCCTTGGACAAAAAGCTATAATAATTTTCATTCAATTTAATTGTTTTGTTTTTCATGTAAGTGTTTCGACTGCTGTCATAGATGAGTTAGAGAAATAAGCTTATAGCATTGTTCATTTACTTCCTCATTTTAGCAACTTTCTACTTTATTGTCTCCTTGATATAACCTGATCTCTCGTTTCATAGCTTTTTTATTGCTCTTTTACTTCTGCTTATTCAGCAAACATAATTAAGTGGTCCACAACAATATGAAATCTTTTCCTTAAGATTTGCAACAATTTCAAACACATCCTTATATACAAGCGTTTTCGAATTCTTTCTTCCAATTTGCATTCCTTTGGATTTGCTCACCGTGTATTTCATCTAGCATCAAAAAGAGATGCATTTCCTCTCTATAGGCTGCAATAACCTGCATCCTCCACAATTAAATTCAAGCCAGCCTCAGCAAGTTTATCTCTTTTAGAGAGACTGAGTAGTTATGTCTAGTCGATGAACAGGCAGCAAGGTGTGCATACTGTTCCTGCTCCATACAAAGTATTGGTTTTCTAATTTGACCCATTAACAGTATTTCTGTAACTTTTACAGCCTATTTTCACTACAGAGCTGGTCATGATTTGTTATTAAGGTTTTTTTCATTAGAACTGAATTTCTAAAGCAATAAAAGCTAAGAATTGTTGAAACTTTTCATGCTACTATATTTAATATATAACACCAAAATGTAATTTCCTTCACACACTTCTTCCCCCAAAAATCATTTCACGCCAGGATAAGCTTTTATCCAAAGCACAATAAAAATTAAAAATCAAATATTTTTTAAGTTCAGGAACTTGAATAATTCAATTAACCCATTCCATAAATACTATTGAGTTTACAAAGACATTCAAGGTTTAAATTCTCAGACATTTAAAAAAAAAAATCAAAGCCAAAAAATCAGTATATGGAAATCCTTTTTCTACTGCTCGTTGCCCTTCTGCTTCAAATTTCTTTAACATCCCCACATTTTAAAAATGTTCTTCTGCATGTTCAGAACAGGTTGTAGTTAGAATTTCTCAGAACTCCTGGATCTTACTTGATGGCAGATGTTTTCAGACTTTCCTATTACGTTAGTGTGCTCAGCTGTAAATTCATCTTTCAGCACAAGGTTTTCAGAGTCTTTTCCCCCTCTGGAGACCTTCTGCCTGGCATGCAATTCACAGTAAACTGTCAGATTTGTATTGTAACAGTCTATGTTAGGATTTATGGGTTTTGATAGACTGTCTGTAAAGAGATGAAGCACAGAATCACAGAATGGAAGGAACCTCCAAAGAATGCCTAGGCCTTTCCCAAAACCAAGCCAACTCTACCTAATTATTCCCAATAGAAATTTGTCCAGTCTTTCCTCTAACAAAAGATCTGCAATCTCTTCCACAGTAATTTACTCCAATGTTTTGATACCATCACTGTAAGAAAGATTATCTAACCTGAATTTCTAACCTAATTTTTGTTAAAGATAATCCTGAGAAGTATAGATGTATGCTCAAATTGGTATTTGATTTCTGCTATATGCTGTGTCTTGGCAGCAGTGTCCATGGGAACATGAGCACTAAGGAACAGGCTGTAGGATGCTCCTCTAAGGGATTTGGTTTGCACACATCCACACCCACATTAAGGACTCACTACAACAAGTGGAGAACATTTCAAACAAGTAAGAGTGATATGACAGGGATTATTTTCAGCAAAGTCACACTTTAACAATGCCTCTAAGGCTTTTTATCACAGAAAGAACTTCATCTCCATGGCATAAAAACTAACCAATCTTTCAACCATGGGATCATGAGAAAATGACAACAAGAAGAACGTGAGAAAATGACTGCTCACAAGGAAACAAGCTAAAGACAAAAACACATCTCACAGGTATTTATGAGGCAATAGCTTCATACAGTTCAATGTATCACATACAGTTAGAAATGAAAACATTAAACTATGCAGACTTGCTAACTAAAATTCTTGCTCCAAAGAAATTGTGTCTCATATCTTCCATTTAAGGTGATATACAGCATGGATAGCAACAGCAGGCAAAGACGATAAAAATTGCAACCATAGTACAGTATGCGTACGTGAAAGATGTGCACTGAAAGTAAGGGTTGATTTTCTGACAAATCTGGCTTGTCAGTAAAATCCTGGGACAGACTTGAGGATATCTGGTTGAAAAACAATCCAAGAGTTAGGAAAGACTCAGATTTCAGAGTTAAGTCCTTCTCTGTCTGTGGCTTGCCAAAGCTTAATTTGCTGAGACAACGGGATAACATGGCATTCACCCTAAGAACCAAAGAAATGCCAAGAACATCACTTTATCAGAAGTGTATGGGTGCTTCCGTTCTTGGTTAAACAGTTAATGTAAGTGTAAATATTCAGGTACAGCCCTTTCCTTGCTGTCACTGGAAACAGCACCTGCCAAGACTCCCCAAGGCTCTGGCCCGTGTCAGCTCCTCCAGGCAGCCAGCTCATGCTCCCATCGCTCCCAGTCCTACCTCTGCCCATGCACTCATTTCGCAGCCTAACCACACACATCCATGCACTCTCTGCAGTATCACATAAGGCCCCAGCCCTGAGCGTTCAGCTCTCCTATGGTTAAACTAGAGCTCTTCAGCAGTTCTTTCATCACTTTTTCCTGCTCCCACTTTCACCGCTGCCCAACAGCCCTGGAGTCCTCAATCTTGAGCCTCACACACACATTCTTTGGTGTTGTTCCTCCCAATCTCTCCTCTGCCTGCAACGGATTATCCTCATCTTAGCCTGCTGAGAACAGGTTGAGCCATGTAGAAAGCCCAGACAGCCCAAATACTCCATCTGCCACTGACTGTTCTGATCTCTGGAATGTCCATCAGCTCTCATTTATCATAGAATCATAGAATCATTTAGGTTGGAAAAGACCTCAAAGATCATCAAGTCCTGCCTTTGCCCAACATCTCCCTGACCCCTAGACCATGTCTCAAAGTGCCACATCTACTTGGTTTTTTAACACCTCCAGGGATGGTGACTCCACCACGTCCCTGGGCAGCCTGTTCCAATACCTAAACACTCTCTTAGTAAAGAATTTCTTCCCAATATCCAATTTAAACCTCCCCTGGTGCAACTTGAGGCCATTACCTCTTGTTCTGGCATCAGTTACTTGGGAGAAGAGATCAACAGCAGCCTCACTACAACCTCCTTTTAGGTGGTTGTAGAGAGCAATGAGGTCTCCTCTCAGCCTCCTCTCCTCCGAGCTAAACAATCCCAATTCCCTCAGGCACTCCTCATATAACATATTCTCCAGACCTCTCACCAGCTTTGTCACCCTTCTCTGCACCCGCTCCAGCACCTCAATGTCCTTCTCATACACAGTGCTCAAGGTGCAGTCTCACAAGTGCCAAGTACAGGGGCACAATCACCTCCCTACTCCTGTTGGTCACATCATTTATGATACAGGCCAGGATGCTGTTGGCCTTCTTGGCCACCTGGGCACACTGCTGGCTCATGTTCAGCCGGCTGTCCACCAGCACCCCTAGGTCCTTTTAACCAGGCAGCTCTCAAGCCACGCTTCCCCAAGCCTGGAGCATTGCCGGGGGTTGTTGTGATCAAAGTGCAGGACCTGGCACTTGGTTTGTTAAACCTCATACAATTCACCTCATCCCACCACTCCGGCTTGTCCAGATCCCTCTGCAGAGCCTTCCTACCCTCAAGCAGATCAACACTCCCGCTTAATTTTGCGTCATCTGCAAATTTACTGAGGGAGCACTCAAACCCCTCATCCAAGTCATCAATAAAGATATTAAACAAGATCAGCCCCAGAACTGAGCCCTGGGGAACCCCGCTTGGGACGGCCACCAGCTGGATTTAATTCCATTTACCACAACTCTCTGGGCTTGGTCATCCAGCCAGTTGTTCACCCAGCAAAGCATGACAGCTTTTACAGGGGCAACACAAAGTCAGGCAGAAAAAGGGGGCTCTGACACCTCAGAATTTCCTAGAGAACATCATCGGGGTGCTAGGCACATCAGTAAGCATGGCCAATGGAAAAGCCAGTGGGGTCAACACAGCTGGCTGCCAAGGAGTGTTGCTCCATAAAGCACAGGAACCTTTGCTACCTTCAAACTACTAAGTTGCTGTTTTGACTTGAACAATTAATTCATTTATATAAACAATAACTATGTAAAAACTTTGCAACAGTAAGCATATAATACAGCACCTTCCTTTCGTGCTATATTGCTTAGCATTTTAGATAAGCCAGTGCTCTTTTGGGGGACAGCAAATGCAAGCTCACACAGGACCTTGTGTCAGTAGAGCTATGCAGTCCCCAAGAACTTAATTGTCTTGTTATGTTATCTGTGATGGTGTCTAAGCCTACAAGGTACCTAATAGATCAAAGAGAATGGGGAAAAAAAAAATCCTCTGTAGCAATTGGAGTCACTTCACTAACAGCACATATTGTGGGGAAAAATACTTCTAAGACATTCAGATTTTATACTGTCTGGTCCTTGAATGCCAGCCACTACGGGAAAAGTATATGTAATCCCCTTCTCTATATCACTTATTCTGATACTTGTTGGGGGTAGAGTTGTTGAGTTACTGAAATAAGTAGAAGCACAGAATGTTTAACAATATGTAATAACCAGGAAATACAAAGCATTGGTTTTCATAATTATCTTGATAGTACTAGATGTGTAATCATCTGTGATGCTGGAATAAGTGAAATAAGCTTAGAAAAATACAGAAGAGAGTCATTGTTTATGGTTAATACAATACAAATAAAAATTAATGGAATGTTAAGTTGGTCCAGCAGTCCACGAGAACTTCGTCTAAACATTTACATGGTAGTCATTTACTCCCAGCCCACCTCTGCCTCGTAGGTGGGGAACATCTATAGAGAGCCACATGAGTTACAAGTTCTCTCTGAGCAGGGAATCTGAGGGATCTGCTGCAATTGTTTGAATATTAGAATGGCAGAATACTAAATAGGTTGTTTGTTCAGAAATGCCTTACAGACAATAAGCACAATGTTTGGCTTTTTAAAAACAAGTTTTTCAAACATTTTTCCAGGGCTCTTTATATAGGAAGAAGATTATTTATTCCATATTCTTCGTGCAGTCTGCTAGATAAGCATGATGTCTAACAGCCGAAATAGATCCTTTCAGCAGTGATAAATTTATAATGGCATACAAGAGTTTTGACTGCTTGTGAAGTTCCCTAATTAATTCTCATACAGAATTCCACTGGCAACAAAATTTATGTTTTGAGATAAAATGAAGCTCAGAGGGGTTACAGAACACTCTGTTCCTTTTTGCAGATCTTGTGTTTAATGTCATGTACTGTTAATCTCTTTGCTTACTAAGGGGGGTATTGTTTATCACTCTGGTGATACAAACTGGCTTTTATTATCAGAAGGAATAACCACTAATAAGGCTTACAGCTGCCAAGTGGCTGCACACACTTTAGATATGTCCTGAGGCAGCAACCTAAAGGTTATCATTAACCCCTGCCTGGATATTATTTCAGGAAAATCACATCTCATGGATTTTCTTTATTCTCCTCTGAAATTGGCCTGGAAAACACTGTGGCCTTGATTTCACATCATACAGAGGTCTAGTACAGACTGAGTTGTGTGTAATTCCTGATATTACTCTGTAAATCAAGGCAACGGACGTTTGGTCTATAATATTTACAGGACGTGACCCAATTGCACTCTGTAAATGAGAGATTGAATGTTGCCCTTCAACAAGGCTTGCTGTGATGACTCCAGTAATGTCTGTACTACACTCTGAAAATGCAAATCACCAGGATTCCAGTTTAAAATCTTAAGAGTTTCTTAAATAGGTATTTCAAGCATTTAATCTGATCCACAGAAATTGTGCCTTTCCTAACTTTCTCTGTGAGCCATGAAAATTGCACAGAAAAATGGTGTTCCAATCATTTTGCTCAAGGAAATTCTAGCTAAGATTGACATACAAAAAAGATATTAATATCATTCACATTTAGGGGGAATTGTATCCTGCAACGATCAAAGCTATTTTTGGTGCAAAGAGATTAAGAGCTTGACAAGTTTTTAGTGCTCAGTTGTAAGACAGGAAAAAAAAGTATCTATGGCTGCCAATTCACAAGAGGATACCAAATGCAAAGACTTAACACTGTAATGGCAAACATATCAAAGGAAGTTGTTGTTGAAAAGGAAATGATCAGACTAGCATGTCCCTGCTGAAGGGCTACAATTCTTCTTTAAGCTTTTTGCAATTTGAGCAGTTTCAGCCCCAGCTCTATCAAATTAAAACTTGGAAAACAAATTCTGAACCTGTCAGCAATGCCACGCTTCAATAAGCATTTTTCTAAGGACTACTCCATTTTATTTTTCAAAGCTTAGTCTCCTTCCAGTAAAACGGATTTGGTTTAAAATACATAAGCAAACAGATTTTGCAAATTTAAGGTCACTGGACACTACTTCCCATTGACTGTAAGGGAAGTGCTATCAGAATAGATAGCACCTCTTCTCTGGCTCCCAGAAACAGCTCCAGGATTTGGGAGCCTGCTTGAAAAAGGCTCCAAACAAGGGGAAGCAGAAAGATTTGGGGAAAAGGCTAGCAATTTCTTGATCACTTTGAGAGTTTCCCTTTTATTTTTGATGAGTGGATTTAAACATGATCTGGAAGGGTTTGATCAGAAACTGCTACAGATAAATCTAGTAGTGGCCAATGCCAGCAACCAATACTGATGGCCCAGGGAAGAGCACAACAGAGAAAACATATGGTAATACAACCCCTGGATACCCATCCAGAGTACAGCAGTCTGCAGCTAAGTCTCCTTGAATCAGAAATGAGGTGTTCAAAGGAAGCAAAAACAGCAGGGAGTTGTCCAATCCATTTTGAAACCCATGCAAAGTTTTAGTATCTGCAAACTGCAGGGCAAGAAGTGCAAACCTGGAAAGTTTAAGAGCAGAAAAGTAAATAACTGAACTCTCAGAAGTATTGTTAAATGACCTCTAATGCTAAATTTAAATGTCCACATTCTTCCCGAAAGGTTTCCTTAAAAATCCAGCAATTTGATGACTGAAGCAATGAATACAAAGATGAAATCCAGCAGAATGCCAGGTTTCATATAAGAGGATGCAAATAGCAAGATAACATCCTTTTTATACTATTTTATTCTCACTGCCTATGCTTGACCCAACCTACAAAATCTGCCCAAAATATCTGTATACATTTACATATAAAAAGTTAAGGAAGAGCTAATACAAGAAAATCAAAATGACCTGCAGGTAATACAGCTAATTCTCAAACTGCAGTCTGGAGACTTTTGGTTTCTTTTTCAGTGGGGTTTTTCTTTCCTCCTATCAAAGACATTGAGGTCAGTTCTAAACTTTTTCTGTTGCTGTGTGAAAGAATAGCAGAACTAATAAACTTATATTTCCTATAGGTTTTGCCCTCTAACAATTTATTTTGCTATTTTTGCACTACAATTATTCCAATTCCTTCTGATTATAATGTCCTTTAATACTTTTAGTTGTCTCATGTTCTCATTGTCATCTGCTTAGCACATCCTCTAACTACCAGCCAGGCAACTGCTACATAGCCTATAGATTATTCCAAGCTACATATATACACTGACCAGCTAGATGTACATGTTTACTTATTAATCAGTGAAGAGTGCCATTTAAAGCCATTTAAATATTGCAAGGCATTAAAAAAACCCAAAACTTTCCCCAAGAAGCTCTAATCTTCAGATAGAAAACTGAGAGAGAGGAGGTAAAGAAAGGAGAGAATGAAGAGAATCATCAGTTGCCTGATACTGGCATGGGCAGCATTTATACCTATCTTTTCCTTAGACAAAGGACTGAAGTCCACCACTTTCTTTCACACCCTCCATCAAACTTCTCACTAAAATGAACAGAAGCAAGTGAGATGTTCAGCAGGGAGAAACCTTAGCCCTAGCAAAGCCAACTTCAGGTGTCAGATTCATCTCACATCCTCTAGCAAGTTGCCTGAAACTGAACTTCAGGGAGGGCGTGTGTCCATCCACATGTGTTACCTGCTGAAACATGGAGATTTTAGTAGGTGTGCAGACCAGCAAACTGCTCCTTGCATCTGCAGTACCTTCAAAAACTATTTTGATGAGAACATCAGGGAACATAGAGTTCTTCCTGTTATATTCCTATACTATACTGTATAAAATGTGAGAGCTCTCATTACAGCCTGGATGAGATTTCTTATCAGTGATTGTCCTTGGATAATCTAGACATATATTTCTACAAGAGCAATAATGAAACTCCAAAGCAACGGGAACTCTCATGGAACTGACCATACTTGATGCAGTCATTCCTGACAGCAGGCAGTGAACGAGCAGAGTTTCTGTAAATTTAAGTCATACTGAGGTCTGTAGCTCTGTAGTGACTCTTAGGAGCTTAAATATGGTCTCCTGGGCAGCATGTGTTAGATCTGCTCAGACCACGACTGCAGAGGGAAGGAGACATTACCTGGACTGCAGTGTTACTTGGGCAGGAGGGATATACCTCTCTCTCCCAGGCCAGGTGCTCTTCCTAAGCACATCTCACATTTCCAGCCTGAGAGAGTCCAGTTTCACATGACACAGGATAAACAGCTTTCCACAGGGTTTTCTTTGATACCTACACTCTGGTGAAGCCTCTCATTGTACCTCATGTGCACAGTGAAGCCAAAACCCCCTCCTTTAGTGCAAAGGGGACACAATAGTTCATAAGTCTGTTCAAGACTGATTTGCGAGTGGTAGTTAAAATGGAAGATGCCCAACACAAATCTGACACCTAGCCACAGACCTCTCCCACTGATGGCAACGTGTCCTTGGTAAGTTAATTCAGGCTTGTCTTTCGCTTTCTTTGTGCTGCAGTAGTAGAACATTATTCACATTTCTTTGCAAGATACACAGAGATCTCTCAAATGAAAACATTTTACAGGTAAGAACTATATTATGCAGACACACTTTTTTACCTACCATCATTCATTTATAAACCAAAATGCATTTGCTCTTAACCAGCTTTCTTTAAATTGAGATTGTCCCATTAGCTTTCCTGCCGGCTCAAGACTCATCAGCAGTGTTTATAATATAAGCACAATTTCAAGGATTTGTCTCATCTTGTTAAGTTGCTTGGATAATGGAAGCAGAGGAAATGAGACTAACTGAATGTTATAATGGAGGGAATGGGGTTTGCTTTTCAATGCAGGAGAAGTAAGAGGCATTTGCTGCAACGAAAAACCAACAGACAAAAATAGTATAACTATTGAAATTCTGCTTTTCCTAACAAAGCAGTTATAGCATCAAATTGTAAAATATAAGCTCACATTAGTCCTTCTTACAACTCTTAATACTTTTCTACGACAAGAATGTCAAAAATATAGCCCATGAGCCAGAATGATCCTTCCAAGTACTTTAATCTGTCCTGCAAAGTCCACAGAGCATTGTAATCCGGATCTGGCCTGCCAGTCAGCTCCGAGGACTCCATACTTGTGCAACCTCACTGAGAGTAACAAAAGCATGCGGAAGAGGGGGAGGATCAGGGTGTATCTGAAAGGGGTGAGTACCTGTGAAAGCAGCACACAGAGCACCGTGACATCATCTCTGTGCAGCTCCAGGACCCTGGGTCTGCAGAGGAGTCTCCCAAAGGGCTTTCTGAAGGAGCCCTGCTGCCCAACATCCCCGATTTTCTGGGAAGGAATATGGGGCAGCTTTCCTGTGCTATGGAGCAGCCCAGCCTCCTTTCCCATCAGCTTTACTGTGGAACAACTGACAAGCAAATCATTAAAAAAAATGAAAAGAAATTCCAATGCTTTAACAAAACTCCTCACTTGATACAAATTTCACAGCCTCTGATTAAGTCCAGTGCTGTATGAACAAACACATACCAGCAGAAGCTGCGCTATGCAATAACATAATCACTGCAGGAATAAGCGTTTCCACTCTTGAACACAATGTTAATTGCCACTGGTACTTCTCTAAATTAGTGGACTATTAATAGATTGCTGCTGAAGATAGCTACACTGGAAAAGCTTTGAAAGGAATCCTTATTCCTGCCAGCTACTTAAAGAGTCAGCATTCCCACTTCAGACACCTAAATTTGCAGTTTCTTATGTAGTCTCAGCAGATCTAAGACCATGGTGCTGCTGAACGGGCAGACCTGCCCTCCTGCTACCACACAGAAGGAACCTGCAGAGCTTTTCCCCTTCCTATGCACCAGGGTGAGGGACCACTGAAAATTAACCCAAAGCACAGGTTTATTTTCAGCCAGCTCATTGAGGTGCCCTGAGTCACTCCAGAATAATGTGATCACTAAATCAATGCAGATGATGAGATAGGAGTAATGGCCAGCTCAGAGCTGTACCAGACCACACCCTTCCACAAGAGCATGTATTTATTTAGATTGGCTTAAGCTGGCTGGCAAATCCTACCCCAAATTAGAAGTTGACATGAGATCATGTACCTATCCCTCCCTAAATTAGCACAGTGTTGACGGAAGCAGAACTCAAACCCATAGCTCTCATTGGAGGTTGAGGTTCAGCATGCACATCTGAAACACAGCAGAAAGTTTCTGGATCTAGCAATGTCATATTTCTACTTTCTCAAGTACTTAAGCAACACTATTCAAGCTTTCCTCCCTCTTCTCATTTAGAGTATGTAAAGTCAGGATTGAAAAGTAAGGCAGAAGTGAAGTCATCTGAATTTATCAGCCCTTGATTTCATAAAATATGTCAGAGAGAGTGGGTTATAACTAACAATAGATTTTTTTTTTTTACCAAGAGGTCTCAAGAGACGTCATTTGGAGGTGGTTAAAAGAAATAAAATAGGTTGTCTCTCCATGGACAAAGTATGAAAAGTAGGTTTTCATGTGGGGGTGATGCATAAAGAACAAAGACAGAATATCTGCTGAATCATCACAGTCTATCCACTACACTCAAACAGCTCTAATTCTCCTGATTTTGCAGTACCCAGCAATCAAGCAATAGTGCTGCTGAGAGGAATTTTAACCAACGCTATAACAATCAAACAAAAGTAACTCCACTGCAGACTAGCTCTTCCAGATAACATCTACTGCTATCATCCATCCCTGAATAAATTTATTTGCATGCAATAGTAATGATTGCATGCATCTTCTGAAAGTCAAACAGGTCTTTCTGCTGGTGGAGTTAAATCGTAGAATCATAGAATTGTCAGGGTTGGAAGGGACCTTAAAGATCATCTAGTTCCAACCCCCCTGCCATGGGCAGGGATGCCTCCCACTAGATCAGGTTACTCAGAGTCCCATCCAGCCTGGCCTTCAAAATTTCCAGGNTGCCCATGGAGAGACAATCTATTTTATTTCTTTTAACCACTTTCCATGATAATCACTGTAGGGAATCACTTGAGATTGAGATATATCAATCAAGGGAAAATTCCTTGGTCAGCATTTTTGAAAATAGTAAAAAAAATGAATACAAACAACAAGTGTGGTCAGGAAAACAGCTGTCATGGGGAAAGAAGAAAACAGAATGATCGAAGGGAAGATTAGCTATTACTTAGAAGCAGGTAATACTTTAGATATCAATCATGCAATGCTCTCTACAAAGCAGCAAGGGACCTCTCAAGTTTCCATCCAGCCTAACAAACTCAGTTACTCTTTCTACAGACTTTACAGCTCATACAAAACCGAAGAGTGAAAAAACCATGCAGTTTTTTGGGTTAACCTTCAGGATTAGGAGAAGTGCTTGTATTACAATATTTAAAGACATATTTTACCTCCCTCTGGCTAGAGAATGACATGCATAATGGATTTTAGTGATTATTTTTTTCTTTTAAGGAAGATGATATTGGTAATTAATTACTTCCTCCTTTTTACTTGCATGTACCTTGAGCAAGCACCCACATAGCAAAGTTTATAATTTTTGGAAATAATCACTGCTAATTCCTTGTACCTTGTGAAGGTCTGACTTGCAAGATGCCAGCTGACTTTAACTTCTATTGACTTCAGCGACTACAGGTGTACACTCAGCACCACACAAGTTCAAAATCTTAATTACCAAACAGAAATAACAGATATGTAAGACTGCTTGAAGTAATCATGCGAGAGAACCTAATTCTTGCAAATTACCAGGTTTACTTACACAAGGGTGCCAGATTTTTGTCTCCCTGCCCCATCTTGGACAGAAGACACCTATTCTCAACCTCACACCCTTTTATGGATGTCACCACTACCTGTGTCCAGCCATATCCACCCAAACATGCCTGTTAGTGCTTGCACTTTGCACATTGGAATCAGACCTGACATGCAGGCACACTAAGGCTGACTTCAACTAAGTTGGATAATGATGGCAAGAAGTTCAGCCTAGCCTTTGTAAGGATGTTCAGGACTTAAATGCAGATTCATTCTTTCAGCTTGAAACATCTGAGCAGAATACCTTATTTAGGGGAATAGTCATCTTGTATTCCTTCAATAGTAAATGTAGATAGGCAGACACCTCCAGAAAATTAGCAGATTGGAGACTGAGTCATAGTCCGGGGGTGTTTGTCTCTCCCAGCGACATAAAGGAACCCAAAGGTTTCACTCCCAACTGGCGTGGCAGTAACTGCCTGAGCAATACATCCAGTAAGGCAGGACAGGCGTGGGCTGCGATGCAGAGGGTCGATATGAACAAAGCCTGCAGCTGGGATGGGCTGAAGTCTGTTCCTGTGATTTAACTGCTTTTGGTTTCTGAGATATCAGGATAAGCCTGCCCTGACTGAGGGATGCTTTCTGAAAGAAATAGCATAAAAAGTGATATTTTCATTTGATGGAGTTTCAGAGACAGTGATTATGCAAAACAGGGAAATTACTCTGTGAGAAATTCTTAATTGTTCTTATTTCCCTCCTTCAGCAATACTTACACTTGTTTTCTTAGTGTTTCAGTTGCCTGCTTTATAGGGTTTTGCAAAAATTACTGTACATGGGAAATGAGGTAGCTGTGAGCAGTGATAAGGAAGTACAGCTTTATCTTACGGTACCAATCCCAACAAGGTAGAAACTGGCTTTTACTGTTCCATCATGTTTGTAAAGAAAAAGATGAATTCTGCTTTTCAGTTCTCAACAGGGAGGTTTCTGTCAGAGCCAGCCAAGGCCCAGCCAAAACCTCAGGAACATCTACTCACATTGCAGTCAGACACACTGCTGAGGGATCCTCACATCGTGGTTTCTGTGGGTTTCGATAATGGTAAATTCACTCATCCCATTTCCATTTTTTCACTGTTGTTTTTAAATACAGAAAACATCTTATGTTACTGCAGCAGGGTCATTCCCAACACATTCAGTCGATCACACAGATACCATGCACAAGGGGAATTTTTAGTGACTGCAAGTTATGTTGGTGATATGCTACTGCTTTTAATGGAGTCAAAAGTTTACCCCTGAATGCTATACCTCACATAACGCTACCGAAAAGGATTGAGGTAACGGCCAGAGTGCCAAGGTAAGCACACTATTCCTGCCATACCACCCTATTCCAGCTCTACCAGGACTCATTTTTTCATACTTTCGCAGACCTTAGCTCAAAACAATAACAACCCCTGTAGGAGAATAAAATTGGTTCACTTCCTAACTATCTTTGTTCAGTACCAAAGGCAATATTTGCTTTTCTAGAAGGCAAAAGTCAGATAATACGGAGTTTGGTGTCTCGCACTTTTCCCACCTTCTCCCCAGTCATTGTCCAGAAGTCTGTGTACATGTCAAGTGGCCTGCGCCTGACAGATACGGACGTGCACAAGACAGTGTTTTCAGAACAGTTTGAATAAAAATCCTCTTATACAACACAGCTGGCAACTTGCCACAGAAGAAGAAGATCCACTTTTTACAGAAGCTCCTGCTTGTTGTTGAAATGAGCTACCCCTACACAGTCATGGAAGTGGTGCAAGTATAGATCATATATAATTAATAATACATCACAAATAATTGGTAATGCAGTAAAACAGTAGGAGAAGTCCTGGGGGATCTCAAGTAGTGCTAACAAAGCAATACACTGTGATTCAGCAAGAAGGAATTAATGACTTCAAGCCTGAAATAGAAATGTGGTCAGCTGGCATTAAGAAAAATTTGATCCTCCTTTTTGTATAATGGCAAACGCTCTATAAATGCACAAAACCTTCAATAGTATAAAACTTTGATACGTGATTTAGTAGAGAAACCAAAGTTTAAAACTTTTGTGAGTTTTACTGAAAACTTTATACATTATTTTGAAAATAGATTCCTAACTAGTGCCAGGCTTCCATTCACAGAAGGAGTCTAGTGTAACTCAAGATATTTGTAAGAAATCAGGGCTGTAAAGCCAAAGGAAACCAGAGGCAATTATTTGTCCTGTATATTGGAACATGGTTCCTTTCTTGAGGCTTTTACATACCACGACAATACAAATAGCAAATAATAATAGACTCAGCTTGACTTAAGTAAACTAGATTTTATTCTTTCATATTTCCTAGATTTTATTCTTCAGTAACTCACCAAAGTGATACAATGACAATCTTAATCTTTGCATTTCCAGTTTTGGAAAATTCATAACTATATTACTATATTAAACACTATTTTCCATTTGGTATTTGCAGAAAATGTATAATACATTTGTAACATCATTTAATAAATAAATCCATTATGCTTTTCATTAAACTGTACTAAGGAGAAGAGGGAAGCTTTCTCTATTATTGATTCTTGTGAGCAGTCTAGCACGAAATTTTTGATGTAGTTTTTTGAGGATTAAAAAGTTGAGCATAAAAATGTATTATTGATTGTGCACTGCAAAGTACAGTATACTGCTCATCCAATTCATTTATTATTGATTAAAACACTCAACAGTTCTAACCTTTCACTCAGTCGCTCCAAGGTAATTTTTTTCATGAGGATGTCAAGGTACTATGCTTACAGATTGTACTTCCCAGGGAGCTTGGAAAATTCATGGAGAAACTAACAGAGTTGAATAAAAATGTTTTGTGGATAACCTTAGAGTCCATATTTTAAAAGAAGGGACTAGTTGGGACAGGAAGACACCTTGTATTTCACTTGCATGTTATGTGGAAGATGTAGCTGATGGAGCACACAATCTTTGCTAATATTGGCAAACAGGAACTTTGTAGCTTGTTAGGCTGTCAAACATGGGTCTGCAAATACCAGTCTGCATGTTAAATACAAAAAAAAAAGTTGCCTGACTTTGCCACTCCTATGCCTGGAACAGGAATAGAATGAAAAAGGTATTTATTACTTAACACCTCACAGAAATCCTATTGGAGTACTCTTGTCTGCTATTATAATAACAATCTTAACTCTACATAAGGACAGAAGGGACAAAAATAGGATCACTAAGTTGATGGCTACTCGATAGATTTCATAGAATGATTAATCCAATGAAAAACCTGAACTGCAGAACTGATGAAGTCTCTTTCTTGAGTGTATCAATTCACAAATGTCTCTAAATAACACAGGCTAGCAGCCCACTCACAAAAACACTATAGAAAATTTGTCATCATGTATTTCATGAATGTTGTGAGCATTTAAAAATAAACTGAAAATTATTCTTTTCAATTCATTTGCCTTAGTAAGAATTAGTAGGCCTATCACAAAAACCAAGTTGAAATCCTTAAAATGCAACTTTAAAACTGTCTTTTGTATATATTTGGCATCATGGCTTTCATGTTGGTGGAAAATGCCTAGGTGAAAAAACAGAAAAAAACCCACAATTTTTCAAGTACCAGGCCAGTACCACAAATCATCTCATTACAGATTCACCAGCAGGGTTTGACTTGCATGGATTGCTTTGCCATTCAGAAAAGATTACTGGGCCAAATAGCAAAATACTCTGCAGATAGAGTACAAAGCGAAATGAGAAAATTCATTAATGTGCTCCATAGCCTAACTAAGGAACTATCACAACCAGTCATACATCTGGTAAAGAGTGAGTGCTCTGGCATTCAGTGATCCTTCCTCTCTGCTTAGTACTGGTGAGGCATATCTGGAGTGCTGGGCACATTTCTGGTCCTCCCTGTACAAGAGAGACATGGACATAGTGAAGTGAGTCCAGCAAAGGGCCACAAAAGTGATTAAGGGAGTGCAGCATATCTCATATGAGGAAAGTCTGAGAGAGACAGGACCACTCAACCTGGAGAAGAGAAGGCTCAGGAGGGTCTCAATGTACATAAATAGCTATGTGAAAGCGCAAAGATGACTGAATAGTGTCTGTTTGGTGGTGCTCGGTAAGGGGACAAGAAGCAATGGGCACAAAACAAAACACAGGAGCTTGTGTTCAAACATAAGAAAAAACCTTTTCACTGTGAAGGTTATAAAATACAGGAACAGGTCGCACAGAGAGTTTGTGGCTTCCTTGGAGAAACTCAAAACCTGGCTGGACCTTGCCTTTAACAGCCTGTCCTAGCCACCTTTAGACAATGACCCAAGACCCCTTCCAGCTTCAAAGATTTTGTTATCCTGGGATTTCACAGTTCTAGCAAGCAGCACTGAAGATGCTAAGGCAGGCAGAATGGAAGAAGGACAAAAGGAACAACAGACAATGAAATTAAAACATTTAAGACTCCATTTCTTCCTTTACACTGATGTAAAATAGGGCAACCCCAGTGAGTGCAGGGCAGCCATACTGCTGCAGCAAGCAGAGCAGATGCAAGCTCTAAAAGATTAACCAGCTCCTGGAGCAGCACATTAATATCTATACTGACTGATCTGCAATTCCTGCTTGCTTCAAGGACCAGGTACCCAAAGACCCACCTTCCCTTAGACTCCGTGCTTCTAGACATGTCTGAAGAGGCAGTGGAGGCACCTGATCAGAGAACACAGTGATCCAAGGCATGGGCAACCCTCCTGCCTACTGCATGTGTAGTTCAGCTATAAGAGGCTGCACTAAGTGCTGAGTGCAAAGGCACCAAGGTTACCGTCTCATCCAGACAATTATCACTTTTCTTTTTCCACCTCTCAGGTTTTCACTTCTTTTTGCCCCAAATTGTGCTTAAAGAGACCCTTTGTTTCCCGCTTGGAAGCATGCCCTTGCACTGCAACAAGGGACACACATCACCTCTGCAGCTGGGCTTTGATAAAGTACCTATTTTAAAGTCAGGAGAGAATTTTACCAGCCAGCAACCAGGACTGGCTTTTCACCCCCCCACTTCTTGCATGTCAGAGAGGCGCTGCTGTGTCGTCAGCAGCAGGATAGCACAGGTTGCTGTAAGACAGGTAAGAAAGTCACTGCTCACAGCCTGCTGCTGATGTGGTGGAAACCAGAACAGGACAACTGCCAAAGACAGGCAACAATGGGGCTGCTCTAGCAGCTGTAGGAAGGGGGAGACCCACGGCATTTCTGTAAATAGATTTATCTACTCTAGTTATTTCTGTCTCCCAAGGCAGCAGGGGAAGAACAGAGGACCCATCTCACACAGCTTACTGAAATCAGCTTTTAACCTCACTGGAACCAACTGAATCTCAGGGCTCAGCATGTGCATATATGTAAAAATAATGTAACTAGAATGGCAGGCCACATGAACACCCTATCTGCCAGGAGGCTGTTCCCCCTGTTAAGTTCCAGTTGAGCTACAGGGAATCAGGAGCTGCATGCAACTGGATAAACTGGGACTAGATAGCCATACAATAGCACTGTGAGAGCATTTCCAAACCAACCTGGAAAACTTCAGCGAAACATGGATTGAGAAAACAAAGCAAGCTACCTACATTATTATTTCCTGTAGTGAGGCCAGGCCATCCTCCCACTCCCTCTCGTCTCAGCCTTAATAAAGAGATGTCAGATTTACAGGATCATCTCTCCTGCCTCTGCGTCAGTGAAGCTGTACTAGATTTTGCAAGTGAATCTCCCAGATAAGAAATGCAAATCAATTTGTCTCTTTTTCTTCATTGTGCCAGTACCCAAAATATGTTCTCTGGGATTAAATGAAGGATTGGCAAGCTACACAAAGGCTGAGGGGGAGGAGAGAAGGGTCAGAAAGGGTGAAATAAGGGGCGAAGAGAGGAATCTGTAAACCCAAAACAGTTTGGGGGAATGAACAGTGCTTCATTTCTTTACAACATCTTGGAATGGAGATGAAAAAGCAACTGCTGAATGAGAATCAACAGCAACATAAAGCAGCAGTCACCACCTGAAATACCCAGCTGGCACTTGCACTGCTCTTAGTTTATTTTTCAACAGTAAAATCTCCTCTTTGCGATTCATTACTGTTCTTTGAAGTTTGAAGAAGTATTTTCACTCTAACAGTCACTGAGGAAATCTTCTAAAAGAAGAAAGAGAATGGGATCCAAAGAAGCAGCAGAGCAAGAAGATTTACATATACTTCCAGATTATTTTTTTCTAAATAAATATGTAAAAAGAACCCCAACAAACCAGACAACTTATTTCTTCTAAAACAGTTTCTGCATCCTGCTTATTCACCTCGCAAGACAGCAGGACAACTTCCTCTTACTGAAGGTGTTTAGTGGCTCCAGACGCCTCAAAAATCAAGTGTGATGCACCAGCCCAGAGTACTTCTTTGCTTGTTGTGCAATCTGGTACAAAGAAATGACATCACTTAACACAAACTGAGAACTCAACTAAACAAGGTTAGAGATATGCTTAAGTTAAACTGCAGAAGGCACCTCCACTCTTCTCCTCACCATCCCTTTCTTCTGGAACAAACAAGAACCAGCTGAGATCCTAAAAGCCTTATTTACTGTCACTTATTCATTGCTATCATCAGTCCAGAGGGTTATTTCATTACAACCTTGTTATAAGTATGTAACAAGAGAAATCATATAGCTGGAATCCAAAACCAAAAGATATTGCAACAGTTTTGATCATCATGAAAGTCAATAGGCAAAGGTTTTGTCTGAGAAGAAGCTGGTAGAAGAGAAGGAAGACAATGGGGTAGTTTTCAGTATGCATTCCCATGCATAACTTACCTTTTCCCTCCTTTTATTTTCTGTGAGAATCTCTATAGCTTCTCCCTCTTCTGGAAACCTATGCTGTGAGGAAACAGCAGAAACTCCCAGTGAAATGTGTAGCACACACAAGCAACTTAGAGATTGTTGATAGAAAAATACAGATAATGAAATAGGTTTTAGCATTCTTTTCTTTTTTAAGCAAAACGAAATCCACAGATTTCTCATTGGCATGAGACTGCACTGTATACAACAGGAATGGCAATTTGTATCCACTCATAAAATCCAACTTATATCTACAATCACAACACAAGCTTGTTATGACTATATTAAAGATAGCACTTCTTCCATCTTCCCACCCTTCCCAAATATTTGCCTTAGGGAATGGGTCAGACTCCTGGGTCACTTCAACTCCTTAGTCTGCATTTCCTGTCACGTCTAAATGGTTGGTGCTCATAACTTTCATGAAAACTGAGGGGAAGAAGGAATAAAAAAAAACCCCACAAAATGGACAACAAGCACTATCTAGAGCAACATTAGCATCCCAACTGCCTTAATGATGCAATACAAAACACTGGGGTTAAAAGAAGGTACAGGCTTCAGCCAGAGTCTCAGCTACAGTGATAAGTTTGCTTGCCTCTATCCCATGCTGTAAGTTTGGGGAAAGTCTGAAAACAAGGGGAATAGAATGAATCTTTTTATTCCCTAGCATAAAATACCTGAGTGAAGTTTTACTGGCCACTGAAATCCGCCCCATGGGTTTGTAAGGGCCAGGAGCACTGCAGATGGTGGCAGCCTGGGTGCTGGCTGGGGAGGGCAAAGATAACGGACTGATCCAGCTAGATCTGCCTTCAGCTGACAGCACCCAAAGGTAAGAGCAACACAGTACTCTGAAAGATGCTGAGCATTAAATATGATCCAGCCCTGCACTTACTGGCAAATTCATTACACAACTCCTCCAGCCCAATTAAACAGCAGCTGCTGACAAATTTGCATGCACCACCACTCAGTCCACGATTACTGCTGACATGACATGAGCTGTATAAAGGGCTCTTTCAGGAAAGGATTGTGTAAGCTGAATAAATGCAGTTATCTTTTATTCTAAAGAAAATGCTGTGCATCAAGTCTATTAGGTTTGCACTGCACAAGAATTACTTCAAATAATGGCTGAATCTTTAATGCTGCTACTGAAAAAAAATAAAATTCTACCAAACAGGAAGGTAAAGGCACGTGAGAAGGTAATAGAGATTCATTTTTTTTAAAACAAGATTCAGAGGTTTTACTAAAATGCTGCTTATTAAAATAATTTTCCAGTTGAACAGTTCATTGTATTTACCCAGCACTGCAAAAGTGCCTGCTAGGTCAGCCCAGCCTGGAAAAGAGGTCCTTTTAAATCTGCTAACTAGTCCAGGTAGTCAAAAAAAGCTTTGTACCTAATCTTTTGAAATACAAAGGTACAATCCTGAGCCCACTGAAGTGGTTAGTGAAACTATTAGCCATGCTGGGCCAGGATTTTCACCTGTTTTTAAACACTCCGGTAAGCAAATAGTCCTGTTGGATACAGAGCACTCCAGAGAAGCAGTAAGAATGAGCACAGCTCACTCTCAGCTCCACAGTGCAACATGCAGTGGAGACAGCCCCAAGCAGGGAATATAAAGTGGTTAACTTTTAAGCAGTCAAATTAAATAATGCAGATTTCGTAGAATCATAGAATCAT
>VYZX01024233.1:0-64876 GCA_013401335.1 Brachypteracias leptosomus
CAAACCTTAAACCACAACACCGACACAGATGATAAATGGTTTGCTTGCTTTTGCTTCAGATGAGCTCCAGACTTACACAGCTCACAGAGACAGACCTGTATTTTCAGGTACTCTTTGGACTCTGTGTCACAGAGAGCACATTTCAATTCACACAGAAAGCAGGGAATAAGGCATTTCCTCCCCAGACTCACTAGATGTACTCTTGAAATCCAGAATATGTTTTCTGAGAATATACAAGTGAATTGTCTAATTTTGACCTTGAAATTAATTAAATATTGGTATCTTTCAAGTAATTTCAAGTTAGTATTTTTCTTTGTCTCAAATGGTCTTGATGGTGGATTAACACAAACTCTTTTCCCCCAAAAATTAAAATGAATTTAATCTTACCCTCAAACTATCTGTAAGTGAACTATTTTACTGACAGTTTTTATATTTAATTGTTGTGATTATATGAGCTGCAGCAAGGCCAGGTCAGCTTGTGAAGATGAGAACTGAAACAATTGTTTTATCAAAAACTGGTCAATGAAGGTCAACCCTGTATAGCCCTTTTCCTCCAGATAACTTGCATGCAACAATTACATTTCACATGATGTGCCACCAGTGCGATGGAGATTGTTCATGGTCAACATTTTCTGTTGGCTGATCATCACCTCCAGGCATGACTGTCCTTCCAAGGCTGCCAGCCTTAACTCTGCATCAGCCGTTTTTCTTTGCCTTTTGGCGATGCTGTGAAAAACAAGACACAAGCAGAATGGGACTAACTTCATACAAGCTGAGACCAACAGCATTAGAAATGCCTTAGTCCTGAATCAATTTCTACAGCTAGGTAAGCGATTGCAAGATTGCCTGGTTACCTTACCTGGGCACTGCCATCCCTCAAGGTGTTTGGATTTCTGTTAAGTGAGAATTTGGTTCAATGGCCTTGCTTGTAGTGCTGGCTTTACACTGATACAGCAATTATCCTAAATGCAGTGTTCCTCTAAATTACCCATGTGCTCTCAGCCTTCCTCTTACTGCATTAATCTCTAACGGATAATGTCATTTTCATTACACAGAGGATTTCAGGTACAAGAACTCTGTGATACGAAGTCACAGTTTGTTTATTGCTAGCATAGCTGGTTGTAATTAGTTGTTAATTTTGTCACACTCTTTGCTTCTTTTCTTATTCCTAATGGTCTGAAGGGACACTGCAGCACCATAGAATTGCTGCAGTGGTCCGGGAACTTAAGTGTTTCTGAAGATGACAAGGAAAAATCGTAGATTAAAAAGCGGGTTTCAGGTAGGAAGGGGACTGTGAATAATTCATCTTGCAATAATTCTTCATATTTAAAAATTAATTATTTTATTATGTTTAAGCATCTTATGTTCATGACAATTCCAGGGTACCTTAGCCAGAAATTGGGTTGGGAAAATAAATTATAGTACTTCACCTCTTTACCCAAATGTTTGCTTGCTGGTGATTGATGATCTCTGTCTGAATCCCTGGTTTAAATCCTCTGCTTTTGAGAGTATTTAGCCTTGATTTCTCAAGAGCTCCCTAGTACCAAATGTCCAAAGGAGGAGTTTTGCTGTATGGAAAAAGGCTGACATACAAACCTAAATACAAGAACCCCAATTAGATTGATACAGAAATCTTCAAGCTTTAGTGGAGGGGAAGTTTATTCACCGCTCTGCTCAACATGTCTTTTTATCTATAACATGGGTATCTCTCTGTTCAGTAAGTGACACATGCTCACCTCAGGATCCTGCTGGGCAGCAGCAGCATTCCCAGCTCTTCCTTTGGGACGTTCATGCTCTTCTGGGGAGTTAGATCTTTATTCTCCCATTTCATCTTGTAACTGTAATGAAAGGAGGCTTGTGGCTCTGATGTTTTGACTGGCATCTCTAATGCTCTCAGTAAATAACTGCAAGTTGAAAATACCCTAAAATCTTTGCAAATGTTATATTTCCATGATTGCTCATACCGTATTTAAGGAGGTTGTACTGGGAATACCTGAGTAGACATTTAATGATAAGGACAGTGCTGTCCTTATGCCAAGCCAGATACATTACTCTAAAATGTTTTATTTGCATAACATTTTGAAGAGGTAGCTCTTTTGCCTTGCTTCCAGATAAAGATGCATCTTTATTTACAATAATGCTTTTGAAATCTTTTGCCTCTGTTCTAAAAATGAATGAACAAACACTGAGGATTCATATTTTGTGTGCTTTGATTTCACATTAGCTGTGTGTAACTCTCAACTAAAGACCTGGGAGCAGAAGGAAGGCTGCTTCTGCTTTACAGACTCACCCTTTCTTCATCTGAAAACTAAAGCTGTTTGTTTGGTTTTCTTTTCCTTTCCTATTAGCAGTTGTCACAGGAAGATCCTACCAGACAGTTCTAAGAAGTCTTCTTTACTGTTAATTCAAATTCAGCTGTAGCATGAATATGGTTCTTTTGATTTTGGTTGAATTACTCCAGAGTCAATTTGATACGCATGAGACCAGGCTTACTGCCTAAAATTTCAGGCTTTTTTCCACTGACTAGCTCTGCTGGAAAAATTAGTAGAGGGTGAAGCTTTATTTTAAAATATGAAGCAGGAGGCATAAATGCTATGATTCTTTTCATGCTTTATACACTGCTTAGAAGTAAAAATACTTACGGTAGAATTATGGTTAGATAATACCACAAAAACCCCCCAAAAGTATAGAATGCCAGCATAATCCTGCTCATATCATGTTATGTATACAGGGAAAATAACGCTTCCAACCTACATTGTAGAGCATCTGGACAGCTGCTAATGTCATGGTTAGGTAGCATTAATTGAGTTTTTGGCTCCAAAGACAAAACAGAATTCCTGCAGGGAGGCATATCCGATATGGATACCTGCATCCATAGAGCATTCATCAGCTTTTATAAATAACACACTAGGTTTTTTTTTCTTTCATGTACATATTTAACATGATGCAAGTAGTTTTGGCATTATCATTGATTGTGTCAATGGGTGCTTTATGAAAATCTTTTGAGCTCTACTTTATTTATTTGCAGCTTATCTAATTAATAGGAAAAAGTATGTTCGGCATCCTCAGTCCTGACATAGGTTGAATTGATTTCTTGTTGTTTGAGAAAGTCCTTGTCAGCATGCAACTTTTTTCAGTGCCATCAAGCATAAAAGTAAAAGGATTTTAGATATGGTAAAGTGTAGTTCCACGCACAGTAAGAACACAGAAAAGCCACAACTTTTGTGACCTCTATCTGCTAAGTAATATCTCTTTGCATTATGAGAATGCTAAGAGACTATGGCTTTCTGCGCTCAGTAATGCTGATCTGGGTGAGTTGCAGTCATATTCCTCTGCAGGTGGTGGTCTTGGACTGTTATCTATCCATTTTTATTTTTCTCAGCAGTGATAAGTACTCCTCAGAAAGCCACAGATATAAGCTTTCTCCAGGATGCTGTAATTTAATCTAAGTAGACTACTATGTTGTACATTTGTTCATGTCTTTAGCTGGAAACTACTTCATGTCTACTACAGAGGAAGCTTTTGCTGTTACTGCCAATGTGCCTGGCTGAGGTTCAGGTCTAGGCCTGGCAGCTAAGGATTTTGTCCTTTTCAGTCTTGTTTCCAGATACTGCATGGGACAGCTTCTAAGTTGTCCTTACAGCATTTCCCTGGTTTTCCTTTGAAATAGCTCCTGTTGTACAGTAATATTTTTTCTGAATATTTGGACCTTACCCACACTTGAAGCTTAGGTATCTTCAACACTTGGAAATCTATGGCAATAAGTAAGGTCAGCCTTGAGTCTCCCAGGCTAGTTGCCCTTGGCTGCTCTGTTGCCAAGGTACACACTGGATGGAGGGGAAAGATGTGAAAGATGTTTTTGGGAGGCTAATAATAGAATGAAGTGGCATCTTGAATATACAGACCCTATGAATCTGTGTGCTGCTTTACATGGGGTGGGAGGATGGAGATGCCCAGCTGGCACTTCAAAGACTGTATGCTGGCAGAATTTATTGTCTGTCCTTCACCATGGCACTGATGTTCCTCTGTCTTCCTAGAGCCAGAGGGAGCAGCATGTACAATGTGGAGGCTAGAAGCAGAAGCAAAAAAAACCCAACCCTGCTATGCCTTGGGTTAGGGCTTTGCTTGCCATATGTATTCTTTTGCAAGTTAATTCAGTAACCTCTATGTGCTGCATCTTACCTCACCATCCTTCCAGTTATCCCTGAATGCTCGGCTGGAGGCGATTTGATAACCATGGTTTGAGTGCTCCCATGCAACAGCCAAGAAGCCAGTGAAATTCTCTGCGTCAGCTCTTTTTTCCAGACCCATTTGTTAGCAGCAGAAGTTTATGTATCAGTAGCTGAACCAGAAGCATGCAAAAATAAAACACTTATTAGTAAAAGCTCCCACACAAGCATACAGGCTGTTCACAGGCAGTAATGCCTAAGTTAGCCATTAATTTAGAAGAGCACCACAGTTGAATTTAAGCACTTGAACAATACAAGCTAGTAGCCTCTTTATTTCATGTTTTAAACCCAGGAACTGAGAGCCCTACTAAGCCTTTAGGCTAAGATTTCAAGAATTTAAAAATCTGCTGGATTTAAGGAGGAGGAGCTACAGTGAATAATGCATGAACTTGTATTTCTAGCAGCCTGTCTCAACTATTGATTATTAAAAAGAGATAGAAAAAAAAAGATCACCAATGCCAGGACATTAGGAAGAAGCTAAATAATTAGAAGGATGCTTCCCTAACCAAAGTTAGTACAGCACTTGGTGCAGAAAGAAGTCTTTTAATAGCACTGCTCAAGAAAATACAGACTGGTGAGAAACTGCATTTCTAATCAAATTCTCCAGGTGGTATAGAGCTTGCAGAGCAGTGGGAGGATAAACTGGGGGGGGGAGAGGGGGAATTTAAATCATGTTTAGATCACTGCCTACTCTTGTCAACTCAAGCAAAGTATACAGAGATCAGTGGAGATGGGGCAGATATGATTGGGATGGGGTACAAGTGGCTGATTTAGATACATTAATAAATTTTCTGTTGATCCAATTATGCCACTATACCTACAGTAGAGCAAACAATGCAAATATGCTGGAACTACACAAAAGGGGAATTATGTGTCATCATTCAATATTTTACATGATTATTCTTCTCTGCTTTTGGTCCAACTACATGATACTGCAGTAAGTTTACTTCAGCACAGAGAGGATATAATTCAACATATACAAGAGCTTTTCCCAGCTTCCCGACAGCTCTGCTTTCATCTTCCAATCTCTAAATTTTGTTCCTGGAATGAGCTGTAAGACAGAAATGCTTAAGGCAATGCTGTCAGCCACTAACAAACCACTCCAGAGCTTGCTAAGGGTGAGCCCAGCAATCTGAGGCAATGACAGAATTTGATTAGAAACTGAAGTGTGTGATAGAGAGAGATATAGAGATATATAAAAATATGAAAGCTAATGTTACTGAATTCATCTAATACTTCCATAATTGCTTCTGGTTTTGTTTGTTTTACACCTGGGAACAGAGTTGTTTACTATTAGAGGTTCTGGTTTCAGAGATTTCTTAAATGCTTGGCTTTACTTAATGAATGGTAAAATTACTTAAGCTAGAAAATGAAAACTGTGCTTGACTCTTCTTCTTCACATGATAATTGAAAATGCCCAGGTTCCTCTCTGGCTTAGGTTTAAGTGGGTAAAGGGAGGCAGATAGAAAGGAATTAGCATCTAAAGGTATTTTAAAGGAGTTTGTAGGAAAACCCTCTCTATAAAAGGTGATTTTGCTATTTATCATCTGAACACTGTATTTTGAAGGTTATGTTATAAGGACAAGAATATCCTTCAGAAATAAATAACTTTTAAAACCAAGATTTGAAAATTATAATTTCTTTCATATCTTCAGAAGAGGAATGAACTCCAGAAGTCCCTCCCCTTTCTCTTCTGTGAAAAGGTAGTACAGTGAATGTTAGATTTCTGTTCAGCTGTACACACTACATAATGCAGTGTTACCCGGACCCGGCATTAAGTAGGGATGCGGGTATCATATCTTTGTGTACAGAGCAGCTGGAAAACATGATGCACAAAACATGGAACAATTTTGTATAAACCAATTAGATGACCTTTAATGTGCTTTATAGTTGTCCAGTCCCACATCTGCATGCTGAAGGCCAACATAGCTGAAAACATACAGTGTCTGTAATACATGCTGTTGGACATGCCCTGCCATAATGATCAGCAGGGGTCCACATGGAAGTGACAAACAGATCTGATATGAAGATTAAACCGAAAAATCTAGAGTTTATCCTCTTCCTCAAGTGTTAGGCTAGATAATGGGTTTCTTTCAATTGATCTTTGGTTTTTAATGTGTTATTTTTCTTGAAAATGTAGTAGTTTTACTGATCTTGTAAGGTTGTTAGTAATTGTAGGCAAGAGAGGTCTTGGCCTCAATGCTAGTTTGCTTTGGCTTTTTATTCTGCTTGACAAATCAGTGCCTGTTCCTCCTCCTCCCCAGAGCTGTGTCTCTTTAATTCCAGTTTACAGAGGAGATGCTTCAGTGTCTTGTCACTTGTGAAGTTTTGTTTAAGGATAAATTTTCCCAAGTGCTAAGTCTTGTAGCAACTTAGGTACTTCTAAATCAAAGTTAGAGTAAGATGTACACTCCTGAAGTCAAGCTATTCAAAGAAATGATTTTTTCTGACTTCTGTTGATTTAATAACTAGCCTGTATTTGAAGACTTCTGCAGACTGTGTGGCCGTCACATCTGAAAATAGTATTAAGGTCCCAAAGCTACTAAGACAGTTCTGGAAAATGCAACTACAGTCACTTTTTCTTACATCTCACGGGTTGGAGGGAACAGTGGAATACTTCCTAGTGTTTTGAAGATGATGTGAAATTTGAGTATGCCCAAACATTGCTGGTGTGATTCTTTTTCATTACTGTAGGTGATGAGAAAGTTTGAAATAGCTTTCTTATGGATACATGACTAAATGTTGGTTCAGATGATTTGAACTGAGGTAATGAGGACATAACTAGTCTTTTGAGTGCAGTAATCCAGGCTATTACTTTTGGGTTGACAGCTTACCCCCACTCCCTTAAATTCAAAACCCAGAATGTGCCAGAAACATGATCTTTTCTATGAGTTTGCAAAGTATGCAGAAGCATTCTTGAAGAGGAGGTAGGAAGCTCAAAGGAAGGAGCAACTCCAAAAGCTGTTTGTGTTGCAGTTAGTGCAACAGTTAGTTTTTTGTTGTTTTTTTCTTTTGACTGTGTAATGAAAACAAGTCTCCTATTTATTATGCTGAAAGCTGAGCTCATAACATATCATGCAGTCTTAAACCAGCAAGGCTACAGGACAGTAAGATTGTGTGTGTGACAGAGCATGGCCTCCTGCTTGGTTGGGACTGGAGGCTTCCTTCACAGGAGGTTGTGTAATATAAAGTGCTGCTGTTACCCACCAAAGAATTCAAAGTGCTCTTCACAGAGGAGTTTGTGTTTGATTTTTGTGAAGCAGCATATCTATATAAGCAGAGAATTTGGTCATGATTCCATTAATATTTCTCACCCAGCATTCCTTTGGTAAAAGGAAAGTCCAGCTGACTTAAATTTGTGCAGGTAAAGCTCACAAATATTGCTGGACTTACAAATAACATATGTTAATAAATACTAATTCATCTTTCCACAAAAAAAAAAAGATTAGGAAAACCTGAGTGGAAACTTGGCCTTGAAGCCTAAAAATCAAATTACTGAAGACAGTCAAGAAATTCTAAGATTTAAGGTGGTATGTGACATGTTTTTGTATAGGCAACTCAGTCATTTCCTAAGAGCTTAGTGCTTGATTTTACCTCAGTAATGTTTCTAAGTGTACATTTTATGTATTTGACTTTGTAGAGAGACACTGACCTAGAACACGGGCACTTACTTTTCCAACCAGAGTTTGGAGAATGATACAGCATAGGTGAGGATGCAGTGGTGTAGGGTGATAAGTTAAAGGCTGAGGAGCTACCAGAAAGAAGAGCCCCTTGAATGGTGTTTGAGGGTAGAAGCAGAATGGGAGTCAGCAAAAGGCCCTAAGAAAGAATATACCTTACATTGCTGGCCCAGGGCAAAAAGAGGGATTGCCTTGGAACCGCAAATCTGAGACCATCAGTACTGTTTGGTTGTATGGGTTTATAAGGAAAAACTGTTTAAGCAAGGAGAAGGCTCCTGTGAACTTACCTTGCAAGAGAACAGCTCATGCTGCTGATTATAGAGGTCACACACAAGGATGACACACAGGTCATTTTACAGGCTAGGCAGAATTTGAAATTGTGTCCTTGCTGGATTAGAGTTATCCAATGTGTCCTTCCCTACAACATCACTTTCCTGGAGACTATGTTCTTCAGTCTTTTCAACAAATTTATTTTATACCCAATCCTAAAATGGAAGAGATGAGTGGTAACAGTTTAAAGATCCCCTGCTTGCTTCAGGCTGTCCTTGCACTTTGTCTTCCCCCTTCCTTTTCATCTTAATTAGATCAGGAGGATGTAATCTGCTGAATGCAACCCCTGGCACTTGTTACTGTACAGGAGAGACTCCTCATGTTCCAGGAGGACTACCACAAACCTGCTTATAGTGGCATGAGAGCCCTGTCAACCCAGGTCATGGGCACTATGGACGAATTGTATCGTAAATCTAAGGCATCTAGGTGAGATTTCCAATGCACAGATATGTATTTTGACAAGGTCTCTTGTACACTGGCTGAGGATAACAAGCAAGTCAGACTAAGGACTACTGTTGGCATATTTTCTGTATGCCAGAGCTTTAAAGTATTTTGTATCTATCAAGATTTCTGAAAGTGCCCTTTAATAAGAAAAAAAAAAGGCAATTCTAGACTAGTTCTGTTTAAACTTTCAGGCTCTGTCTGTATAAAAGCAGCCACCACAATATTGCTGCCAGCAGAGGTATGTTTTTATTACACCTATTGACATACTTTTGCATGCAGTTTTATCAGACACAAAGCACAGCTGGGCTTTAGCTTGCTGGTAAAGGTGAAACCCAATCTACAGTAGCCTAATTTCACTGAAGAAAAAGACTATTTTATTGTTAAAAATCCCTTTGGAAGTACTCAGCAATTTTGTTTCATGAAACAAATAATTAAACAAAAAGTATAAATTTGCTTTAGGGTGTTGTGAGAACAAGTGATTAGTATTTCTAAATGTCCCCATGAAAAATTACTCAGGTTACAAGGCTATATTTCACTGCAAAACAAGGCCAGAACAATTAGAGATTCATGAAGCAAACACACATCTCTTCACAGGGGAAGAAAAAAAAAATTAACTTTTTCTGCACCTCTTCCAGGGGGAAATTTTATGCTGCCCAGGCTCTCAGAGCACAGAGGAAGGGTCCCAGCACATGCAGTCCCCAGAACTGCAGGACTGAGCCTGAGGCAGCAAGCCCTGCTGAGGGCAGGCTTTTAGACTGATGCTCAACTGGACATTAGCACAGCCTCCAGACTGGCATGGTCTGGACAAAGCCAGCCTGCAAAATACCTTTTAAACATACTTTCAGAAAGAGCTGTTCCAGGAGCATCATGCTGTGGAGAGGTTATACCTTCTTTTCATTCCTTCTCCAGGCCAATGGAGAATCTCATTTCTGCCAGCAGGTTCCTTCAGACCAATGTCTTCTCCAAGAGGGAGCACTGAAGCCCTTCTTTCAGAAGGGCTGCTGGTAGTTTGAGGACAGCATGCAGAAAACCAGCCATACACCTAACCAAAATTCTTATGTCAACAACAGCAACAAAAAAGCTAACAAAAAACCCTCAAACACCTTACTCCCTTTCCCCTTCCCCCAAACAAAACAAACTGAAAACATTAATGCTGAGGATTTCAACCTCTAAACTCTAAATTTCATAAATTCTAAGGGAGGAGGAAGATGGAGACAGAGAACAGAGGTGCCAGGAAAGGTATCAAGGAAAGCAAAAATAATTTACCTCATTCAGAAGTCTACAGATTTTTCAAGTGATCTACAGATCCACTGGAAAGCAATAGACCTTTTGGCTTGTGACCTCCTGCTTACTGCTTGTAGCAGTTCAAGTGAGAAGATGGTGGCTTTCACTGAAAAGAATTTGAAATAGCAATGAAATATCTTATTTTTCCAGCAAAAGTTTTATATATTGGAGGAGTTAGTCTTTTTAGTTAAAAAATAATCTAGCAAGAACACATCAGGCAAATAGGGCTGTCTGTTCTGCACCAGCACAATGGTGTTCTGACCCCAATAGCTGTTATGAGGCTGTAGAGTGCGTACATCAATTTTTACACCCAGCTACAGGGTATCCAAAACAGCCTTAATCAGAGGTCTCCCCAGACTCTTTTTGTAGAACAGGTAACTGGATTTGTTCTGATTTTTAATAATCTGCATTGTGGCCATGCATCCCTTTGTGCCTAGGAAACGCCGTAGCCAGTTTAAAGTGTCAGGGTTCACTCAGGGATCTGCTTGACAGACAAACCCACTACAAAGGAGAGGATTGAAACAGACTCTTTAATTCGGCAAGTGTTGTTTGGAGGTTCAGAGCAGAAATAAACCTTGTTCAGTTCCCTGAAAATGGAAAAGACTGGGGCTGCAGCAAGTCAGACGTCCCTGAAGCTTAGACAATCCAGATTTCCCCTTTCAAATTATGTGGGTTGGCTCTACTTACTTACTTGAGTCTGAATAGCTAATAAAATTAATTAGAAGCATCATAGGTTGGTCATCCCAAGAGTATTTCTACTTGAAGCAGTCATTAATTATTCTGACTAGGATTGTCTGTCTATTTATAGGCTGGCCATGGGCGACACTGACTGTTCTTGGGTTCCTGTACTGCTATTCTCACGTTGGAATCGAGTGGGAGCAAACATATGCTGTGAAGTAGGAATGATGCAAAACAATGAGTTTTAAGACAGGTTGATGGCTTTTCTACACTGGATATCCTGTCTGCAGAAGGATGTACCAGGCCAAGTCTTTGGTCAATGTGTTAAAAGCTCATTTAATCGATCCTGGATTGTGAATACAAGAATCGAACCAGAAACACTGAGGGGCTACAGCCAAAGGTGAGGAGAAATAATGAAGCATTTTGAATTACGTTATTTTTATAAACAGCATCTCTGTGACGCTACATACATTGGAGGCATGCATCTCAGAATAGGTGTTTTATAGACACTAAAAATTGTTTTTGTTTCTTCCAATGTTTTGTTGCCTATTTTGAGATACTGAAGAAAAATTTTTTTTCCTACCTTGCAGAATTCAAAAAGCCCAATCTCTCACAGCCTCTGTCCAGGGGCATGCAGGACTGTGCCCTGCACTTACGCTACTCCATGGAGATTGGCCTCCATTTTGGAGGATAGCTTGGCTAAGAGCAAGAGCTTTCTCGAACTTAACTCAAACCTTGTAATTAAGTGGAATTAGCATTAGTCATGAGTCTGTTCTTCAGTCTTATCAATTACCATTATTACATTAAATAAGGGGTTACTAAGTTATTAGATTCTAATTTGTATGCATGTAAAACTTCCTACTCCAATATGGAAATGACCTTGAAGGTCATTTAGAGTATGCTTATTTCTGAAATAAAATTGTTTTGATTTTTTTTTTAATGCTTTTTACATGTTTCATATTTTTGTATCCTTTTCTGTTTCTATAAATAAAGTTGAAACTGGCTATTGGCTTGAGAACTGTGTCTTAGAAAGCTACAGTTTGGTGTAAGAAAAATAAGTGCTCCACCGCTGTGAAGAAATACTACTATGCACTGGAAGCCTGCAGGATGGATGTGTTGCAGACTGGACACTTTTATCCCTCTTGTGCAGCACCTGGAACATGAATTCCCTAGTGGTGTCAGTTTAAAAAGCAAATACACCTTTTGTTGATCAGTTAAGGTGAGACTTCAGCATGTGAAACTTCTGAGAATGGTCACCAAGAGTAGTATGCAAGTAAAATGGTGCTTCCCTTTAGACTCTTGCTATCTTGATCTAGAGTCAGAAGTATAAAGTGTGCTCACACAATTTAAGAAATATATATTATTTCTTATAGTTTAAATATGTATCATATGAGAAATAAGTAGATTTCCTTCACTCTCAGACTTTACAGAGAAATAACCAGCTAATAATGTCCTGCTACTTTGAAATACATATTTCAAGAACAAGCCCAGTCACAAAGTTTCTGCTCCATCTTGCTTATAGACCACCAGTAGGCAAGGCATGGGACACACCTGGTCAGACACACAGCTCTGTTAAGAGCTCAGGCTGTGCCTGAAGCACTTTAAATGTGTGTAGTCAGTTGTATGTTCAGCTTGGAGGCACGTTCTTCAGCGTGACCTGAGAATTGACTCTTCATTGTCATGTGGCACCTGCTGCAATTGTGTGGTAGCCAGAAGTGCCATCCTCCAAGTGAGTCCTCTGTGACAGTTCTACAGGGGTGGGAGTTTGCAGAGACCTGGAAGAGACTGAAGTAGAAACCACTTATCAAAGGGAAAAAAAATAGATGAGAGGAGGGGGAAGAAATAGACTTCCAAACATGAAGGAAAAGCTAGTTAAGGGACCTAAGAAACAATTGACAAAGAAATTGCTGAAGAAAAACATTGGCCATTTTGAACCAAAGGTGGGGCACTTCTGGGGTGGTAGGGAAGGTGTGAGGACACTACTGCTGATAGACCCTAGAAGTCACAAGAGTGTGGTGACCAAAAAAGCCCGAGGTGGTGGCTCTGAAACTGAGCTGGATGGACACATGATGGCTACTGACAAAAACAGTTTACAAGTAATTTTTTAAGAACTACCTAAGCGACTAGCAAGCATAGCATGTCACAATACTTGGCTTTAATGGCTACCACTAAGCTGTAGTGGTCAAGTGGTTCTCACACACACGCATCCTTCCCTACCCCCCCTCCTTGGCTAACGAAGCTCTCCCAGCCATCATTAGTGCTGGGGACAGTAAGATTATGCTAAGTGGCTCTTTCTTTAATTCTGCCTTGATTAGCAGGCAAGCGAGGCTTTGCTCGCATCTCTCTTTCACATCTGAGAGCTAAAAGCAGCTTAGATGGAATAACCAGCTTACCACAGGTCAGAAGAAAAACAGCTTAACTATGAAAACCTGCAGCAATTTTGTTATTAGTCATAGCAATAATGCAGGGCCTGTCCTTTCTCTTACCTACTCATTTAATTTCCTCCATCACTGCTAACCCTTGAGCTGGTTGCAGATTACACTTGTTAAAGGGAGGCTTGCCTTCCTGAGGCATGCTGACACGATTTTCCTCAAGGAGCACTGAGGAGTGAGAGGAGATTGCTATGCGTGGTCTGTCACAGCTTCCTCTGCCTGTGCTCAGTAGTCTCCCCCAGCTTCCCCAAGTAGCGCTGCCCACTATTGCTCTGCAAAATAACTCTCAACACACAGCCATTTGTTAGTCAAGGCATACATTTTAATCCTCCTGAAATACTTCTCACAGCAAAGCCTGTGAAGAACTGTGAGGCTATAACACTTTTGAAGAATGAGAGGAAATCTACATTACAATAGATTGTTTCTTGCATTAAGGGACATCTGAGAACATTCCTCTCCAGTGAGCATCTTTGTCAACCCCCTGCAGACATGGGTGCACGGGGGTTTTGGGTGCATGTGCACCAAATTCAGCAGTTACACCAGCTGCTGCTTGTGGAGTGGTTCCTCCTAACAGGAAGAAAAGATGAAGACAGCAATTTAATTTTTTTTCGCCCCCACTTTCAGCAAATGCAATCATGTCAAGCCCAGGTTCTGCCAGAGCATCTGAGAATGAGATGAGTCCCAGCTGCCTGTGGTGCATGGTCATCTGTGGAGGTTTGCAGCTGGACTGCAGGCCTCAATAATATTTTTCGACCTTGGCGATTTGGCTGTGCCTGTGAAAATGAGGGATAAACAAGTACAAGGACGAACCTGCAACCACAGGATAGGGATGTTGTCCTAACTGTGAGCAAAAGTATGCATAAGCTATTGGCCAATAGACAGCATGCTAGTAATATGCTTAACCAATGAATGATGTACACAATATGTAACCACATGTATAAAAAGAGTTTACCTGCAGTAATAAAGAGCTTTTTTGGCTATTGCTAGAAGAGATCTGTGTCGCTCGACCGTCCCAACTGCGACAGTCATCTACACCTGAGCATACTGCAGAGGGACCAGCTCAGCTCAGGCATCCCAAGCCTAAGGGGCAAACACTGCCAACTCCAAGCTTGAAAGGCTTTCAGGGATGCCACCAACACACAGGAGAAAAGGAAAAGTCTAACAGATTTGACCCATAAACTTTAGCCACTGTGCAAGAGACTGAGCTGAAGAGTGTCAAGGCATGACTTTCCAACAGCTTCGGTGTGTCTCCATTCAGGGCAGCTCCCACAAGCTTTAGCAGAAGTCCTCCAGCCTCATGTCAGCATTGCTGGCCTTGGAAACTACTGCTCTGGGAGGAAACAGGCACATCCACTCTGTACCTAATACAGATAATGACAGGATGAAAACTACATGGCAGCATTAGTCAGGGAAATCAAACATGCTTAGATACTAAAAAACACTCCTCATTCCTTGTGCTGGGAGTCACAAAGGTCTGGGTGAGAACAAGTTGAGCTGACAGGCAAATTTTGACCACAGGCTGGGCTGCACCACCTTTCATCATATCTAGGGCCAGTTTGGTCTAAGTGTAAATAACCTTATGTACCTGCATACCAGTGTCTTTCAGAAATGAGTCACATGAAATGGGCCACCTGTGGCATTCAGCTTTCCCAGCAACATCCCAACTACAGGTAATAAAAGTGCATCACTTTCCACAGGGATTTAAGGAGAACTTTACATATGGTTGGGTAGCTGAGGTGAATCATTGTTGACAAGCGCGTCAGCCAGCCACTGAAAAATTAAAGTTTAACTGAAGAAATAATACAGAAATGTAACTTCAGTTGTGACCTGTGAAGTTTAAATTGTATTAGCACTCCCTCTAGAGCTGATCTTTCTTGACAAAATTAATTAATTTTTATGGACCGCAGGACTTCCATCCCTGCACTAGTGCATTTGAGTTTCTTAAATTAGGTGGCAAAAATAGAACTGGAAATGCCATTACAAGACTAGAAACATCTACACTGTCAGTAAATTTAAAACTCAAGTCCTAGGGTAAAACAGATCTGATGGATTTTTTCAGATGACTGCTGGAAGGGTTAAGGTTGCTTTAAAGAATCAGGTATGTGGGAGAATGACCTTATAGTAAGCCAAATTGCAGAATTTATAGTTACGGATTTCTTTATTCTTGTGGTGGTAGTTTATGATGGAATTACAGGCTAATAACATTCATTTGGTCACATCTCCAATCCAGGCTACTTCAGTGATCTCTTAACTGCCTTCCCCCACCTCTTGGCACCCTGCCCCAAGGCCACGCTTTGATCAGGTTCAGGTCTCATGAAGGTGCTGCGAATAAGGTAAGGGCATGGCCTACGTCTTGTCTTGGCAAACATCTGCCCAGGACCAGGCTGGCAACAAGCAAGCTCAGCACTTGCCCAGCCCCACTGCTGCCTGCTGGGACCTCCAGCTTTGGCAGAGCTGTGGCCTGGGGAGGTAAATAACTCCCCTTTGGAACTGTCCCCACATGTGCCCTTGAGCTGGGCTCCATGCTAAAACAGTGGCATCAGCACTCAGCCTGCCCTGGTTACTTATTCTCAGATTTCCTTAATCTGACCAAATCCTGTCAGACATCCCTTGTTAAAGAAAAGAGACCTACAAAAGGTAGTCTCTGAAGACATCTTCTTGCCTTGAATTGTATGCAAATAACCATCGACACCAAGAACAACTGCAAGTTTAGGATGAGCTCTGACCTCGTATAAAGGTTAAAAAAAACCGTGACAGCCATGCAAAAAGGAACAGTGTACTGCTTCTGGAGTACTTGGAGGCTTTGAATTCCTTATTACGCAATGCTGGTTGAGGAAACTGCCATTTTAAGAAAAATGGCATTTTCATAATAAGGTTTCCAAGCTAAGTCTTTAAAACTTCAAGGCTGCTGTCAGTAATACAAGGGTACCCTACAACACAGGCAGAGACTACCTAGGCAGGGTGAAGTATCGCACAGCTCCATCCAGAAGGCAGCCACTCCCCACTGATGAAACTACAGTAGCTGGTTGGCAGCTGGTAACTCTGAGGGCTACAGCCTTTTATAACGTCCAGCTTAAAGAGCTTCCTGGGCAGTCAGTCCCATTCACTCTTGTGCCAGTCTTGTGCTTTCATTTAGTTACTCCTGCTCCCTCCCTGCCGTCTGTCCCCTTGGTGGGTTTGCAGTCTGCACTCACCTTCTGACCCTTTGTTTTGCTAGGCTCTCCTCAGGTGCTTTCCTGAGACATAGCAAAGTCTCCTCCATAACTGATTTTCTTGGACAAAGGAAATGCAGCAGATCCAACCCACTAGGACAGGTATCTGAGGCTGTACTTTGACTACATCATATGCTTCTTCCATTTACTGCCACGACCTTAGATCATAACCACTGAGGTCAGCGCAACCAGCCTGCAGCTTCTCAGCACACCTGACCAAAGCTGCTTTATTTGCTGTTTGCAAATGAGACCCACCCCCATTTTACAGAGCTATTTACAATTCATGTTGCCAGAACTGTAATTTCATGGAGCAGTTCATGCACAGTTTTTGCACACTTTCCTAAAAGGTACTTTTTAAACGTAGCTTTCAGCTGAACTGTTTTACTTCCTATTTCTGTCTCCATGCTTCTAATAGCCAGGTTCAATATGGCTGCATGTGCAGCGTTATCATCCTAAAGGAAAACCAAAACAAGTACTTTATTTTGACTTGGGGCTACATAAGGATTAGTTTCACTCTCTTTCCTATCCTCATGCCACAGCTGAGACCATTCAATAAATTTTCCTTTTAGCATTAATTCTTCTTAAAAATCCCTTCTGCTTAACTGTAAAACTCACCAAAAAAAAGATTGCCGGAGAGGTTTGAAAGCAATCTGTATTTCCCGTCACTGTAAGGCACAGCTTGCAGGGAACCATTTCTTGTTCAGCTGTCTTGGTCCTATTGCTGAGCACACAGTAGCTCCCAGGTTTAATACGGCACTTGGTGTGCTACTGCTGCTTAGCATCCCCCCCCAGTGGTAACCCCTGCTGAAGAAGAGGCCATAATCTCCTTTTATAGAAAATCTACAAATGCAATAGATACTCCAGCACAGTTTCTTTCTCCCAGAGTTGGGTATTTCAGCTAGGAGAGTAGGGATGTGGAGGCAAATTCTCATACCAAAGCACATCCCTCTCAGATTTGCACTTACAAGCTGCAGTGACTTTTGCAGGGGCTACGTGTCCCCCAGGGAGGCATTAACAGCAAAGCTGTGCCTTTGCCTCATTCCACAGCTACCTGAACAGAAACATGTTCAAGGAAAACTATACAAGTTAACAAGGCTTAAAAAAACTCAAACCAATAAACAACCATAATAAAAAGAAATACTGTGTAGAACAACAAAAGTCATCTCAAAAGCAAACTCTCGGAGGTTGCTCACACACTCCTGCCTCCATCAGTACCAGGTGGGAATTTTAGAATCACAGAATCGTTCTGGTTGAAAGAGATCTTCAAGATCATCAAGTCCAACCATTAAACCAGCACTGCCAGGTCACCACTAAACCGTGTCCCTCAGCACCACATCTACACATCTTTTAAATCCCTCTAGGGACAATGACTCCACCACTTTTCTGGGCAGGAAAGTGTTTTACAACCCTTTCTGTGAAGAAATTTTTCCTAATATCTAATCTGGTACAACTTGAAGACATTTCTTCTTGCTACATGGGAGAACAGACAGGCTTGATACAACCTCCTTTCAGGTAGTTGTAGGGAGTGATAAGGTCTCCCCATGAGCCTCCTTTTCTCAAGGCTAAACAACCCCAGTTCCCTCAGCTGCTCCTCATAAGACTTTTTCTCTAGACCCTTCACCAGCTTTGTTGCCCTTTTTTGGACCTGCTCCAACACCTCGGTGTCCTTATAGTTGGGAGTCCAAAACCAGACACAGGGATGGGGAGAAAGGTTGAGTCGACCATGATGGATGAACCTGACAGTTAAGCTTGTTTTAAACCTACACCTGTGCCATAGGGCAGCATAAATTTTAACTTGGCTGTGCTACATGAGGGCTTGAACTTAATTAGGAAGGAGAAGGGAACAGGAATGGAAGAGGAAAGGAAAAAAAAAAAGCCAAAAAGACAAAGCTTGCGCATGTGTATTTTGCAGATATGGCTGTGCACAAGCATCTTCATATCTGCTTCTGACAGACATGCTAGGAGTTCAGTTACTCTATGTTGCCTTTGGATCTCTTGCAGGTTTTTACTCATTCTGCCTTTCAAGAACAGAACAGGTTATTCCCCCCAGCTTCCACATACCATCACTGAGGTTGTGGTGAATTAGAATGAAAATGAGCAAAAATACAATCTTCTAGCTGAAAAATATAACTATTTCCTGATATTCTTCATAAGCTATATACCTGTTGCGATTAAACACCTCACACTGCTGGCAGTAACAAATACCATAGCAACACCCCGTCCTTCTCAGCATTTTCCGGTTGGCTGTGCAGCCTTACTAACCACCCTACCTCACTGGAGCATAAAGCAAGCAGCTTATCAGCCAAGATCTCCTCAAGTCTCAGTGCCCACCATGGGTGGGCAGGTTGGAGCATAGTGGCTGTCTCTTCCTAAGCAAGGGCACAGATGGCTGCCCCGCTCATTGATCCCCCCCAGGTTTTGGTTGGCTGGCCTGAGCAGCCTCCAACTCCAGGCAGATACAATCCTGGCTGAACAGAAGCAGTTTTGATGTTCCTTTAGTGATGGAGGGGAGCAAATAAAAGACGTTGCTATTGCACGCATGTGCGAGAGGGGGGTAGATTTGCTGCATTTCACTTCCACAGGTTCTCAGAGCACAGAAGAGCTGGTTTATGCTGGTTGTATTTAATACAAAAAAGCACTGGAGTCTGAGTGCTTCTGACCTCAACAGAGATACTAAAATGTGCCACAGGGCAATTAAAGACACACACACACACCCCCCCTCCACTACTAAACACAAAATTCAAAACTGTGTAAGCAAGACTAACCTCCCCGCAAGCTGACACACCGCAGACTGCCCCAGGAGCCATTGCTGCTGTTGTAGCCGAGTGCCCCAGGGCTGCAGATCTGGCCAGGTAGAGCCCTCACATCACCAGGACTCCCCAGAAGCTGCCACACACACAGGTGACCAAGACTCCACAGGTTCTCTGCCAGCCAATACAACCAGTGAGGGGCACCTTTACAGCCCTGAGGAGGCTGCACAGCATTAGACAGGCTCCCACCCCAAGCTCTCCTCTAGCTACACACCTTCAGGCATCTTGTAGGTGCTGCTCTTTGCACACCAACTCCTAATAGAAGCAGGAATACCTGCTGAGAGCAGCCAGAAACCACAGCACACACCTCGTGGTCTAGAAACCTTTTGTCTTTGCTCTGAATGTGCTCCCAGGTGCAGCAAATGAGGAACTGGGTCTAGCACAGGCGGGCCAGGGAGGTGCTTGTTGCTGCCACTGCTCAGCTGAGACCACTGATGGGCCAGTATGTGGGAACATGAGCCTTTGCAATTGGGCACACAAATCTGAGGAAAAAAAATGCTGTAGTTAATAAAGTTTAGTTTGAAATGCTGTGGGGCTGATGAGGGGAGAGAAGCCAGGACAGGGAACATTGTGTGAGCAAGGCTATCTCACTTTGCACTAATTTAAGCTTGTAACACAACCAGGGAGGCTGCTAAGAATGCAGGAAAAGCCCAAGCAAAGAAATTAATGGAGAGTTCAGAAAATGAGAACAGCCTTTAGAGACCTTAAAAAAACCCCAAAACAATCCATAAGTACTTACCTTCACTATGGTAATTTTCTCTTTTCTAGTAAGTATGGGGAACACTGTATAATATTAGGCAAAAAAAGCTGGATTTCCATCCTGGCCAGTGAAACAATGCTAGTGACTGGAGATCCTGTCATGCCACATACTACTGTGGATGTAGAAATGGTATTAAAAATAGCTCCTCATTGTGCTCCTTGGCTGCTCTCAGGATAGTTCAGCCTCAGCTCTGCAGTATGAAAGCTTATGCTTATTGCTGTTCTTTTGAATAAAAGATTCACAATCCCATGAAGTGTCTTAATACAGGTGACAGCTGCGTTCACCAGGCCCTCAAGCTAGACAATGGAGATTGAACCACAAAAATGGGTGGGAAGCTTACGGGGTCCAGGCTGACATCCTGAAGACTAAATCTTTGTATACGCATCCAGAGCAGCTGCTGACCTGCAGAAACAGCTGCTCTGCGTGATCCTGTCACATGTGCCCATCCTGACCTGAAAGGATCTCCCATTCCTATTATCTTTGATTATCAGTTTCTTTGCTGTGGTAGCCAACAAAATAATACTCATTGCTGCCTGTTGCAGTAGCGTTGCTGGCAGCCAACAGGCTGCTAGGGACGTCATTCCTATTAATTTTGTCTTCATGGAAGGTCACCTTCTTCTGCAGCAGATGACAGGACAGCAGAAGCCTCTTGGATCTCCAGTACTCTGGTTTGCAGAAGGTTTGTAATAGTTCTCAGATACTGCAGTAGTGAACACGGTCTAAAACACAGCCTGACTATACACAGATACCCTCAGGATATCAAACAATCATTTCAGACAGGTCACAGCCAGGCCTCTGGTGATCTCGTTCCTGCTCAGCAGACACCTGGCTCAGGCCAGGTGCAGGTCCACAGTGCAGGTCAGTGCCTGGGGTGCAGGAATATTCATGTTACAGAACACCTGAGTTCAGTTTACAGTGACCCTGGAAGTGCAAATCCTAACCGCAGTGATACAGAGCAGAAATCTGAGGAAACAATCTGAATTGTTTATGACCAAATCAGTAATATCAAACTTATTTACTGATAACACTCAAGGAACAAAACGACGACGACAAAATGACTAGCCAGAAGTCCTGGAGAGTAACTTAACCCCCCCCTTGTTGATCTTATAAGCATATATTCAAGGCATAGAAAAGCACACCAAAGCAACTGTAATGTATAAAATAGTTTATTACTATAATAAATAAAATTAAACTTTTTTTTTACAAATATTATTTGTGCTTGTTTAAAAATGTTGAATAAGGATATCATTAATGTAGGTGGCTGCATCTGTAACTGAAACATTCCCAGACAGTACGTATGCAATCATACATACACACACTGCCTATCTACTGGCAGCTGCTTTGCTGACCACAAAAATAGTATCTACTCGTTCTCTTTTTTCTAGTCATGCTTCATTGAACAAAGTGACAAATGCAAAGAAAAAGAACCAAGAGTATTTGGTGGATTTCTGAAAGGATAAAAACAAGTGAAGTACACTGAAAAGCGCCAAAGCAACTGCATTAACTGCATATCAATAAAGTGTCCATGCAGTGGTGGCTAAATATTGAAACGCAGACAGGTCTCCAACAGATGTACAAATATTGATTGTATGTAGGTACAATAATATAACACATTCATTAGAAAACTTGGTATTTCTTTATATAGCAGTTCATCCTGATACAAGATTATTTAACTTCTTTCACCTACAGCTAAAATGATTCTTCTTCTATGTTAGTGGTCACAGATTCAGTGGGAAGAAAAAAAAAACCCAAACATGAGCCTTTCAGAACAGTTAGTGAAAACCCCAAACTGTTTTGTTAACATTAGGTATTTAGAACCAGTTACAGAGATGTTCTGGGATTAAACATCAAATATGTTTACACAACACTCAACAATCAGCTTGAAACAAATGACAGTTGCAGGTAAATTCACATTAGTTTTGTCAAACTGTAAAAAAAATCTTTGAAACAAACACTTTCGCAATATGACAGGTTGGCTCCCTGATACACAAAAGTGTTTAGACAATAGTTACATCTCTTTGTTTTGTTAGGGGAGAGGGCTATTCGAGTAATTCATTATCCTAATAAGAAGGCAATAAGTGGAGAAAGAAATGTGATTACCAGCAAGTGATTTCCACTAGATTTAGAAAGCTAATCAAAGTGCTTCATTTTTAGGCAACACTGTAAATACTACAGAACATTAAGAAGGAAGGAGAATGGAATCACAGTTTGAATTATGTCACTTATGAAAGGGTCTTAAGGCTAAATGTTGGATATATCTTATTGCAAAAAGCTTTATTTGTATTTAATTGAATCAATGCTTGCCATAACAATGTGGTCAAAACTATGTCAGATTGGAGGTTACAGTAACCCACTGTGCCTTACCTCAAATTTCTGGAGCTTCCCCTGAATGGGACTCTCTAAAACGTTTGTCTTAATGAATTAGAGGTGCAGCTGAAACGTAGACATTATTATTGCCAATACACCCACAGGATACTACGTGGAAATGAAGTATTCAGTAGAAGATGCTTTTCACCACCTAACACCAGGACAAGAAAGCAGAGGTGCAGCAACCATGTGTTATGCTGCCCATGAGAAGAAGGATAGATAGGCTCAGCACCTTTGAGACAGCCCCTGGTACCAGGTGAAACAAATCCACCGTCTGTCTTGCAGGAGAAGCCACAAGAAGCACTAACACAGCAGCTTAGCTTCAGAGACACTGTGAGCAACAAGGAGTGGCTTATGAGTCTTATTCCCACCAACTATGATAAAGCATTTTTCCCATTTCATATGTATTTCAGTTTCCTATCACAATGCTCACCAGATCTTCTCTCAGTCACAATATTCATCAGGCTAACAGTATAAAGTTGAGGCCAACTAGAGAAACCAAAATTCATGACTTAAAATTTCAACAGTTAACAAACAAGATACTAACTAGGACATTTGGTGGATGTCTACTGAGAAGATTTAATCTCCCTTCTTGAACTGGAATCATTAAATGAGGGATGTGCTTTTAGTTAACAGAAATGCAATCCATAGACTTATCTATACATAGATATTATATATATGTGTGTATGTACACGCATCTGCACAAGTGTAACCATACACATCGTTGTTTATATAGTAAAGACAAATTATGTATTAAATTCTTTCACAGACTAGTTAAGAGTGATTAAAAATTTATCACCAGATATGCACAGTAAAATATCTTGTTCGGTTCATTAAAGTGAAGTGCTGTAGAAACAGAACATCACCTTCGAAGCTGTTAAACAGGGTGTTCGCTGGGATTCAGGGCAGCACTGTGAAAGAGATTTAAAGCAAGAATGGAGTTTTTAAAAGTATACATATAATACCAGACAGAAGTAAATGTGTCTGAACATGGCAGGGGTGAGGGTTGGGTTTTGCTTTTTTAATCCTATTCTGCATATTTGTATTCTTTCCAACAATTTAAGCATGAACTTTTAGAAGTTCCCATTTTACCAAATCATAACCCAGGCTCTTTCAGCTACTTTCTTTTGACTGAAATCTAACTCCATCATATAGTAAAAGTGGAACACACCATCTCTTTTAGATCAATGCACATTATTTAGCAGGTTGTTAAATGGCAGAAGCACTATGCCAGAACAGGTAAAACTGAGGCTTTTTGTTTTTTCTTTTTTTCTTATACTATGTACAAGCCTGTTAAGGGAACGAGTCTCATGTTCAGAGATCATTCATTTCTAAGCTGGAAAATAATTGAAGTGAAAAGGCTTAGCCAACATGTAGAGAGAATCAAAACAAAAAGGAAAAGCTGACAAATAAAATGAAAGAACAAGTAACAAGGTGGGTACTGTAGGCAGATTTGTAACACAGGTGCTTTCAACCACTCTCTAAAGGAGGAGTGCTGCATTGGTGGAGCCTGGCCACCACACCACGTGTCCAAATTAGTCTGAGGTTCAAAGGAGTGACTAGTCCCATAGCAGGCAAGGTTTAGCTCATTTTAACTGCTCAGTAACCCAGGGAATCCAAAGACCAAAGCTCATTCTAGATAGTATAATTTTTTCAAATTCTCTTACAACATATACAGGTTGCTGAGAGATGATACAGTCAACTGCATCTATTTTAGTGCCTGTCTGTTCATAAAATTGTAATAAAATGGGTCTAATTTCAGTTACAGCTCTGCAAATGTGAATGCCATTAACTACTGTCAGTGCTGACCTGGAGCAGACACCCTGAAGGTGTCATTGCGAGGAGCAGAGTTTCTCTGCAGTTTCATGACCATAACAAAATCAAATTTGGCCATAATCTTCAAAGACATTAAACTTTAAGCATAATTCTGGAGTATATCGCAATCTTTGAAGGCTTTACAAATGGATTGTAAATGGCTTTATAGGCCACTATAAGAGCCTCATAACAGCCTTAAAAAAAGACTCTGTGCTGCACCCACCCATTGTCATACAAGGTGTGCAGGAGTACAGTGTCCTACTGACCATCAGGTGACATGCGAAGTACCCCAGGTAATGGGGACCTGTCTTCCTTTATTCACAGGTATGGCTAACTATGGGGCTTCCAACTCTGACACTGCCATGACTCCAGACCTGGGCAATCAGCAATACCAGAATAACCTTTAACATATCCCTGAGGGCACATAAAAATAGCACTGAGAAACATCAACTCAGCGTCAGCAACAAAGGGCCAGGTGCAACTGCACATTCAATTCTACGTCTGCACTGCAATTCTGGAGATACTAGGCACATACTTTGGAGGTAATAAGCATTTCCTCCCTCATCCACCTGGGATAAGCTAATTTCCGTATTTATCCAACTGCAGGTAAACGGACGACACTTTCACAAGGTGCTTGCTAAGTTCAGAAAGACTTTCATAGTTTCAAAACTTATATGAAGAAAACCTAGTGTAGGGAACATAATGCTGGTGAGGAATTTGCCTGGATTAGGAATCTGGCTCCAAGCCAGTCTCTAAACACTTGCTGGAACTCTTGGGCATCAATGGCAAATCCTTGTATATCAGTACACGTGTTGGTTTACTTAGGCATTGTTTCATTACCCAATGAATTTACTGACTGAGGAGACTAGAAAGAAAAAAAATCATTCAACAGTTTCTAGCTGAAATCATTGATGTAAGGATTTCTTACAGCAATTATGCCATAGCTATTACAGGTAACTGCTGCCACTTACAGTGATTAAAGCACCGAACACACAGTGTGACTTTGGTCAAAGGGAGCCTTCCTCAGTACTGCATGTCTGCAGTGCGTAACTGTAAAAGACACCAGTTACCACTGGAAAAACCTAAACATGGAACCAGAAATAAATTAAGGAAATGGCACCTTGGTTTCAGAGCAATTCACCTCCCTCCTCCCTTTTCTTGTGGGAGGGAAAAGGCAACCTAAAGGCTTAATTCCTTATAGCTGGTCCTCAGGGAATATTTCAGTCCTTGGCTAAGAATTCACAATCTGTGGGCACTTCCATATCAAACCAAGGTGTAAGACCCTTGAAAGCCAATCTTAAAGCAGCTGCCTCTGGACCTTGAAATGGTGGTGCTGCGCTTGGAATAATCAGCATCTTTGAGAGCAAGAGCAGTTACCACAGGAACAGATACAAACACACACACTGACTTCAAGACCTGAGCTGGTAGCTTTGCACAGCATGGCCTCACCACTGTGCTGGTTCATCAGTGGACCTCACACTTCCCCAGGGAGGTCTGGCACAGTTCTGCATTGCACTGTGCAAGCATCAGGCCAGCAGAAATCCTTTCAAATGGGTTGTTTTCCTCACATAACATGAACAAAAATCTTCCCCCCCAAAATCATGTAGTTTTTGTAAATGAGTTACTACCATGGTAAAAGAATGAGTCCTAACTACTCCCACAGTGTGTTAAGACCTATTGCCATTAAAAATGAAAACCCCAAAAAGTGTAGCATCATGCTTCTGAGCTCTAACCTACTGTTAAATACTGGATCAGTGGAGAGAATATACTGTGAATATACACCTGTATCCCAAGGTGATAACCCAAGCCATGTTACCAGCTATGCTACCCTATCTAATGAAAAATGAAGAGTAGTTTTGGTAAAGTGCTTCAATCTTCCTCCAAAAAAAGTTATGAAAATATAAGTTTTGGAAACATCTCCTTCTTTAAGAAGCAGATCTTTATGTTTCCTTGCTACAATAGCACTTGCATACAGTAAGCATTCTATTTCTACCTCTACTATCCATTTGCTTACTAGCTAGATTAGATCAGAAATAATACATCCAGATGTAGAGGAAAATGCCACAATCTAAAATCTTCAAAAGTTCTGTGAAAGCCTTTGGGTATAACGAACATTATCGAAACAGAAACTTCTGAATAATAATTCAACAAGAATTAAAAGAGCAGATTCATAGCAAAACCAGGACATAAATGCCACAGTATATTTTCATGGTGAGGCAAATCTGCAGGCCTTGTTATTGATGTTCACAATACACTGTGCAGTGGGCTGTGTGCAGGAACGCTGCACGCCCAGCCCTCTGTCCTCCAGTGGCTGGAGTTAAAAGCAAAGGTAATAAATACTCAAAGACATCTGAGACAGAAGTTAAGTTTTTGAAAATCGGTATCCTTGACTCAGTGTATGAGAATGTGGAGGATTCCATTTATTAACAGACCCAAAATACTGGGGCTATTGTTGAGGATGTTGTTAAATGTGATTGCTTTACCAATATGTCAGTCTGCAATTAAAAAGTACATTTTTTTTTTCATCTCTTTAGCCCTTCCTTGACTACTCAAAAATAATTTCAGTACTGAGTAGCACACATGCTATTGAAATGAAATACACATCTACTGCTCTTTGCATTATTACAGACATACGAAAATATACTGTGACATTTAACATGCTGTACAGGGGATTGAGACAGTGACAGCAGCAGCAAAAAAAACCCAAACAAACCCCACCAAACACTGAAAACATAAGCACCCTGGCAAGTGCTTATTCATATAGGCAAAACCCGAGCTAATGATGTAAGGCATGCTCAAAAAACCTCAGAGGTCACCTGGGGCTCACAGGGACAGCTGCTGCTGTCAGAATTCTTACTCCAACATTCCAAGAGGCAGGGGAACTGGGGGGAATGGGGACCAGCAGAGAAAAGAAAAACTTTAGAAACTGTACCCTTGCTGTCAAAAAGCCTTCAGAGTCAGCTGCCATCTTGACATGAGGTTGCAATTCCTGTTACCATACCTTTTTAGACACAGGGTTAGTGAACTGGTCCCTCACTTGTTTTCAAGAAAGATTAAATTTAAAATGTTAGGGGGGCTGTTTATTTGTTTGTTGGTTGGTTGGTTTGTTTTTAAAAAGAAACACCTCAGCTAGCTCCAAACATGTCTTTTTCTGATTCTGGAGACTGGGGTCTTGATATTTCAAACAACTCCTGTGGTGACTGGGAGCTTCTTCTTGAGGTTAATATCCTAAGTATCTCAGTGAGCTGTTTTTCTATATTGGTCATTTTTGTGTTTAAAGCCTTGATGTCCTCTTTCAACTCGTGTTTCACTTCTAGCATGGTGGCCTGAAGAGTCTGTTCTGGGATAGGATAAAAAGAATGCTTGACCTCAGTGAGCACCGGGCTGTGGTCCTGTGGGCTTCTTGTCTCCCCAACATTATCCAAGCGCAAGTCACTCTTTGTAATGCCACTATCACAAGAGTCTGTCTTCTTCAAGGTAGCTTCTCCTGAAGCTTTAGTTCTCTCTGGTAAAGTCTCCATGGATTCTGCTTTAGAGACCTTGTTCCAGTCTTCACCTTTCCCACAGGCATCTTTGAATTTGGTCCAGCCCTTTCGTCGGGGGTAGTCCCCTGACAATTTGCATCCTGTGTACTCCGATGTTGGGGCCTGCAGCTTTGCCTGGTCAGATGCCCCAGAGGTTGAAGCAGACTGGTATGGCACAGGGGTTGCTGGACTCTCCCGCACAGTCACAACGCTGGCTTTGACCACCGAGCGGGTGGAGGAGTGCTCCCCTAAAACGTTGCCCTTCTCCACGTCCAGGTCATCTGGATCTCTGCCCCTCTCTGCTGCAAGCCGCGCTTCCTTCTGCTGCCTGAACCTCTGGAACAGCCGGCGGACAGGGTGGTCTGGGGGTAAGATCAGAGGTGCTTCGTTCTTCCTCTTCATTCTCTCCTCTTCTTCACGTTTGACATCACTGATTTTCCGGAACACAATCTACAGGGGGAAAGAGATTTCACTCTGTGATTAACTGCACATTTGTTAAGGGCAAAAAGTTGTAAAGAGAGAATTTAAACTGACAAATGCAGAAGCTCTGCACATTTATAGCAACATTTTCAAGTGTCTTATCTTGTGTAGAACGTGGCTTATTTCATTATTTAAGAGCATACACCATCTGTCTTACAACACCGGAAAGAAAAAAAAAGAAGAATAAGATTTCTCCAGTTCTGAGAGGTCAGCAAGGCAGCACCGTTGTAAATATAATGATCCCAGGAAGCTACCTGTTCTACTTTGTATTATAAGTGACTTCTTATATTTGTTTTCCTGACTCTATGGTTTGGCACCAAGTTTCTAATATTATGAAGAGCCATTCCCATGTCTCATCCCAGAGCTCACTCACTACATGCCATCCAAAAGATCTGATACTGTTTTAGTGCAGTTTGGCCACTAATGGGGTCAGTACAGCAGAGAGTACTCTGGACTCTCCAATAGCAGTTTGCAAAGTGATTCTTGTTCTTCCTTCCCTCTCACACCCTCTTCTAAAAGCAAATTGCAGCTTGGGGCTGAAGCAAAGCTCAAGTCAGCCCCACAGTCAAGGATACAAGGACAGTGGGGAATGGGCACTGTGAGACATGGGGAAGCTTTTCATGGCTTGATTACTACAGAAGCTTGAAGAGCTTCATGTATTGATTTATTTCTATGGAAAAGGAGACATTTTTGCACAAAGAAACATTAATTTTCCACCTACCCTCCTCATTATATCTTCCTGAGCCTGTAGGCTAACCAGTCTCTGCAGGAGCAGCCCAAGGGTCTCATGGTACTGATGAAAGTTTCACAATGCCTCCACACAACCCCAAAGTGTAGCTAGGCAATGTTTCTTCCCTGGACCTAATGGCAAAAAAACCTCCATGCATTTTACGTTGGTATTGGTATTTTCCAAGCAAAAAACCTCCAGTGTGGTATTAAAGGAGAACCAGTAAGTAGTCTGGTTTGAAAATGGGAGGTCCCCTAAGCTTAAATTTTCAATAGAGAGTATGAAAGATATAGCTCCCATCTTCTACTGAACACTGCTACCTAATCTCTTTAGCTGCTTTTGGGAAAATCCACTCAAAACCCTTACACTCCAATGCAGAAATAACTTTCAGATTCAGATCATTATTAGGAAATGTGTAAATAAACTTATCCCTCTGTTGCAGACAGATTTTAATTAAACTAAACATAATAAGCACTGCTTCTCTGGCACACACAAAACGCATGTTTTCCCTGACTCCAATGCTTCTTGACAGTTTTGTCATTGTGAAGCAGGGAAAAAAATATCTTAACAACGCATCTTTGGAAGGAAGAAGTTGCCAGACTTGGCAGCGCTTCCCAAATACAAAAGAATAAAATTAGCAGGAAGAATATTTTATTTCCAAGCTGCAATTAGGAAACTAAATGTGAGATAAGAATTAATAAAACAGGGTACGTGACAGTATTTTTTTTTCTTTCCCCATGAAATTCAGTCTGCAGTGAGCTCAGTTGAAAGTGGACAAAGTAGCATAATCCTTAGAAGTGCAAGAACAGCACTTACTGGGAAGGGAGAATCAATACAATGCTCCAGGCTAATGGCTTCCCAAACACGGGCAGTCACTCGCTTTAATTGAAGGAAGAGTGTCAGCCCAGCGTTAGGGCAGTTGCTCTGCAAGCTCTGCTGGAGCCTCAAGATGCCAGGCAGGGCCTCAGGGGTCACAACTGCAGTCGGCTGAGGCTGCCTCTGGTGGCACAAAGCCTCAAGACAACCATAAACCAGGTCAATCTGTCTCTGCAAAATTCTGTGTCCCAAAATTTCTCTCCTGGAGTTTGCACGTTTGGTGTTGGTGCAGACATCCATGTCCCACATGGTGCCGTGCCAGATGATCACGCAGTTAATGGGGCTTATGTAACTTTGCACATGAGTATGTCTTAGCATGTGAGCAGTCTCATTCTGACCTGGGGATCTGGATTGTGTGTTTTCCTTAAATGCTCAGAAGGGGAGTATGACCGGGTGCTGCCACAGTCACTCTCACAGTGGTCACCAAGGGAGGCACCTATGTACTTCAAAGAGCTAGAGGACAGGCTGCTTTGTAGAGCCCTTGTCTAGTCCAACCCTTTCTCCACACAGCCCAGTCAGCACCTTGTCTGGTAAGCACTGGAGTACCTCTCACTATTTAATGACTGGCTTTTATAATATAAATGGGTAAGTTATTCGACAGTAGCTACCCCTGCTACGGCACGACACAGGTGAGAGGGCAATGGAGAAAGTCTCAAGTAGTAACTCACTAACAGCCTAGCTCAAACAATACTTGTAGGAGCCATTGCATCTTATGCAGCTGGTATTGTGGTCTCTGTGCTGGAGTACATGAGAAGCAAATTTACCAGGAAATGCAAAAAGGTGAACACTGAGAGACAAGTTGTTGGTAGTTCTTGTCTCCCCACAGCCCTCACTGCTTTCTGTTTCACTGCCTAGGTGAGGCCTGATGATGTTAAGCACACTTGGCCAGCTGTGGAGGAGCTGCTGTCAGCTTTCTCGCTGTGTGGTGGCCAGCCTTGGGGCCCTGAACATACCTTTACTCCTCTGCCTTCAGGAGATCAGACTGCAACAGAAACAGGAACATATGTGGAGGGAGCAATTGCATAAATACCACCTTTGTCATGGGTAATAGCTACCATGCTAACGAGACCCCTAATTTCCATTTTCCACATGAGGCCTCACACCAGCTACAAGGCAAGTACATCACAGCAGCAGTCACCTGCATGAACACAGAAATGCAATCCTCTGGTCTCCCATCCTGCTTGACATCCTTTATACATATACATTTATGTGACAAGCTGCACTCATGCGCTGCAAATCAAGTCTACACACATTTGCCAGGGGACACAGCCTCTGACTCTTGGGTTAGCTTCTTTTAGCTAACTCCTAAGACACTGGATAAATACCTGTCAGAGAGCAACTTGTCTTTGGGAAGCCCAGGCAAAGCTGTCACTGGTCTCCTTTTCTGCAAGCTCTCCAATGCCATGTTTTCTCAAGACAGCTCTGTATTTATGTATTAAGCAAAAGTGTTTTAACTATGCAAAGACTTTACATAACCGCATTTTGGATTTTGTTTTGTTGCTGTCTTTTTATGATTAAATGCAAGTCCCTATAAATGAAAATACAAATAACTGTTTTAAATGGACCGTTTTCTTACAACCATTGAGGAAAAAGCAGGTTTTAAATAGTTAAACAGCTTCAGCAGCATCCAAGGTATTCAGAAAATGTGGTTGTTAATGTTGATGTACATACACCTGCTCTCACAAACAGTAAGAGTACAAAAGAAAATAAGTTTCATTTCTAATAAGGAAAAGAAGTTTGGATCTACACAGCAATTTTCACTTGGAATTTCATAGGACTACAAATATGGATCTTAATCAAAGTTAAAATCCAAAATATTATGACAAAGATCCTAAGACAGTTTTTAGAGCAGTTCCTCAAAATCTCCCAGTCTGTGTATTTAACACCACGCAAACACAGGGGACCTCTACTTTACAAGCGATGTAGGTCTCCTCTTCAAGACCTAAGCACACAGAAAAAAATCTAGTGGGACCATTTTAACAGTACATTAAGACAAAAATAAGGACAAAGAACTTGAACTGAGGTGCAATAACAATAAATTTTAAAACCAGGCCTAAAAGTGCATATTTCATATATTAAATCTCAAGTCTCATTTCATAATTCCATTTTATTAAAAACCAAAGCCTCCCAAGTTGCCATAAATGTGAGTATTGTGGGGGGGTCTCAGCCTAGATTTGACAAAAACTTGAAAAACAGCTATGTTAGGCACAGATTACTGGAATCATATAAACATTTAACTGAGGCATAGAATTATAGAATGGTTTGGGTTTGGATCTTTGGGTTTGGATCTTTGGGTTTGGATCCCATAGGCAGGGACACCTTCTACTAGACCAGGTCACTCAAAACCCCATCCAACCTGGCATGCAGTTATGATAAGTCAATAATAATTTTATTATTGGGCAATGCACTCAGAGAAGTGGAGAAATGCACTGACATGTTCTGGTGCACTCCTGCATCCATATGTCCCACTGACCTATGACAGCACAAAGCCTGTGACCACATTCCTGCCTGTCCATGAGCCACATCCAAGGAAGAACGACAGGGTTACAATCAGCACATTTCCCCTTCCTCAGTAGTAACTCGTTGTGGAGGTGGTCTTCACTAAGTTTTAGGGAAAGACTCTGCCTCTTTTTAATCTTTAAAGAATCTTCAAGCTGTACTTGTAGAATCAATGTCTTTAGAGATTAAGGTCAAGATTTCTCCCAAAAGTATTAAAAAATTAGGTGGACATAAATGAATAATTGAAATATCTATTTGGTTGTCAAATATGGAGCGCCCAGCAACTGTTATTTAGATTTGCCTGTGCTCAGCACTGAAAACCAAGCATCATTTAAATAACGCAACATGGACATTTTTCATGAACATGACTTCCATAATTTCCTTATGATAAGACCAGAAGAACAGATTGCAATGTGACCTCCAGCATAAGGCAGGCCATAAGACTGCTCTGAAGGAGCATTCCCTGAAGGGAATCTTGTTACAACTAGATTGCATCTTTCAGAAAAACATCCAGTTTGACGGCAATAAAGAATCCATCATCACATCTTGATAAAAGACTCCTGCAATTTTTGCTTCAAGACTGAGTTTGTCTGACATCAGTGACATTTCTCTTCCTGTTCCCTCAGACATTTAAAAACTCACTTTTAGAAACTGACTCAAGAGTCTTAAGTTTAAAAATCTCTGCAGAAGTATTACAGCTAGTCAGTTACTACTGTGAAGGATTTAGACAGTAATATTTTACTGATATGATACAGGTAAAGTTTACACCTGTCAAATTTTCAATTTAACTCCAAGCTTTCCAATTTTAACTCTTTGGAGATGTTTGAATTATTTTCTACCTTCCAGCATCTTTAACTCTAATGGGCAGCATTCAGTACTCAAATTCTCACTCTTGCCCAGAGCTAGAATATGTAGTTGGTTCAGTTAAATACAAGATTGCTTTTAAAAAGTAAAGTAAAACAACTAATCCTACAATGACTCTTCCAGCTGTTTCCCTCTACTGGCTCACTGATACCTACTGCTTTCTCCCATTTCACTACAAGCTGATGTTTCTCTAGAACTACCTAACATAGCTCCAAGTTGATTTTTCTGAGCAGTAATAAGAGGGGCATGGGCACAGGGGTACCTACTTTGTTTCATGAAGATATTTCAGAGAACCTATGCTAAGTTGGCCATTAAAACCAAAGACTGCCTTGCAACAAGATAAAAAAGCTGACATGCTCGACAACAGTGCCACCTCATTTGACCAGATGTAAATATAGATGCAGTAATTTAAGTGCCTGCTTCCTTTACACAATGAGGGTGGGTGCATGAAGAATGTGACAGGCAGTAATTGATTACACAGTGTCTTATCCAACATGAAAACTACAGCATCAAATGACAGCAGGGGGAGTAACATACAAAACAAAGACAAGTTTGTGGTTCTGCACCTGAATGTATTAGACACGTCAAAGATATTAATAAAGGATGCTCTGAATGGAAAAAGTCTGCATGGATTCAATAGACCAGGTGAATATTTGGTAGAGGAAGCCATTGAGGGCTACCAAACAGACAAAACCGGCATCCTGCTCATGAAATCTCCTGAGGTAAAAATAGTTGGAAGCTGCAAAAGTATTTGTAGGAACTGCCACAAAGGAAAGTTTTGTTCCTGTTGCTTCCTTAGGCATCCCTAAGCAACCCTAAATAACTACGAAGGCCAAATCTGAAACTGCTGCCTCACTCACTACTGAGGAAACATTCCCAATGAGGGTAATAGAAGTGCCAGAGGGAAAAACATCAGAAGAAAATATAATAAACACTTAGCGAACTGAGCCTTAAACATCTGAGCAGGCTGTTCATCCATTTCAGACAAAAGTTGACTCCCATTGTGTCCTTCACTCACGTACAGGGAGAGGCAGGACCAACCAGCCATTAGTGTGCACTACTATGTAGATTCAGCATCGCTTTGGAACTTGCCCGGATTTGAATGAAATGACTACAAAATGGCATGGTGTTTTGGTACAGCAGGGAAGACCACTTGGTGCATACAGGGTGTTAATGTCCACTGTCTCTAGCTGCTCTTGTAACGAACAGCTCACTGAGGAGTTTCACCGTCTCTGAACTGTTGGTAGCCCACAAAATGCACTAGAATGATGCTGCTTGACAAACCGTAGCAAGTCATGTTCTTTAACACTCTGCATACTCCCAGGAAGGTAATCCACAGAATAGCAAAGCAGAAGTAATGTATTAGCAACAGTATTCTGTTCTTGTTGTTATCTGATTGTAAATGCAACCACTGTGCCAACACCGCATGAGACAATCTCAAAGATCAGGGGATGCTTCATTTAAAACACATTATGAATATATTGAAAACCTTATCCTGTCAAATGCAAATGCCTGCATCTGAAGTAGAAAGGATCTTTTGGTCTTATGCAAAACCAACCAAATTTCTTTTCAACTTTGATTTGTAAGAAATGATCCAAGACCCAGAGGAATAGACAGAAATACAGATTTCATCATGTTTTGAATCAGACTGTCATCATGGAGTTACAATTATGAGGCTCCTAGCCACAAAGCTGCTGCTATTATTAGCTCCGCAAGCTTCCCTTCTTTCCACCTCTATAGCATGCACAAATACTGCAAGATTTGGCAGGTCTTCCTCAGCATTAACAGCAAGTAGCATGGCAGCATTTTTCTCTGGTGCTTAATAATTCTCTTTCACAGATACAGAAACATTCACAGAATCTGGAAGTGCCAGATATCATAAACAATTAAAAGCTTAAAATTACTTCATATGGCGCCCACAGAAAATGGACTTAAGTGTGAGGAAAACAATCACAAAAAGCATTTATTAGCATGCAGTCCATCTAGCATCTGCCAAGAACTGATGAAAATATCTTCAGGCTGATGTTCGTCCGACGAAAATTGGATCCACTCTTTCTTTCTTTTTTTTTTTTTCCTTTAAAGAAAGCGAGAGAGAAAAAAAAAGGAGACGAAGGATTTGACAATAAAAATGCTTTTGACACTGATGTTAAAGAAACCCAAGCTGCATGCAATCAACATAGTCTATGATGATGAAGAATCCCTATAGCAGTGTATTAGCAGATGCCAGGGAAAATGGTGGAGACATGAGATTAAGTCTTTTGCAATCACATGGGATAGGTTGTCAGAAAGGAGGGAATTACTGATCCTACCTTCTCACAAAATATAGGATCAACAGTGCAGGCTTGTGAACCAAAATCTACAATGGGTTTCACTTCCACTATCTATTACCATAGAAAATTCCTGGGTTAAATGTTAGTCTCAGTGGCACCACTGGGATGCAGAAGTGTAGATGTGTGAGAAGGTACATGGGTCACATTTATGACAGGTGAAAGCGCAGATCCCATTAAGCAGTTTAAGTTTCAAGGCACAATCCTCAAAGTCCACATACCTGTTAAAAGGCTGATGAAAATTACCCAGTTGGTAGTTCCATGTTTGGCTTTGACCCTGAGTTTGAGCAAATGATCTGTGCACAGGACTTAGAGCCACACAGAAAATGCAATAATGCTGCAGATGTCAATAAATTCTCTCCAGATTTACTGGCTACAACAGAAAAATTTGGTTTCTGCTTCTGAAGAGGAACAGGTTTCTCTCCAGTTAACGTCACATCCCTCCAGGGCACTCTTGAGTATTTCTAGTTTTAAGTAGTAATCTGAAAACTCAAAGCAAACTAAGATTTGGAAGGTCTAGGCAGTAGGGCTGCAAAGGAGTGCTGGTATCAGGAGTGCTGGTATTGGGAAACCTCAGGCACACACAGCCCAAGAGCCAACATGCAGATGCACAGCTCTTCTGCATCTCCAAGAAGTCTTTCTTCTGTGAGCTGTCAACGCTGCCTTCAGACAGAGCACTACCCACTTACTTTTCAAAAATCAGACTTCTGTGCACAACTGGATCATTAATATACAAGTGTTTGGAAGAAACAGGACTTCACAGTCTACTGAGCATCCACACTATCCAGATGACTAGAGGTAACAAGGGTTTTAGTCTACACAGAACAACGTCTGGGCTAACTTACTGTCATGAGCACCACTGGCTCCAACAGTACGAAAGCTCTTCTCTGTGACAACGTATTTTGTAGCCTAATTACAAATTCTACAAATACTGACTTGAATATTAGCATTTAGTCATGTCACTATTATTTATTTACAAGTTCCACACAACTCAAGACTCTACTCCTTTATGTCAAACTCTTCATTCTAATTCATGTTTACAGGCTATGTGAGTGTTGAGAGAAAAGGAAAAAGATTTTACAAATTACTACTGAAAATAAGACAGAATTGTATGTCCAGAGCAATTAGTGGAAATAATAGACAAAACCTGCCTTATCTACAACAGGCTCACCAGCAAGTTTGGAAGCATCAAGAGATGCCTCTTCCTCCAAATAGACTCTAAACATTGTCATTAGTAAACTTAGGCAACCACAGAATTAAAACTAAAAAACCACACCATTGACACGGGCCAACAGTTTGGATAGACATTCACAATTGCAGCACATTAGAGCTCATTTAGCAACCTCCTTCACTAACATAAAAAGAATAAAAGAGTAATACAAAAAACCCACTGAAATACATATTGTTAAAGATCATCTAGAACTTCATTATTTCTGAGAGAAAAAGTAACTATTACAAAAAGGTCTTTGGGAAAATTATGCCAGATCTCAAGGGGGGAATATTATACCACCTGAGAACTGCTACATCCGTCAAAATGTGAAATGCCCTGTAGGAACTTCTTCTTTGTAGTAAATGAGGAGAAAAGAATGCTTCTGCTTCCTGCCTGCCAAATGTCAGCAGTTTCTAGCAGCAACACCTTTAAAATACTATTTTCATGTTTGTTTGGGAGGGGTTGCTTTTTTTTTTTTTTTTGGCACATGAAGTGCTTTTGTATCTGTATACACACCTTAGACACACAAACAGCTCATGTAGACTCATCTTTCACTCCAGATCAACATATTATCCTCATTCTTGGGCAAACAACATTGCCTCAAAAACTGCCTTAAGGAGAGCCCAAGGCACAGCAGGAACTTATCTCTCTGTCACCTAAATTACAACTACACAAAATGTCGTATAATCTGTACAACGTGCTGAGCCAAGAGTTTGCCTCCCCTGGCTCCCTGTGCCTTGCTGCCAGCTATCAAGGGTTTCCTGAAAGAAATCAGGCAATTTGTGTGAGTTAAGGATTTAGGATTTTTTTGCCCCCTCTAACTCAGAGACAATTTCACTTGAGATGGCTGTAGAGGTTGTAAAGCTGAGGAAAGCAACAGTGTGTTGAGATAATATTTAAATGGTACAGTTTGTTTTCAGTGGTAACATTTTAGACACTAGTTTGCCATTAAGATAATTTCCTCTTAGCCAGTGTCTTTTTTAATGCACTTTTTTTTCTTGCTTTCCTTTATCTGTTTTCTGTGATTATAGTGATTGACAGGTATTTTTCTTTCCAAGAGGGTATCAAATGTATTTTCAAATGTATTCAAATCAATCAGGCACCATCAGTCCCAAGGGCTTACAAGTCATTCAGCTACCTTTGAATGCCCACTCACAAACCAATCCACGCAAACACAACACTCAGTGTCCCTCATGTACAAGGCTTGTGAAGCTCTTGAAATTATAAACTGAGAATTACATTAAGCTCAGCTGAAAATTCCTTGCATAAATTCCCTGAGATAGCATGAACTCTTCTTTACGTTTTTGCTCTCTCCAAGTTAACAGGCTTAAAGTTCAGCCATTGTATTGAAGAAAAACAAACTACCCTGCAGCTCTGCATAAAAAGATAATAAATCATCTACTAGAGCAGGAAGCTCAGTATGGTCTCACCCAAACGCTCAGTGCCACTCAACCCATTTGTCCTTTCCCTGTTAAGAGCACTGCTTGGGTAACATTAAGCAAGAAGGAAACAAACTGTTAATAACTGAATGAGAATCAGCAATAAAAAGTACATTGCTCGCTATTTCCCAAAGCAGCTGTCAAAGCTCTTCATCCCTCAATAACCAGGAGCTTAAAACCTTAAAAGGAAAAAAAGAGTTGACTGTAGTGAGTTGTCTCAGATCTTCTCATTACGAGGAACCCCTCTTAGCTAGCAGTTCCTGGGAATAGATCTCTCCAGTTTGCTGCAGTCCAGGTGCAGCTGGTGATAAGCGGTGGCCCTGTCTTTCTTGTCAAGTGCCAAAACTGACAGCTGTCTCCCACCTGGCAAATGCACAGGTGAGCTAATTAAAATAGCCAAGAACTGACAGATCCTCCACATAACTTCACAGAGAATCCTTCAGAGCTATAAAATACCTTTAAAGGTATTTTTATCCTATAAAAGCAGGCATTTAGATTCCATGGCAAATACAGATTCAAACACTGAGAGAGGTAGATGCTTTCTATCCTATCAGTGTATTTCACTCATACATCTCCAAGTGTTTGACAGCAATTCCTCAATCTTCTGAATATGAGCAATGCATTGCTGCTATGCTTAGGGTTGTATTAGTCTCTCAGTTTATACACACACACAGAGTAAAATGTCATTGTTCAAGGAGGCAAAATGGTCTGTTTCATGGGAAGACATCACAGGCCCAGCACATACTGCAATGTCTGATGTCAGCCACACAAAAATTTATAAGCGGTTTGAAACGTTACTTGTGCAAGATGTCCCCTTCTGTTATTACTGGTAAAGGTTCACCCTTACAAGTTCCAGATAAGAGATCCTGAATACAACTTGTCAAAAGAGTTGTGATTTCAAACACACTTAACATTCCCAAATATCTCCTGAAGAAAATTGCTGCTCTAGAAGAGGAAAACCAGGATAATTCAGCACAAGCTTACTCAAAAGTAGACTGGAACACTCATTTAAAAAATATTTACGAACATGTGTATTCAAAAAATGACAAAGCTGAATCTGAATATTGAAAACCTGTACATGCCAACCTCTATTACAGGAGCAGTAGGAACCGCAAACTCAAGACTCCCTGGCACCACCAAATGCAAGTCTAAAAGATGCCTTTGGCCCAGCCTTCATTTGTATCACATCTCTCCCTCTTGTGTATAGATATGAGCAGATACATATTCACAATGGTTTATTCATCCCCAAATGCCACTTCAGTCATTGTAAATTCAGACTGCATTTAAAACTACTTTTGTTAAAAAGGTTTGTTTTTTAGAAAAAATGTGCTTGCACCTGACTTGTGGCCTACACGGTCATGGTGGTGTCTCCCTTTTCCTGAGTAGTTGAGAGCACACATAGATAGCAGAAAGCAAATTCTCTTTTCCTCTCTGCCAAAAGGATTTGAACACCCATTTCAGGAGCATGCTCCGGTCACCACATTATTAGCAGGGCAGCCAGCACAGAAACTCAGTTCAAACTCCAAGGTGCTCAGAGATGCAATGAGGGAAGCTCTCCTGCCCTTTCCCCCCCTCCACAGAGCTTTGCACTGTGCCAAGAGATGTCCACTTGCTGCAAGCAAGACACAGACCAGAATGGTTGAAGTTACTCTGGGGAGAGCTGCTCTGCAGTTTCACTTCAGGCATATACACAACTGGGCATCCTGTCTTCAGGGCTACAGAGCCACTCTGACATGTTTCCAAATAAGTGAATTGAGTCCAACAGGATGGGCTGAAGGAAGTCTTCCTGCTTTTAAAAGCAGGGATTGGAACTGAGGTCCCCCAGCTTCCTTCAGGCAGGTGACAGAAATAGTGTCCCGTGTTCTGGCTCCTGTTTTAGCAAACACCCTCACCATTGGTTCAAAACACAAAGTCTCAGCTGGAGAGACTAGACACCTAATCCTAGAACCCATCCCATTACCAACCCCTCCCTGGATAGCAGTTCTACCATCCTCTTCATCTTCCCAAATCAATGAGAAAAATGAACTTCCTGAGCCTGAAAGCTAGCCCAGTTTTATCTAATAGCCACCTCCTTCTGCTTTTCAACTCTAACCCTTCATTTCCCCAAACTAAAATGTTTCATTTCATCTTACAGGCAGCTTTTCATTTAGCTTTCTCCTCTTCTTCTGTTTTTCCACTTCACTGAGGCAATGCAAAACATTTAATTTTCATTTGAGAGGCAGGTTTGAAGAGTTCAGCTGTAGCTTAAGTGAGGCAGAGCACAGACTGTAATATCAACGTGGTTATGCACTTCTAAGTGATCAATAAAATATTGATTGTTTAACTATCATGCTCTGCCATCTCTTCCATGTTCTAATGTCACATTGGGCTAAACTTAAATACCTGGGGTGACATCTCCTTGCTTTCTCCTAAGGGGTACTATAAAACAATTTTCTCCTTGATCCACTGTTCTGAGATGAGGAAGGAGAGAGATGTGACACTGAGCTTGCTTGAGCAAGCTGCCTCTCTTCCCCTGGTAACATTGGGATGGTACTCTTAACTTCTAAGCCTCACTGCAACATGGCACATCTTGAGTTTCAGAGTTGTACCAGTATCCAGGAGATGCCACCACCAAAGCCACACCTCAGGTTAAGAGTGCAGTGTAATCTCATCTTAACTCCCCTTCACACTGCACCACAGGCTCTGTAGCTCTTCATGTGCATTTATTGTTTATATTTACATAGCATAATTTTCTTATTTTTTAAACAAGAGAAAGGCATTTTCAAGGAGGCTTATAGTTTTTACTACCCATTTTCTAGTCTCATATTTCACATGAACTGATTCTTATCCCAAGGGTAGGAATATAAAACATCATCATCCTGATCAGAAATAAAGGCTGTGAGCAGCAGGTTGTTTTCACTTCTGTGAAAGTGAAGAACAACTGCAAACATGGAGAGGTTGGAAGAGCTGCTGGGAGCCCCATAGGTTTCATGCTGCCAGAGATCAACGGCAGGTGCTGTGCCATTCTATTTTGTCACCATCGAATTGCACTGTTGTGCATGGGGAGAGGAAATAAAGGTTTGCCATGTACCTCATACAACTCGGGGGACACAACCAGGGCCTTAGGCACTTGAGATCTGGTTGAGAACAGCTCCCAATGAGAATAGACACTTCAACAGTGCTGAGATTTTTTTCTGTTATGACAATGATTGTGCTCGACTACAGTGTACTAATCTAACTATTCATAATTAAGCAAATGAAACCAAAAATCATTCTTTTCCTGCCTCCACAAGAGCTCTCTTCTCCTTTCTGCTCTTTCTTAGGCCTTTGTAAGACATCTAGTCTGCAAGAATTACTAGTCCCAAAACTCACTTAAGTATGCTCAGGTGATAAGGTGGATGATATTATACCACAGGCATAAGCTGAGTCACAAAAAATATATACCAAGAAAAGGAAACGATTTCCTTAGCAACTGAAGAGTGCAGTGGGCACTTCAGCAGTGTATGTTCAGTACATGTAGAAATAATACTGTGAAAAGATTATATCAATATAGTGGAAACAGTCATTTAGACGAAAATTCTAATTAGATACCAAAAAAAGATATTGTTACCCAAAATAACATTAGACGTGGTCCTAAACTCAAGCAAAGACAACAGCAGGTATGGCCCAGTGTATGACTCCGAATAAGCAATGCTTAGATCAACCTTGTATGTGTGCATATCTGACAATGACACAGCTGGACAATTTAACAGAGAACTCAGAGAAAATAAAAGTGTTTACATGTACAGCAAACAACACTGAAGAACATATTCCTAACATTGTTTTCAAATTCCTCAGAAACACAAAGCAGTCATCACTGTACAAGAAACATCAGTGACCAAAAGCTGGATTTTGGCAATAGCTTCAGCATTCCACATAAGGGAAAAGTGCTCTTAGTTTTTCACATAATGACATCCTAATCAAATGCACTGCTTTTAGGACCATCTTCCTTAACCCCATTTCTCATGGGCACTCATCCATCAATTAGAATTTGCCACCTAGCTTCTGTGTGCACACCTGCAAGAGAGGTCGTACTGAAATCACAGCTCAAGAGCAGGCAGACCCAAGCCATCATTGTGTTTTTCTAATCACAGGCTATCTGGGGACAGAGAAGGACTAACAGATCTTAGAGGACTCAGAAGCTCATCAAGGATGCAACTCCTCTCCCACCCCCTGCTGTCCTCTCAAGCGTCCCTGAACTCTCCCAACATGCATCTTTATCACCAATCTGCCCACAGCACAGATTTATATTGGGCTGCAAAATTAAGTCCTTAAAAGGACTTTATCTGGCTTCATGCTACTGATGGCACAGGGGCCTCACTGCAGAGGTTTTGGCACCAGATTCATAAAAAGAAGCTGCAGAGCTTTCAGATTTCAAGCAGAATTTTCAAAAGGCCACAGTAGCAAGCATTTTATCTCGAGATAAATCAACATAACTCCTGTCATAGGGACTCCACGATGTCCCTGCTGAAGCAAGCCTACAGCATTTGCACACACCTGAGGTAGTCTGCACAAAGCAGGTTTTCATTCTTCTAATGTACACATTTCCCAACACTGAGCTACTATTATATACTAAGTAAAGCCTAGAAAAACTTATTTTTTAAAGTTGTGACTTCTACCCCTCCCTTCCCAGTTTTTATCTAATGCTGGACTTTCTAGCAAGCATTTGACTACAAAGGCACAGAAGGGACAAAGTGATCATGCACTGTTACACCAGTGCACTGGCAAATCTGCTTCATATTCAGATGGAAACCATTTGGCTCAGAAGCATTGCTGCTTAGTAAATCAGCTGTAATTTCCATTATTCTCATTATGATACGGGGGCATCCAGCCCAAAACGCCTGTTTGGCTGAGGTAGATGGAAGCACCAGGCAACTGCCTGGATCCAGCTTTTGTTCTTCAGTGACATAAGGCTCTGGAAAATGCCATCAAGGAGTGCATAGCCATGCCGGCAGAGATTGTTTAATCCCCCTGAACTCCAAAATATGCTTGCTTGTAACCTGGATCTGATGCCGACCCTCAGGACAGGAGTTCCCCAGCAGGATGCCAGTACTGGAGCATCTCTTGATGTGCCTCATGGTTTCTCTATGTGGAAAAGCTGTCTTCTATCTCAGTGGTTTGTAAATGAGTTGCCCACACTTTGCACCTTGCCTGGGCAGTTGTCCCCGTGCTCAGAGCAGGACCTCAGGACCACCAGCCCCACAAGCAGAGGGTGGCATGGTGGCATACAAGGCATGGTGGGTGTCCTTGTTGCAGGACAGCATGGGAGGGAGGCAGCACTCTTGAGTGCTCTCACTGCCTCTGAAAAGTGGATGAGAACAGCAAATACACTGCCTGCCTGTGCTCTCTCAAAGCTCGGTCTTGCATCAAAAGAGGTGAAGAATTAAAATACTTGCAGACTGCCCTCTCCTCTCTCTGCTTCTGAAAGCTCAGCAGCAGAACAGGCAGGGACAAATATCTTTTTCCACTGCACAAAGCTGGACCCGTGAGGCCCCTCTGTCATGGACAGACAGTGGGAAGTGATGGGTATCACCAGTTTCACTTGAAGTCCATTTATGTCTAACACCAGTGTAATACTCTAAACTTTTTACAAGAGCTTTCTGAAAAAAAAATAAATTTTAAAATGTATATATACTTATACATATATATAAAAAAATATATATTTGACCTCTTAACTCTTAGAAGGTCCTTGAGAAGATTTGTTAGAAATGTACCGTGCAGGCTGAACATATGCAGGCATCATGTGCAGGGTGGTAGGAGGTCTGCAGGCAGATGTGCAGTGCTTGATTGCAGACCATGCCAGAACATGAGCTCAGCTGCTAACAGGCATTCCTGTGCAGACAGACACAATAACTTCCACAGCAGCTCCAAGATATTAAGTAGGTTTCACTTATGATGCTGAACTAATCCTTTGAAAAAGTAGTGCCCATGAATCTTTTCAATTTTGTTTCCAAATTCACTTCTTCCCCTCAAACAATCTTCCTTATTCAGTGGGGAAAAGTCTAGCATCTATTAGACCTTTCTCTAACAGGAAAGTTTCTCAGATCCAACATTTTGAACAGATTTTTTCTTTCATATTTCTTTTACTTAGCACTTGCCATTTCATACATGACTTCTTTGGAAATAAAGCATCTGGTTTATTAATATAGAGGACACCTAGGACATCTAGAACATTAGTTTTGGTGAAAACAGATAAAATTCAAATTGTTGCTCTTCAAAATCATCATCGTTAGAATCCTTTAGGTTGAAAAGCTGTTACTTTAGTAAGTCATGCCATTTCTCAGCATTTAGCTTAAATATGGCTGTGTATCATCACCTGTTCTGCCAGCCAGCTCCTCTCAGCACATGCTGTCTGGAACCAAGTTTGGTGAAAATATGCGTTACAACAGCACCATCTGATTTTTCTTGCTTTGCTTTTTTTTACACTTATATCAACTGCATCTAACCTTCCAACCTTGTTCGGGTGCTTAACCCTTGATCAGGTTAGTGATTAAAAGAAGATCCTTTTACCTTTGTTATTAGTACTTCTCCCTTGGAAGAGCCCCAGGTTTGCCATGAAAGGGTGTGGAGCCATGAATGGCTGGCTGCCTGCTGCTGCTGCTGTAGCCTCCAGACCCAGAAGGATTCAGCAGAGGCGCAGGATGCTGCAATGACTCTCTGTCAGCTGAGTCAAGTTACTTCACAGGGAATATTCTAACTAATCAGCACACAAACCTCATCTTTGCCTGACTCAAGAGAACAGGATTCCTGAGAGGGAAGGCAGAAGCTTTTCTGCCTTAATAGATGCTTGGCATATCATGTTGCATTTGATTATCTTCTTGAATCCAACATTCACTGGATACATCCACCACATCAAGGCTTTGAAGAAGCAGTCATCAGACAGACAAGACAACTCAGCTAAATGACAGAATGCTTTTAGCTCCTATCTCCGGGGCAGGGAGAAGCTAGGCTCATCTCTGCACCACATCCAGCTACTCTGGGTTAGGCAAAGCCTCCGCTCTCTGGAAATACTTGGCCTGTATTGTGCCTGTATTGGTTATTGAAACTGCATCTTGCCAAATGATCCCCGCTAAAGCAGTGAGTCACTCAATTGCCTCAGAATTTCCAAGGTGTTTACACTCTTCAATACAACATGCTGCTGTTGTTCTGAGAGAGGTTTCTTCACACTCAAAACCTGTTCAAGAACAAAACTACCACAAGCCATTGCTGACAGCAAAGAAAATGACAAGGAAACACACTATTTTTTGCTGAGGCATTCCAAAATTTGTTGTTGCTTATTGGCTTTGTATCTGTTTCTGGTTTTCACACTGTTAGAGACCAAGTGCTACCCTGTTACTGCTGCATTCAGAACTTTAGCTGTGCCTAGAGCCCTAACGGGCAGCAGGGTGAGGAAGCAGCACAGCTACTCTCCTGCCAGCTTCATGCAGCAATTCACTGACCAATCACACATCACAGATGTGACCCAGCTGCTCTGCAGCCTCTAGCTCAACCCCAATACAATAGGAGTCTGATGGCAAGGCGGCTCCATTTCCCTTCTGGGTACCGCAGGAGGCACAAACTAGACTCCTGAACTGCACGAAAACATTTTGATGACTGTGGTGACACCTGCCAAACAGATGAAATCAAAACTCCAAACAGACCACTTTATCCTTTCTATGCATATAGACCGTTAATTCTCCTAGCTGCAGTCCAGCATGATGATGCCATATCTATTTCAGAGTCAAGGAACAGAACACAGAAGAAAATACATTATTTGTTAAAGGTCACAAGAGAAATCTTTTTGCAGAGCAGAGAAGTGGCCTAGTATCTCCCAAATCTCTCCTTAATACAGTATACAAAGGTCCCTCTTCCTTTTGTAGGTTTGAGACTAACTGATCAGAAGCCTTCTATGCAGCTTAGTAATAGCAGGCACTGCAGAGGTCCTGCAGGATCTAAACGCTGCATAGGGCTGCATAATGTCAATAGGCTGATGTAGGAGCATGATGATCCAGCTAAACCTTGCTGGATTTCTAGATAGCCACACACACAGAAGCTAAACTCAGAAGGTTTCTGGCTAACCAAAATGGCTCCAAACACAGTAACAACTCACAGACCAAATACCCAAAGGCAATATCAACTGGCCTATGTCCTCACTTTAATTGCAGGAATGAACTGGGCAACAAATTTACAAATGCATCATACACTGCAAAGAGATGTGTTTTGCATATAAGGGAGTCAGGACTTCAGACTCCCCGTGACTGACAGCAGCAGCTCGTCTATTTTTGTTGCTTGCTCATCTGGCCTTATCAAATGCACTGGGGTCAGGAGCTGGGACTGACCTGCGCTTGCTGCTGGGAAGGTCAAGCACTCCTGGGCAGTGGAGGATGCAATGGGAGAATTCATCATCTCTGATGAGGCCATTCCTCCAATTACATCTTTTTAAATCAGATGTTTATAAAAGGAAACCTAAATGTCTGAACAGGTAAGAGTTCTACTTTCTCCCTTACATTGTCAAAGCTGAGATAGGGTCTCGAGTCAAGTATGTCTTCCCTCTTCCCACACTTTTCTGCCGGACTGAAGCCTAAATTCTGTGTCTAACTATAGTTGATGGCACGCCCTTAGCACTGTCAGCTATAAGCAACAAGCAGATGTCACTATGGTCTCTAACACATTTCTGGCCACGGCTTTAAAGCATCATGATTTTGTTGAAAACATTTCCAGTTTGTATTAATGTTACAAAATTGAATAAGTAGAATAGAGACAAAGTTTAAAGAGTTTAACAGATAACAAATTCTACTTTGTAACATGCAGGAAGTATGTGTCACAAGCAAAAGGCTCAGAATATCAAATCATGGCCTCAGCTGAAGAAGCAGGCATTGTCCATGCTGTTTCATTTCCTGGCCACTTTCTGTCAATTCTGTAAGTAACTGGCAATTGAAATGTCTCCTGCACTCTGTCATATATAGGAAATGGACCCTGCACTCTATCATATGTAGGAAATCAACAGAATCAACACAAAAATAGCAGTCAGAAGGAAAAAAAAAAATCCAACACAAGTAGTACAACTAAAGTAAGTGTTGGATTTTTACAGGTAGTTTGGTGTTAACATGCATCACCATACTTAAACCCCTCCACCAGACACTTACAGCACACCTCACTTAACTTTTTAGGCCTTTTCCCCCTATCTGAAAAGATCTCTTTAAGATTCGAATAAAATACACCAGCTACAGTGTTTAGACCACTAAAACGCAGCCACTGTCCTCATCACAGGAGGCTTCAACACAAAAGCATTCAGAAGTTCCCACTGATGTAATGACATTGAGGAGGAAGACAGGAGGCATATGTGAAGTCATTCATTTCAAACAGAAAACCAATAAGCGCTGTCAAAACATCAGTCTTGCTGCACACAAAAGAATCACTAAAAAATCCCAGTAAAAATAAGGACTTTAGGATTTGATCCAAAGTTTATAAACAACAATAGTCAACTTCACTTTTTTTTTTTTGACTACTTATCTAGGCTGTCAAAACTGTCTCCCAAATTGTATCTGTCCACTTCAATACCAACTTTTACCCGAGAATTTTAAATAGATTCAACTTCATAACAGCTTCTGAGGCAAGGAAAATATTGCTTTTGCTGCCTGGATGGAGAGTGAAGAGGGTGAATAATCAGCCTAGGCTTTATACTAGATGCGTGCAGTAGAGAGAAAAGCAATCCTAATATTCCCAGCAATATAGGAATTTTTGTTGTAAGAACTGTAAGAATACATAATTCAAGGAGTCATATATGCTTGCAGAACAGTTATATACAGTGCCTTTAATTTCCAGTACTGTAAATAAATTATTTTGATTTGTGTAACATAACAGGAATAAGTGGTCCATACAAAAGGGAACATAGCAGTAAAGCAATGATTCTAACTGCTACCACCATCATGGAAATAAGAAGAGTTAGTTTATCCAAGGGCATTAATTTGACCATGCTCTACTAGACTTATTTACAGATTTAAAAAAAAATCACTTCAGGTAAATGCAAATCGATCTCATTCCTGCAGTGGTGTGCAGGTCTCATGGATTAGCATTACTGTAAAGAAGCTTGTATTGCCAGGCTAAGTTTCTCGGGTAGAAAATACTGCATACATAAAGTCTGTAATTTGCATATCTTTCAATTGCCAGAGGATTTCAGCTTCTGAGTGATGAGAGATATCAGCAATTCCAAAATCAAAACCAGTTTGATTTAAAAGCCTATACAAGCTTAAACAACTAGATTCTCAGTGGAGCTGAACACCCTCAACCTCCCCATAGCTCAGGGGACACAAAGAGTGCTCAGCCACCAGTGCTGACCTCAAGCACCACTTCTCAGCCTCTGTGAAGCCCTCCACAGGTAGCCCTCCCTCATGCATATATGCGCACACACTCAGAAACCAACTGCACTGGCACAAGGCTCAGGCTGGGTTGGAGCGTTAAGAAACCCCAAGCTCTGGCTGCCTCTGACAACTCTCCTGTTATGCTGTGGTCATTATTTATGAAAGCTCTGCCCTCTAACCCAGGGCTCCTGCATTATAAATAGTGCTGAGTTTATCAGATGTTATTTTTCACAGTCCCTTGGCATGACTTGGTCTATCAACCACTAACGTACGCAGCAACCAAATCCTTCATAGCCAATAGAGTCATTTCCTCATGGGCTTTTTTCATTGCAGTAGCTTTATCCTTTCCAAAGATTAATGAATTCCTCTTTGCAATGCCCTGTGACATTACTACCCATTTACCCACAGAAGAAAAACTGTCCTCCTAGTACAGACTTGTGCTTGATTATAAATCAAGCCAGATTGTTTCTCTAATATCAATACCTGTAGTTCATCCTTAAACTTAAATCAATACGGATCAAAATAGGTTATGACTTCTATGCATACAAAAAGGCTTTAGACAGTCTGTAAACAGCTGTATGGATTTTGTGAAGCCTGAAGGATGACTTCATGGGAAGTGTAGAAAGTTGCACGTTTTCAAATAGCCAGGGAAATGTCATCAACTAGTGTCAGTGCAAGTGTGTGTCTCAGGAACGCCAGAAACTAAGTAGGATTGTGGAAATTATTAAAGCATATTGTAATGCAACAGTTACACACACCCCTTAACCCATACTCCTGTATATATAAAAATGAGAATTTAGGGAGAACTCATCAAACCATACTGTGATCTATCTTCCTGTAAGACAGCTGTTTGTCATTTTTTTCTAGGCAGCTCTTTAAGGAAGAGACAAGACAGAAGAAAGAAGCAGCAGCTGGAAGCAAAGGATTTCCTGAGAATGGAAAGTCTATTTCCAAGAAATTAAAAAAAAAAAAAAAAAAAATCAAAAAGAAATTAAACCATATGCGCATTACAGTTTTTGTAACAAGAACCAGCACTGTGAAAATAAAATAATAAAAAAGACCCTCTCCAAAGACCTTTGTATGCTAGGGCAATAGAAATTTTTAAGTCCAAGGAAAATTCAGATAGAGAATAGCTATGGATCAAGAAAATATATCTTCTGAAATGTCTGGTTTATCAATTTGATACATTTACATTGAAGAATGTTAAAACCCCCATGCAACAGAATAGAAACATAAGAGGCATGAGTCAGCAGAAGGACAGGATCCATCTTTCATTTGATTTAAGAGAGCTTGAAGAAACTCTGAAACACAGACCCATTCAGAAGAAAGCAACCTGAGGAACATCATACTTTTTTCAAACTATACAATGGTGACTGATTGGACAGAATTAACAGGTGTTTTGCAAAAGCCCTGCAGTCATATAGTGAGATGAGTATGTTGTTCTTATACAGCATATGTGTATGGGAATCTGTATAACTTATATGTGCTACAATATATTTATCTTGTATGCAAAGACTTCACATTATCAGAACAAGAAAGTGTTTCCTACACTGAAAAACTATAATTTGTATTTTAATACAACTAACACCAAGCAAAGAACGGTCTGTAATGCCCACGCTGTGCAAAGCCACCCTAACCCTGAAAAGAAGGAATTGTCAGCGTTCCAACAGGTACCTGCTGTAAGTCTGCACAGTGGAGAAGTGGTGCCTCGGCTAATGGGGATGTCATTAAAAACATGCAGCGAGGTGCCACTGAGCTCCAGTTAGGAGTCGCTTCTACTGCCAACTACAGTATATTGGAAGGGACCTTTAAAGGTCATTTAGTCCAACCCCCGTGCAGTAAGCAGGGACATCTTTAACTAGATCAGGCTGCTCAGAGCTCTGTCCAACCTGACTTTGAATGTTTCCAGGGATGGGGCATCTACCACCTCCCTAGGCAACCTGGGCCAGTGTTTCACCACCCTCATAGTAAAAAAATTCTTCCTTATATCTAGCCTGAATCTATCCTCTTTTAGTTTAAAACCATTACCCCTTGTCCTATCTCTACAGGCCCTATGAAAAAGTTTGTCCCCATCTTTCTTATATACCCCTAATCCTTTTCTCCTGTTCTTATTTTCAGAAAAACATAGTTACTATTTGCCTGTGAAGTGCCACAACATGATTGCAAAGCTCCTAAAAGAAAATTGCAAGGTAGGTATGGGAGCAGAAGCCAAGCTTCTTAATCCAGAGTGAAATTAAATGTCCAGCAAATGGTTGAAACAAGATACCTAATCCTCAGCTTCTCAAGAATGCAACTTTATTGTTTGTCTGGTGCACCAGAATTACATTTTCAGAAGTCTATTTAACCCCTCTGAGATGTCATTGTTTCGTTTTAGTTTTCCAGCTACACTGGAATCAGTCATTTCATGCCTTTTTAATGATTTTGTCCAAAACATAACTTACTCTCCAGTGGTTCAGTCACCCTTTACAATGAAAATCTTAGAGGAGATCATTTTGCCGTGGTTTCACTTCCCTTATTCTGCAGGAAAGAATAAGGATGATGAAAAGTTGCCTTATAAACCTATTGCCAGCTGTGCTGGTTTTGGTTGGGTAGAGTTCATTTTCTTCATAGTAGCTGGTACAGGGCTATGTTTTGGGTTTGTGCTGGAAACAAAGTTGATATTTCAGGGATGTTTTTGTTACTGCTGAGCAGGGCTTACACAAAGTCATGGCCTTTTCTGCCTCTCAAACTACCTCATCAGCAAGTAGGCTGGGGGTGCACAAGAAGCTGGGAGGGGACACAGCTGGGACAGCTGACCCCAACTGACCAGAGGGATATTCCATAGCGTATGACATCATGCTCAGTGATAAAACCTGGGTGGAGGTTATCTGGGAGAAGAGCTGCTCAGGGACTGGCTGGGCATCAGTTGCTTGGTGGTGAGTAATTGTTTTCAGTTGCATCACTTGACTTTCTTGGGTTTTATCTCTCTCTCTTTATTTTCCTTTTCATTACAATTTATTTTATTTCAATTATTAGACAGTCTTTGTCTCAATCCACACGTTTTCTCACTTTTACTTTTCTGGTTCTCTCCCCTCATCCCATGGGGCAGGGGGGAGTGAGTGACCAGCTGTGTGGTACTTAGCTGCCAGCTAGGGTTTAACCATGACACCAGCAGAGCAAGGTCTCCTCCAGTGCCAGTGTTGTAGACAACAGCTACAGGCTGCTTTCCTGCATGGCCACTTGCAGACATCTAAGAAACTAAGAAAACCATTCTGGACACCATGCTGCTACAGGTGGTACGAGGCCTGGGAGGTTGCCATAACACAGGTAGGGCAATAGGTCTGTTAAATTTCACTACAGGCCACTCCTGCCTTTAAAAAAGCCCAGTTTAGGAGCACACAAAACTCAGAGGTGCAAGTTCAGCACAGATTCACTGAAATTACTGGAGCTGCCTAAAGAGAAAAGCAGTTATGCAACTGCTGAAACCCCTGGTTTCAGTAGTAAGAATAAAACTATACAAAAATGCAACAAATGAAAAAAAAATCTTGAGTAATTTTGGAAGACATTCAACCTTTATCTCACTTCAGAGCTTGGCATCATTATATTTCTCTTACCAATTTCTCTAAAGAAAATTCACAGTAATTTTTGTGATCACAAACATAAATGTTACAAAACATCCTTGAAGCTCTATTTGAATAACTTCCACAGCAAGCTGAAACTGGGAGGCCAAGTACTGCAAGTAGTTGTAGTTAGAGCTCTTAGGACACCAGAGCCACAGCACTTACAAGGTGTAAGTTCCCTACAAGTCACCAGCACTTCTGTTGAAGTGGTACATACTTTTATATCATCAGCTTTTAAAGGAAAAAAGGCTTTGTGACAAATTAAAAGATTAAAAGTTTCAAGTATCTCACAGTGATGTTTAAAAGTTGCCTACATGCAGTCGTTATCCTGCCTTTATTCACCCATACACATCACTTCCTTACTGTGCTACGATGTTAAAGCCAATGAGAGTATGGTCTTTTCACATTCACGTTTTGCTCAGTCTGAATCTTTAATGTCTCTATTTTACCATCCTAGATAAGTAAAAAAGTCCTACTGAATATCAGTGCACAAATGAGTAGTACTCGTGCCTGTTAGACTTACCTTTGCTTCCCTAACCTGAGGTATGCTTTAATGCATCAATCTACTTTCAGATCTGCAGTGCAAACCTGCTGCAAATTTAATGCACTAAGGTTAAATGCAAGTGTGCAGCCCAAGCCTGCATTTCTGAGAGACGTAACTCTAGGAAGTGAGAAGCAGTCAGGCACCCACCTAACACATTACCATTTTGTCCTGCCTTTAAAATCCTATCAAAATTTGAAAGGAAGGCAAGTACATGCACACACTTGCTGTTCAGGGTCTCCAGTCTCTATTCCCATTCTAGAAGGGAGCTCTTTCGGGTTGGGCTGCTCCAAAGTGTAGATGCAGATGTTCAAAATTTGGCTTTTAGTGGGCTGTCAGCAATCTCTGCATATGGCTCTGTGTGTCTCTTACAATGAAGAATAGGCACATTTCCAGACCATGTGTTTTTCATATTTATGTTGGAAGGTGCAATGAAGAAATTGGTTGACCTGAAGTGGGACTAAGCAGCAATTATATTGCACATTCTAAAGCCAGCAGATATAAAAATAAGAAATTACTAACCAGAGGAGAAAGATTTTAATACATTAATGCCAATGATAAATAGTAGAACTCGTACTTGCATGAGATACCCCATATAAGCGTTTTCTAGGATTTTTAAAAGTGCATACATTGAAGGTTTTGTTCAGTTTTGGTTTTGGTTTTGTTTTGTTGGGTTTTTTTACAAACTAGTATCTGTGCAAATCAGATCTGAAACCAAAATACAGCACTCTTGAAGAGGCATGTCTATTTATCATGTGCTTGTGGGTTCAGAATCCAAAAGACCGTACTAAAACACTTTTTAGAGATAAACACTGGATTTCCTATGCCGTAGATAAAATCTTATTCCACTATTCTTCGGGTGGCTCATGAGAGTACAATGCCAATTTTATTCAATTCAATGCTTCTGTATTAGAGCAGGTAAAAGATACCGCTCAGGCTCAATAATCTGGGAAATACAGGCCCTATTGCTCATCCTTATGTGATGAGCAGAGTGGGTACAACTTTTAAACTGGTGTTCAAGCACTGCATTTGATCAATCACAGCTGAAACAGAAAGCTCTCCTTCAAAAGCTGAGATGTCTTTCGGACAATTTGCTTTCAGTTCGCATATAAGACACAAAAAATGCCATAGCAAAAAAATGGCTAGGAGAGAGCAAAGCTAGAGGACGTCACAAGTGAAATAACAAGATTGTGCCTTGTGTGCATGACCCTTGTGCTAAAATACTTCATTCCCTTCTGCACAATGCTACCCTATAAAAAGGTCAGATAGACTGTATTACCAACCTATAAATAATTCAGGATTATAAAGCTTCTTATCTGATGTTGAAAATGCAGAGGGCACACAAGAGTGTTCTTTGAATAAAGTCTTCATAAACCTTACAGATCAGAGTATATTAAACTGTGCTGCCTTTACCACAACCCCAATGGAGGATGCATTATTCCCTTAGCCTACACCATACGTCACTGGCAGGTCCCTGGGATTGTCTGCACAAGTTTCCAGTGAAGATACATTGCAAATAAGTTTATCTACCCCAGCTCTGGACTCAAAGGCTGAGTGTACAGGCCAGTCTGGGCTCAGAAGCTAAAAAGAAACCATTGATTTGCATGTGGGCTCTTTCACCCTAGACTTTCTACAAGCACAAAATAACAGCTGATGTTTTCCATAATGTTTTGGTCTAAATGCTCAGGAAGGAAAATATACTATCGCTCCAGAGCAACTATCAATATTTATCAGAAATCAGGATAACACTGCCTCCATTCCTCCATAGTCTTAACCCATACATTGCTGCACCTGCAAATTTGTGTGTGCCAAAAATGTGAGTACATTCTGGTGACAGCTCTGCTGCCACTATATGCACATTGCTATTTTCATGTAACACGCAGCTTGTTTTCTCTATTTCTCTTAGTAGAGAGATTTTAAAGAGCAGTATTGGAATCTTGTTTTCACAGCTATCTTAAGTATTTTAGCATACGGCTCTTCAAATTCTTGAAGCAGGCCTGGCATTAAAGTCCAAAATGACAGCTGTTTTAGAATCTGAACTTCTTACAATTATTAACAAGAATTAAATAATCTTCTTCCTTTTGTTCCTTACTTGTGACTTAGAATGTTCATTCTGGTTCTGTATAAAACAAAGAAGGAAAAAGACAGCTTTGAAAATGACAGAGCTTTACTAGATAAAACAAAGCTAAATGTTTTTCTTTCTAGATGACATTTTAAAATATTTGCAATAAAGTAAAAATATACCCTGAATTTATTTGAACTGTTTTACCTTTTTATATATTTTACCTCTTTTTTTTTGGATTAAAAAAAATGCTTCAAGAAGAAACATCTGTTTGACCTTAAAGCATACAATCTGTCCATTGTCTCCTGTGGAAAACAGAAATTAAACTGATTCCCCAGCTTTTTTTTCCTCTTCTGCAGTGGAAAATTGAAAATGACTTCAGCATGCTTAGAAGACCATAGCCTAGATCTGTATGATCCAGCTGGCAATTCTGTAGGCCAAATTGATCATTCGGGATTTTTTCTACCTGTGCAACTATCTTTTCCTCAGAAGAGATTGGGAACAGCTGCAGAAAACGACTGCTCAGCTCTAATAACTGTCTCTGCCTGCATCTGTACCTACACCCCAAACTACAGCCACATCATCCACTTTAGTGGCAAGCGTGGGGTTATGGTGCCCAGCACTTAAGAACACTTGTCAGTAGGAATGGGAGAGATCAGGGGGAAACACAATCCTTCTCTGAGAGCTGATGAGGCTGGATCTGTAATGTTATTGAGCATGTCACTGTCATTGCTGATTGGTTAAATATCAGCCCAAAGCACACTAAATGCTGACAGGCATGTAAAAAGAAAAATCCTTGGTTTAAAGGGAGGCGTGCTCTATTACATAGTATTCATGGCTACCATGCAGAGACAGCCCTGAATTGCTTTCTCACATCTTTGAGCATGTGTGAAGAAGCAAGCTACCTGCCTCTCTCATGGGGGGCAAGATACGAGGGAGCCAGCCCTCACCTTCTACCCTGTTGAACCAGACATCCACCATAAGGGGAAAAACCCTCCTAGCCAGGCTGGGTAACAACTGCAATGCTTCTCTCAGAGGCTGCAAATTACAATTTTCTTGGAACAAAGTGGGGAAGTGAAAATTTTTTTGGATGGTAAATCCTTTCTCAGGTGCTGTGAGGAGCAGCACAGCTATATACTGCAATTTACAGAAAGATTATGAACTGTGACCAAAGTCTGTACACCCCAAGTTAAATCACACTTTCTACAGGACTGAGTTCTACCAGAGACCTACTGCAATCAATCACATTCTCAGAGAATAAGAACTGCAAAACATAGAGTGGCAGAGCAGCATCTCAACTGGGAAGAGGAAAAGGGAGAAAGAATACAAGGAGAAATTGTCATGACTTTCATTTTCTGAGTATTACTCTTCCTTTTCCCTTGTTTATCTTGCACCAAAATTCTTATTTCTGATACAAAACAGGAAAGTAGGTCCCAAATGCATTATATAAGTGCCTTAATAATGTAGTCTTAAAATTTTAAAATGAGTGCTTACAATGCTTTCTGCATTTTATTTTGGTGAGAGGAATAATTAATATTAATGAAGGGAGCACAGTATCAGTTTACACTCATCTTGCTTGCTGTTAAATTGCTGTGAATTCCCCACTCACCCTTACTACTCATTGCTATTTTTCAGCTCCTGCAGTAGCTGTAGGAGTGAACTCTCTGTCTGTCTGCAGCACATGGCTGTCTCTCAGTCAGCTTTAGAGCATTAACAGTCATGCTCTGATAAATCTGCCATGGTAGGAACAGGATTAGGTCTTACGTTACATTAGTAGGATCAGAACTAAGCCTTGGATCCTTGCATATGTTATACACACACACCCCAGCAAGCAAAATACCTTAAGTGATTCAAGAGCCCTGGCAGTACCTCAGCTTTGCACCATTTGTTATAATGACTATTAGGTAATTCAATCAACAGGAGTCTTGTGTCATGTGAGTCATGGCATGGGGACAGACATGAGGTTCAAATGATTGATACCAAAGGAGCTCCACCAAGGTACTATGGCAGAGTCAGGGAGAACATAGCTGCCCAGGAAAGGCACGGCCTGCCCTGTCTTCTTGGCCAGAGATTGGCCAAAGTAAAGGTGATTGCAATTGCCCGTCAAGCAGCTAAAAAGCACTGACCACTGAGAGCAGTTCAGTGGATCGCAGCAGTGCCAATGGCACAGACTGTTTCATGGACTGCTTGCAGGCATGAGGCTTTCCAGGAGGCTTTCTCCTCACAGTCCCTGTGCTGAATGACTACTCTTGCAGCCCTGGCCAAGCCTCCTTTCAAGGACACAGCAGAGGAGCATAAAGGGACACAACCTGTACATCCATCATGTATCAAAAGCTTTATGCATATGTACCCTTAAGACATGATTTGGGGAACAGGAAAGCTTCTCATGTTCACGATAGCTCACATAGCAATTGGTTTTGCCTTAGAGAGCCAAACATCTCACCTATCCAGTGACCCTGCTGAAGAGACATTGTCCTTTCTACACAATACGGAAATGATGCGAGCACAAACTATGTGTTCTCTGAGATCCCACAGCACAGGCCAAACTTTGCCCTTAGGACATCCATTGCAGCTTTTTGTCATTGTTCTCCAAAGACAACTGTGAATTCTGGCCAGCACAGGCAAGTGTGACCTCCTGAAGGGGCAGAATTACAATTGCAACATTAAATAACAAGTAATTGGCCATAACTACAGATATCTTGTACTCTATAAAAACAAAGTTATACAGAGATAAATTATCCTAACAATATATAAAACACAAAAAGCCTACTTTGTACAAAACACATAGCAATGGAAGGATGTAATGGGCACATCCACTGCTTCGACTTCAAAGGAAATCTAATTTTCTGACATTTTAAAGTACTTCAGAAGACAAAGGTAAATTCTCTGTCACCTCTAATCAGCCACCGTTGCAACCAAAGAATGAGAAATGACACCAATGAATGTAAAATCTAGAGCAGTTAACTGCTTAGCTGAGTGGACAGTCCATTTGAACATTGGGAAATGACATGCTTTTTTCAAACCTAGCTGATAACAGGCACACAGGCACAAGGCAAGACACTGGAGAGAGACTTCCCTTGGACTGAAATATATGTCTATGCTACTCAGTTATTATTTCTGTAGCATCTTGTGAAACTGGAAATACCAGATCAGCTGAACTTCATTGAAACATTACAGTATTGGGAATCCACTGCTTCTTTATTATAAGGAACAGTATTATTAATGTATTTCCTAAATAAAAATGGAAGTACTTAAGTATTTAAAGGGGGCCTACAGGAAAGATGAGGAGAGACTCTTTATCAGAGAGTGTAGTGTTGGGACATGGGGGTAACATTTTCAAACTGAAAGAGGGTAGGTTTAGACCAGATATTAGGAAGATATTCTTGACTGTGAGAGTAGTGAGGCACTGGAACAGGTTGCCCAGGGAAGTTGTGGATGTCCATTCCATGAAGTGTTCAAGATCAAGTTGGATGGGGCTTTGAGCAACCCGGTCCAGTGGAAAGTGTCCCTGTCCATGGCAAGGGGGTTGGAACTAGATGAACTTTAAAGTCTCTTCCAACTCAAACCATTCTATGATCTATGATTGTAACCACTATTTAATATTTTGTTTAAATCTATCTTGATCTCAAAATCATCATTTATATGGTCTTATATGGTACATGCCAGGTACACAGATGGCTTGGAGGCACATGCTCTCCCAAAGGTAGTGCCTCATCTCTCATTTTCCTATAAAGACTAAAAGTCCCATGCAGCTAAACTGCATGTAAGTAACAAGTGCCTGATGACCAGCTTGCATTTACACTTTCCATATTAAAGCAGTTATCAGAGGAAAATAATTAGTTAGAAAGGGAAAGTTTTAGAGAAGGGCAAATGAAACATTTTAAGTTCCCCTTCCCTCACCAAAAGCTTTTTCTGGCTTTGCTTTAAAACTGGCTGAAAGATGTCAGACATGCAAATCCCTTCCCCTGGCACCAGCTCCAAGAGGAGCAGAGCTGCAGCAAAAGGAGAAGCAGAGACTGAAGCCAAGTGCATTAAGTGGGAGATCTGTTGACCCCGGAGCTCTCCCTGCTCCTTCCACCTCCATCTGCCCTGTACCATCCACCTCTCCTATGAGCCACTGCTGGAAGAGGTGGGTCCTCAGCCTTTATTTCTCTTCCTTGTCCCATAGCAGCCTTCTTGGAGTAAAGTCAACTCCTCTCCTAGAAGGTGTACTGCTCTCCTGAATTAGGGAACATCCACTTCCCACACAGTTGTCAGACAAAGCCCTAAATAGCCCAGGTACTCTTCTCTGTGAGAAACCACCAGTTGGCTATCACTGCTACAATAGAAACTGCTATTAGTTTGGGGAACCATTTAGGAAAATCTCAAAGGAAATGCAGGAAAAGGGCAAGCAGAAAAGAGCTGAATCTCAATAAGTTCAATGAGCAGAAACTCAGCTCAATCTGATTAGTAATGCCCTGGGCCAAGTATTGCTGTATTTGCTGTGTCCTTTTTTTGGGACCTGTACATGTGCAAGGATAAGTCTCTGATATACATGCATTTTTCTCCAAAAGGCACTTTTTCAGGGAAAATGCTCAGTGAACTTCAAGTTAGGAAACCATGGCTTCAATTACCATCGCTGTCCTGAACAGCATTCAAATGCCTGTGCAGTTTGTCACGTCAGCTACTGACTCCTACCTCTTCAGAAAGCAGGAAAGCCTTGCTCCCTTTCCAATTAAGACCATATCAGTATTTGAATTAAGACAATGGCAAACAGCACCTATGTCTGTAGAAAATCAGAGGCAAGCCTCACTCAGAAATGAGCAAGCCACATGTGTAAGCATGTACCATCTAACCATTAGGCAACACACTTCCTTCAGTGTGTTCCCTCAAAAACCCTGAAACACGTCCCTGTTTTCTAGCAAACCATTCTGCAGACATTGGTAAGACACTTTCCAGCCTTCCCATAGAACAAGCAAGGAACAGCAGCTATTTTTTCTCAGATCAGTTGCAGGACTGTAGAGCATGAAAAGGCTTTAGATGCTGCTTTCATACCATAGAAAGGACCATCAGTATCCTTCTCCATATGCTGGCTTCTCAAATCACAGAATCACAGAATGTTAGGGGTTGGAAGGGATCTCGAAAGATCATCTAGTCCAACCCCCCTGCTAGAGCAGGATCACCTAGGTCAGGTCACACATGCTACAGAGATGGTCTTAACAACTGAGGATCAATTTCTCTCCCTTCAAATTACTAAAGGAAAATTTTAATGAAACCCAGTTGCTGCTTCTCACAGGAGCTATCTTCAGAACCATCGCACTAGGATGGCAAAGCTGCTCACAATGAACTTGCATCAGAAAGGAAAATGTCAGGAAAGAGGATGTTAGTGGAAAAAAGCCACAGTAGATAACCTTCCATGATAGACATGATCCATTTGCAAGAGAAACTGCAAAAACCTTCAGTGCAGACCGCAGGGAAGTGGCCTGGTTGAAGAAACTATGTCTGAAAGGTCTAGAGGAAATACCCACTGACACATACCTCAGCACAGGGTCATTACCTGCCACTGAGATTTCATTTAAATAATTTCACAAATAACTGTATATATGTCACTTCTATTACATTGGTCAAGTTGACAGCTCTTGCTTACAAAATATAAATAGAATAGATAACAACAGGATTAGTTCAGTTTCATTTAACTCAGCAATGTTAATATTTTTCCATAAAAATGCACTCAGGAGTCAGCATTACAATCATCCAGGCATAACTTTGTTATCATGAACTAATTATTATAGACAGTTTGCAATAGCTACACATTTCTGTCTCTAGTAAACAGATTAAATCACTGCAAGATGTCTCCAGCAATAATCATATAAGACTGTTACGGTGAAAACTCCATTTGCTGGATCTTTTTTCCTTAATGTTCTGAATATCACAACCAACCAATTCAGTGGTGAGGCGGCCTGTAGGACTACCAGTGAGCATTCAGTATGAACACAGTGCCATAATGAAAAACGCTGATATCTTTTGGGGAAGAAAGGAAAAATACAGCCTCATGGTGAGAAAACAGTATCTCAGTGCTACAAGACACACCAAGTTAAAGAAAGTTCATCCTCTCCCACTACACAGGTGGTCAGAAAGAACAAATATTAGCCAACATACAGGGCAAGAGAGAGAATGGACAGCCTATGGTAATGCAGGACATTGCTGATAAGCAACAGCATTGCCAGTGATCTATCTACCAATGTGCAGTGATGTAAATGAAACGCCATCTCATGGATGGCTATCTTTCTACCTGGGCCTCATAACTCTCCTGTAAATTCTTTACTGGAATTATACTGGAGCTGACATCAGCCACAGAGGCAAAAAGCAGGCATATCACCCACACAAACCTTTTCCAAAGCAATTCTTTGCTTTTGGTGCTTTTGCAGCTCCAACTGACTGACAATAAACCATGGCTGTTGGCTGAGTCAAGGATTGTTTTAAATGCCATTGTCTGTAAAAACTCCTATCAATTTACTGGTGCTATGCTCCAATGAATGGAAGACAACAGTGTCAAAATCCATTGCAGAGTGACACCTTTACTGACAGTATTTTGTAAACAACGTAGAGGCTGATCTGGGTATCAAAAAGAAGCTTGTAAATATTTTGTTACATCATTTATTGCAGGGATTTATAAATAAATAAATTTATATAAACGTATATATACAGAAATTGCAGTTAAAGAACTTGGTTGATTTTGTGCAGTCCCTTTGTTCTTTGAAGCAGAATTGAGGCTTGGAGGAACCTCACAGTACTGTCACAGCATTTAATTGGAAACAGCTATTTTCCACCATTTGCTTTGATGATCTCCCGCAGAAGTTTCATTTTGCTCCTGGTGACACAAACTAAACTTGGTGCAAAGTTCCAGAAATTAGTGATACACATCTGCAGAGCCTGAATTGTAGATTTTTGTCAATATCCAAACAAACAAAAAAAGGCAGAAGCAGATTATATACACAATGAACTAGCAGCTTTCTACCTTAGTCTTAACCTAAGGGTTGAAACCAGACAGTTTGGCTAATCTAAGATACACAAGAGTTTCCTAGAGCCACTTTTATGTAGAGGACAAAAAAATAAATGCAATGGAACTTGTTTTTATCACTAAATTGCCTAGAAATTACCAGGTACATTCATACTGCTGCTGGAAACCTATTATCATTAATAACCATATTGATTTCCATTTACAAAGATGTCTTTGAAAGAGATGGTTGCAAAGTTTGACTAGACAATTCCATTTTAACAACACATAGAAATCTGTGGCATTATGACCCTCTACTCAACAGCTTGTTCTCTACCCACACTATGAGTGAAAAATGTAGTAAAGAAGCACTTGCTCCTTTTGTATTTTATGATTTATGACATAATTCATGCAATGGCAGTGCTTTTTCCTTTACTGCCCTCCAAATGTGACTTAAAGCTGATTTGGAAGAACAATATGTAATGTTTTTGTCTACTCAAGCCGTATGTAAACAAACTAGATCCATTAAAACCATCAAGTGTCTCTATGTTTGTTAAGATGACAACTAATGGTTCTGGTTTTGTGATGTACGCTTCACTTGAAAAAGGGGCTGTTGGTATTGTTCTGCTAGTCCTTTAAAAGATGAGGCTGTGATCTCTGAGTTGCAATGCTGAAGGGGAAAACCTTCTGTAACCTATGAGTCCTGTTCAGGCTTCATCAAAAAGTTGGAATAAATGGCATCATTCTGCCACGACTCCAGCTGCACAATGGAGCAGATGTCCAAAGAGAAGCAGGGCTGGTCAGGGGTGCTGATCACACTCAAAAAAGGCAAAAGCTGTTGCTGATCTTGTGCCTCCTGCCTAGTCCTCAGATCAGTCTGTTCTGAACTACTTGAAGGTGGAAGGGCAACTATCGGGAGAAGACTTGACCTCACCTATGCTAAGTTAGCAGGCAGTATACTTCCTTCTAGAAGCAAGTTTAAAGAAATTACAGATGTCCCTGTGACTATTTATCTTCGAAAAATAAAACTTATGATGTATAAATGTGAAAACATGGAGCAGCAACAGCATCACAATCTTCAACAAGGATAATTTGCCAGCAACTCCTAGACTCTAACTTGAGAAGGAGATAATAAATTTAAATTATATTGCAGATTCAACAGTGTCTAACGTATTTCTCTCAACTACTATGAGAAAAAAGCTTTTCTCTTAGTTCTTTTATAATGCTTATTTGCCTTTTAATTAGTTTTCCTGCAGGCATATACTATAATGGCATAAAGGTGATTTTTTATACTGCAATATCTTAAAAGCTGCGTGCCTACAGCTACCTTAATGTTATTCTTTATTGAAGTCAGCACCATCAATTTTATCCTTTTATCATTCATAATCTTCAGATAGATGATACAACTGCATTAAGATCCAAACACATTTATTTCCAATGCATCCAGGATCCAGTCATTTACTTCCTTGACTGCTGACAGTCCTACACAGTAAAAGAAAACATTTTTAATTAGCTGAACTAAGACACCCTTCTAGCAAGTGAACTCTTGATGAGGGTGTCATTTTCTACTGTTCACTGAATTTGTTGGAGTTCTTAGTATTTAAAGTTTCCTAGACTGATTCATTTGGGCTGGAATTCTATTCTTTACACTTACTTGTACTACAGTTTATAAATTAGTACTTTGATCCTGAATGCAACACCTGGAATGGGGTAATAGAAATATTTCAGTTGGTGTATATTTAAGGATTTACCATATCTGCTTCTCTGTCTAATATGGAACCTGAAAGATATTACTCTTTAGGGTTCCAGGGATTATATTTTTCACTATTTTCAGCCAAGATCTTGACTTCTGCTTTACTTCTGTGTAAAATTCCCTACTCATCCTCTTATCCATTAGAGCCATTCAAAACTTACACTTACTTACTGCCCATACCATCACGTGTGCTTATCCTCTCTGGTTATGTGACACAAACCAAGCACCCTTCCCCACTTTTTTTCTCCTACTGGAATTACAGCAGACCTATAGTGCTGCAAGAGGACAAAGTTGGACCTTTCCCAATGACTACACAGAGAATCAATGAAAACCCAATAATAGATTTCCCAAATAATTCCATAAAAATACCTTTTCTCTTCTAAAAGTCCATTTTGGCTAAACACACCCTGAAAATATTGGGCCCATCTCATAACAGCTCATCACTGAGATCTGCATTATCATTGGTCTGTGCTGTAGCCTTTACACATACTCAGGAAGGTTCGTACAGTATAAGAAGGGTAAAGTAACCCAATGTGATTTCAACATAAAGACAAAGCCAGACACAAGTGAAGAGTACTGTAGTGCCATTATCCTATCCTATGTAAAATGTACATGCGGATGTGAAGGTGAAGGAGATTCCCCCTATAGTTAACTAAGCATAGGTGCTACTTCCACCTTCATAATCTTTATGGAGAGTTCAGAAAGCTTCTCTTCCTCTCCCCCATCCCTTCCCTTTATATCAGCCATGGGCCTTTCTGCACTGGCAATTCCCTGTACCGGCAATTCCCTGTACCCACTGCTCACTTCCAGTGCCCAGTTTGAACAGGATACACTTTTCCCCTTCTCTACAAGGGAAAGGGATATTTCAAACACAAAACAGCACAGATCTTCCAAAATCCCTCTGGGAAGCTTCTCTCCAGTTCTGTCCACTTTTCAGTGGCCAAACTGCAGGGATCACAAGCTTGGGGGCTGCTGGTGCATGGTCCTCAACTGAGGTTCCTCAACAGTGGCCCACCAATAGGGAACAATGGAAGGAGAGATTACATTTGTTATTAAGGAACATTTCAGTTTCCCTCTGACATTTACTTGTCCACTGCTGCCTGTTCTTGGTCATAAATGCTATTCTAAACATCAGCTCTTTGTTGCACGTTTTGCTCCCATGGCAGAGCACAGGTTCTGTAAAAGCAGGGAAGCAAAGAGCAGCTTTAGGGGGCAGGGATGCAGGAGGAACTAGGGAGAGGTGTTCCCTATAGTGAACAGTTAATATAGATACACTTTTGTGCTTTTCTATCTATCACACAATACCAAAGCACCAACAAGATCACTGTTTAAAAATGGATTAAGAGCAACATCACATGCTTTAAATATGCTAAATAAAAATCAATTCATTTTCCAATCAATGGAGAGTTAAATTATAAAACATCTTTTCATCATCTCTGCATCAGGAACACTTCTGCATTTCCAAAACATTACAGCATAGTTCAAAGTTAGCAAACAAAACCTGCCATTTTTAATGAATGTTGTGCCAACACTGCTTCTTAGCAGGGCAAAATCAATGAGATACAGACACTGTTATTGTTGTGGCAGTCATAGTATAAAT
>VYZX01024233.1:70822-105498 GCA_013401335.1 Brachypteracias leptosomus
GTTTTCAAAAAGCCAATTTTGGCAGCAAGGGCAGGCTCCCAGCTGGCAGTGAGGTTGCTCCATATCTGTTAAGAAGCAATACTCTGTTTCCTATTACTTGGAAATTATTGGGAATTCTCCACAGTTTCTCCAGGTAGCTTTTTGGGTTTTTTACTATTCACACTTAGTAGTTATAAAAGAAGGACCACATTCCTAAAAACATCTTGTTACAATATGTTTGTTTGATATTCAAGTAAACATAGTAGGTAGAATTCAAAAAAGGGTCATTTTATTGAATATTAATATATCACTAAGTCTAGTAGAATTTCTATTTAATGCTTTAATCAAATGCCTACAAAACTTAACTGCATATGAATAAATATATATGTTATACTTCTATGTGAAGTAAAATTTAGTTTTGATATATAAGTGTATGCCTGCATCTTTAGAGCAGAATAAAAAAGTACATTTCTGTGGAAACCTTCTCACATTCAATAGCTTTAATGGAAATCTGATGGCCTGTGACTAGATTCTTTTTCCTTTCCCTTATTTCATATCGAAGCAGCTGTTTTATAAATAAATGTTATAGTGGATAAATATAAAAGTTTTAATATTATTTTAGTGCTTTTAAAATTACAGCCCAATTTAAATAAAAATAAAATTGTTGATTTAGAAGATATTGGTTATATAGAAAACATAGGATCAACAAGACCTTGAAAAGTAATGCTAAGAAGGGTATAAAATAACCTCACTGTTTTTTATCTCTTTTCTTCATAAAAGGGAGAAGACCATGTTATCAACAATATTATTGCTTATCATCACTAAAAGGCCATGAGAATAGCTTTGGAATTCACAAGATTAAAAACCAAACCCATCCTGCTTTTTAGGTTTTGTGTCATACATATTTCCAAAGATTTATAATTGTGGGATTCCTAAGCGTATGAGTTGGGTTTATTGCATAGATGCTTGTCTCCAGGAATTGTGTCATCAGAGGAAAAAGCACCAAGTGGAGTCTTTTCATTAAATTACAGGAGCTGGCAAGTGCTTTCTATTTTATTGTGAATCTTTCTATTTTATTGTGAATCTTAAACCATAAAGTGTTTGTTTTGGTTTTTTTTGAATGGCCTAGGTCTTAGAACCAAATGATGCCTGCAAATGAAAATACTTTCAATATGCGAAAAGAAAGCTACGTTGTAGCTGTTGGTCTACAACAGTAGGTTGGCTAGCACTCAGAAGTGTTAGTTTAAATGTGTGGTTAAAAAATTCTTCACCATCATGTGAACTGAGATTTCTGGTCCATCTTGAACCTTTCATTTTATATCTTCTGCTCTATCTCTCCTCTCATGAAGGCAGCTCTGTCTCCACTTCCAATCTCCTGTGAGGCAGAAGAGATGCATACTGCTGAACATTGGGCAAGTGCAATTTTTTCCTCTCTGATTCTTTCATTAATATCTTCCATTTTCCTAACACTGTAGTAAAGGTAGAAAAACAGTCAAATACAAGCCATTCATTATCGGGAGCCTGTGCACAGAAACAGTGCTGGAAACTAAGAAGTAAAAAAGATTGCATGCCTTTTTAACAGAGTCAAACAGTAGAAGTCCATCAGAAAATGGAAAAATCACTGAGAACTATCACAGCTTCAGAACCTGAAAAATTCAAAGTAACCAAAGGGAAAAAAAGAAATTGCTTGGGGAGTATGTCTGCAGATTTGTTACACCTCATTCAAGCAACTAAAGCAGTCTCAAGTGGGTTTAGAAGCAGGAAGTACACCTTGGATGGAAAAACTCCTTTGAGCAAAATGCAGTTCTGTTTTAGGATTAGATTTCATGCACCATTCACACCTCATCATAACCTGGAGGCTAAACAGCAGCAGAGGACAGAAGCAAAGCAGGGAAGGAACAGCAGTAAGAGAGGAAGAGCTTTATCCCATGTCACTGGTGTGCTGCTGTCAGACTCTGGCTGCCCCACTGTTTATTTGGCAGATCTCAGGTAGGATCAGAATCTTCTATAATTCCAAGTATGTTTTACCTTTTCTACAAATTAAAATTTTAAAGCTCATACCAAAAAGCAAACCATTTTTATGCCAGTATTTTCATTTTACTTTTCTCTACTTTGAGATATTCTCAGCACTGAAGCTTTTAAAATAACATCAAAGAGGATTAAGACAATATAAGCAAAATCATGGGCTTCACTGTAGAAAAATTAATCAATTAAGCACCTGAAAACTGAACTGAATGCTGAAATACTAAACTGCACAATGAATGGAAGAGAGTAAAAGCAGATTGTTACACAATTTTAAATACCATAATGGGGTACATTTGGAAAAGAAACAAATTGAAATCATTTATATTAAAATCAATTACTTCTCTTCCAGTTACTCAGACAAGTTCCTTATCCACATTCCCCAAACTAATCAGTATATCTCTAATGTATCTAGAGGATACCATGGAGAATGTCATTTAGAAGACAGATACGCAAAAAGGGAAAAGGGGCTGGAACAGAGGAGGGGGAAGCCAGTGCTGGAGTTGCTGTTAGTATGAGAGAAGGAAGGGGAGCAGGGTCAGGCCCACAATAGGTAATGCAGGGTGGTCACCACCCCTAGGATCTGAAGCCTGGAGCACCTTAATAAAGAATGTATTCCAATAATACTGTGCAGGGAACGCTAAAGCACTTACCAGCCAAGGTCTTACAACCAGCTTCCTTATCATATCTGGTTATACACCAAGGTGTTAACAAGCCCATACTCCAAACAGCCCTGTGTGGCCTGGGACCTGACAGTTTTTCCATCACAAAAATTATTTTACTCAAAATATTCTTCAAACAGTGCTTGAAGCAGCTTGTTCACTTCAGCTCATTCCCTTCCCTGTGTTCGGCAGCTCACCAAAGCTCTGGTTTAACAACAGCAAAAGACAGTCCAGGTTACCATTCTTTTTTTTTCAGTATTGTTGACAAAATAACTCTGATTCTAATATCACTAATTGCAGTAGAATTTAATGAATTCATTACAGATCTCATTTCATAAATAACCATTTTGCTTTAGCATTATTAGATGCTTTTAGAAGTAATAAATCAATTAATAAACACAGCAAGTGGTTTTGCTTTTTCAGTGCTGACAAGGTACAAATTTTGTTAATTTTAGATGTCAAGGTCTATCATTAAACTAGCAGACATACTCTGCATAATATATACCGAATCATCACCCTCAGTATCAGTTTAATGTTTGCACTATGACACTGAGTTTACATTTACATTAGAAAAAAAAGAAAAAGGTTAAAATTATTCCTGCTGTGACCAGTTTTCCTGAAAGAAATGAGAAAAAAAGAGCAGATTGTTTTTATGTTTTAATAATTCTGCTTTTTCTGACCAAATATCTTTGTTCTTCATTAAAATGTTCTGATGGGAAATCACAGAACATATAAATTGGCCAAAAAATTGTAAGCAAGTCATCAGAAGAATTGGTAAGAACAGCAAAAAATAGGCAATTTAATTAAAATATATGCATAACTATGAAACATCTGTGTGCTTTATTCTGTTTGGAAATTTTGATTTGCAAACACTGGGATAAATAACATGGTTCTAGAATCATAGAACTTATTGGGTTGGAAGTGACCTCTAAAGGTCATCTAGTTCAATCCCCCTACAATAAGCAGGGACATCTCTAACTAGGTCAAGTTGCTCAGAGCCCCATCAAGCCTGACCCTGAATGTCCTTCAGGAATGGGGCCTCCACCACCGCTCTGGGCAACCTGTTTCAATGATCCACCATCCTCATATTAAAGAACTTTTTTCTAATGTCCAACCTAAATCTACTATTTTCTAGCTTAAAACCATTACCCCTTGTCCTATCTCTACAAATACTTGTGAACGGATCTTCTCCTGCCTTCTTAAAGGCCCCTTTCAGGTATCGGAAGGTTGCCATAAGGTCCCCCCGGAGCCTTCTCCAGGCTGAACAACCCCAACTCTCTCAGACTGTCAGGAAGGACCATTTGTATCCCATAACAAAATGCACGTTCATATTCTAGCAACATAAAATATTTTTGCTTTGGGATCCAAGGTAGAAAAACTGTAACACCCTCAAAATTGGAGGGAAAATAATCAGACTTTGCCTTTTACAGGTAAGCCCAGAAGACTTGAAATAGCCCATGCTGGGAAGAAAGTGATGCAAAAAACATCAGCAGGTCATACTGAAATATTTACAATTTTAGTCTTCTGTTCTCTGCATCAGCTTCCAGGTTTATTTCAGACAAATGTTTTTGTATTCTCAAAAAGCTGAGGTTGAACTTGGCTGTTAAAGTTATTCCTCTATATAGACAAATATGTTTCTCTATCAACTTCTAAAAATCACCTCAAAGAAGTCAACGTCTATGTGCAGTATGCTTAGCTTTCCAGCACAAAGTTATACAAGAAGAAATCTAATCTGACGCCTTTGTTTCTGAAACTCTAAATGGCATAACTCAGACACAATCAAGAGAAACATGGGAAATTAATTTGCCCATCACAAATATTTTAGAATCGTTTGAATTTTGTATCATGTTACAGGCCATGGACTTTTCAGAACTGGACAAATTAAGTATGTCAGATATGTTCAAAAGTATTGTTACAAATATTAATTACCCTGGAATATTTCCTGGGAAAGTAGGAAAATAGAATTTTTCATTTAGAAGACATAATATTGAGTATGTTAGGAAAAAAACCTCTGTAACTTCAATTAATTTTTTTGTAGTTTCAGAAGATGTTCTCCATTAGTAACTTCCTTTAAATTTTCTCCCCTGCTCCTCATCAGATGTACAGAAGGAGTCTGGGTTGCTGAGGTTTTAGGACAAAAGGAAGAATAACTAATATATGTGGCACTGTCTTGCACTTCTAAGTGCTAACTTTAGTATTAAGATTTATTTTTAAGAGTTACTTTTCCAAACTGGTTACCTTCCTAATTTTACTGACTGAAAACAATTGAAACTGGGGAAAGGACACTTTTTTCCTCCTTCCAATTTCTTTTTTTTTCAGCACTTCTGTTTATTTGTTTGTTTTCTATTACAAGATAATTCTCAAAAGGCCGTTTTCAGCTAGAAATATCTTTTTTCCTTTGAAAACTTGCAAGGAGAAAAGTAACATTTTTGGTAATTTGAAGTATTGAATCTGTGAAGAGAATGCTAGGTTAAAGCTGCAACAACTCTCACAGCTCAGACCTACTCTGATTTCTGACATCTGCTAATAAAGCATTAACCTCCCAGAAGACCACTGCTTAAGTTACACTGATCATCATCACACAGATTCTCAAAATGCTGATTAAGCTTTCAGTTTAATGAAACTGAAAGCTTAATCTGAATCTTTACCTTAAAGTAAAATATATTTCTATTTTATAAAATAAGTAATGAATGAAAGGTTTGTGTTGAAGGAGGTAGAATGTACATACATGTAAGTTCTCCAGTATATGCTCTTCACTATACTTTGTTCAAAAAAGCATAATGTTGCCCTAAGCAAAATGATGTGGAATCATAAACGAAGGTCACTGCAATGGTGGCTGAACCACCTTGTCTCTCCATCAAGGATGGAGAGATCCACTCCATCCACTCATGACAGATCCACTGCAAGGAGGAGAGGTGGATGACTTGGGTCCTGCCAGTAAGAAGCACATGGGTAGCATGGTCTGGGGGAAGCATATGGTTTTCCATTGCTACCACCATGGATGAACTGCCAAAAGTGCTCACAGCTCATATACTTGCAGTAAGCAGAGTCAAACAGGGTGTGCTAAACTTTAAACACAGGTCGATGTATTCACCATGGATAAGAAAATGTTTAAGAGCAGTAAAGAAACAAATATTTTATCTGTATTGACTATCTCACATATTTCAGCACCATGCCATCGAAACTGTAATCCACAACTTCGTTATAATTTTAATTCTCTGAAAATACAATTCTGAATGGTATAGAGCTGTGATATTCCCACTTGAGTCTTCATATAAACAAAATTAGTCACATCGGCTGCCATCATGCTGTTAAAAATAGAAAAGGGGAAGAACTGCACAACCTATTCCATTTCTAAGCCAAGGAAAGGTTTTTGTTTGTTGGGTTTGGGTTGTTGGTTTTTTTACAGTATATACTTCAAAGATCTGCCAAGAATAGATTGGCATAGTGATTTACATTTCTTTTGTGGTACTTTTAATGAAGTAATTAATTCTACCAGTAATGACCTAGACAGTGCTTGAAATTCTTCTTGCTACAGAAAATCATTAGCATAAAATAGTAAAACGAGTTGGGTTTTTTTCTTGTTGAATCTGTGCTGAAACATGGCACACAGGAAAACTTATAATCTAGCATGTTGCAGAGGAACATCTTCCCATCTAGGAAATAATTCAGACCCCACAAAGTAGCAAGCAAAAGTGTTTGTCCCTTGCCACAATTGTAATTTGTGAAAAAGCAAACTGGGAGAAACCCAATAGTTGAAATCTGCTGGCTTTGAACTACCCACTCACTGCTATTCACACAAATATCAGCCAATATGTGCATTTCTATTTTTCATTTCTCCCTGGAACTCATCTCTGGGCTGAATCACAACCACATGAAAGATGACTTTTTCCAAGGCAGCAGCATTTCAAAATTTAGTGTGTGCATCAAATGTTGCTTGCTTCGTTTGACCACACTGCTTTTACTGAACACCCTCTGAATTATTGCAAGCAACATTCTCCCTTCTCTGCTGTCCCTAGAGCCAGTGGGTTCTCTGCAAACCACCTCATGATGAAAAAAGTAGGAAGGGTTAGGTTAAAAGGTACTTTTCAGGAAGTTTGTCAGCCTTCCTCAGCTATAGCAAACAGATCTGATTCCATACATTTGCTTCATGGGCAAAATCAGTCACACAGTCTCAACCATGTCATGAAAAAGATGCTGCTTATGAAGGTTTCAAGGTAATAGTGAAAATGCTTTTTAACTGGAAAAGCAATTCCAATACTTGAAAAGAAATCAAAATGTTCCAGAAGGGAAGAAGGATTACAGTAAGTTCTTAACAAATACAGAGCAAGGTCTCTGCTTTGACATACCTACTCACACATCCCACCCAGACACTCCATCCTTCTAGTAGGAGTTAGGAAAGCAGTGACTGAAGGTCAGTCAGCCAGCATAATCCAAAACTAGAGTACAATATCCCTCTGTCTTATTACCCTTTTAAAGATCCCAGCCACTACTGTGAAGTATTATTAGGCCTACAGTTGTACTAGCTACGTTTTTGGTTTAAAATCAAGAAGCAAATTAATAAAAACATAAATCTGAAAACAACAGCAGGCTCCAAAATTATTCTCTGCTATCCTACTGACACACAGATTATTTATTTTTAATTTCCACCCAGTGAGCTGAAAGCAGTATGCTCTTCCAGAATTTCTTACATGCACATCCAGCATTCATGCCACTCACTCCTCTGAGCAACTTTGCATTAGCATCTCTTGTTTTGCAAAATGCCTCTGATGTGTGAAAAACAAATAGCTTCCCTCCTGTACAGTGCTATTCACTCGGCATTGTGGACTTAAATAAATATTAATGTAAGACTAGACTCGGGCTTTCTTATTACTAGCAAGTGGTACCTTACTCTGCAAATATTTCCATTCTCTTTAAGAGAGCAATGCATTACTCTGCAGAAGTAAAGGAGGCAGTGCCTGGCTCAGCCAGCAGTATCATTTATTCCTCTTCCCTGCCCCACTCAACTCAGTCCACTCAGGCTCAAACACTAAAAACTGCTGCCTTCAGGGAGGAAAGCAGAAGATGGAGACAGCCCTGCAAGACACCACATTGGGCTCCAGAGCACATTGACATCCAAACACATCAATCGTTTCCACCACGCTGCAACATCATGCAGCCCCCTTCCATCTCTTTTCTTCTCAGAGAAGTGCACATAAGTGAGGCCAAGGGACAGCCTTCACATCACTGGAGAAACTGTAAGATGATAAAATGTGACTTAGAGAATTATAGAATGGTTTTAGTTGGAAGGGACCTCAAAGATCATCATTCCAATCCCCCTGCCATAGGCAGGGACACCTCCCACTAGACCAGGTTGCTCAAGACCCCATCCAACCTGGCCTTGAACACCTCCAGGGATGGAGTATCCACAACCCCCCTGGGCAACCTGTTCCAGTATCTCACCACCCTCAGGGTAAAGAATTTGTTCATAATTTCCAATCTAAATCTTTCCTCTTCCATTTTGAATCCATTGCCCCTTGTCCTATCACTACAAGCCTTTGCAAAAAGTCCCTCCCCAACCTTCTTGTAGGCCCCCTTCAGATACTGGAAGGCCACAATAAGGTCTCCCTGGAGCCTTCTCTTCTCCAATTTGTCTTCACTTTACTTCTTCCAGGGTTTCTGCTAATCATCTAGATGCCAGCTAGCTTGAGAGGTGCATTGATGTACCTATAGAGCATAACCATTCCCCTACACATACCTAGAGTACTTTTCCTCTCAATCAGGTTTCTCACACTTTTCTCCATTACAAAGAAAACTGAGCAGTAACAGCTTAATGAATCACTCCTTATCAATCCTCACATCATTTTCTCAAATGTTCTGCCTCCATAATGTTCTAAATGGATAAGTCTGTTGAGAGTCACTAATTAAAAAATTCTCACTGCCCTCATCAGGTTTGTTATTGCTATCTAAAACATAATTAAGTATTAGAACAGCTACTTTGTTGCAGAACAGAAGGCATCATTTTCCTATTTCACCTGTTTGTAAACTGAGTCTGAAAAGGTCAGTCAACATTTCCAAAGTGATCTCTGTTTTGACCAAGTCCATTTTAGACATGTGACTAGAGACAGGCATGACAGGAGATGCAGCAATGTCCCAGTTTCTCTGATAACCTGGTCCCAAATAATTCCAACCAGACAATCAAAGATTTGGTCACCACAAAATCAGAAGTATCTGGCTGTGAGTGTTCAGGTAATCTCTATGGACACCACTGTCATTTTAGGTAGGAGCCAAGTAATGTACTCAACTGCACAGAATTTCAGATTTATCAATAAAACTCATATATTACAGTTAAGTAATACCACAGAGACACAGAGAAGTTTTGATGATTCTGCAAGTTAGCTATAAAAAGAGATTAAGGCTAAGCAAAGGGCCTGATGACATACTTGTGGTTTCTGAAATTGACCACTTGTACCTAAGAAGACTAAAATTGCTTTGTGTCCATATATGTCCATAGTTTTGGGTAGTATTGTAGTATTTAAAAAAAAAAAACAAGCTGGGGACTCTTTGTGCTTTATTTTTAACTTTCTAATAAGCAGTCAGACTGAGACAGCAAGAGTTAAACTGATGATTAGCATGAGCCTTTAGTTAGCAGTGAAATCTGTCAGAAAAGGTATGAATCCAAACCAGAAGCAGCAACACCAAAACCTCTTGTACTGAGATCTGCATGAAGGCTGCAGGGAGATCAACTTCTTCATAGTGAAACCCAATTTCATATAGTCACCATACATCCTGATTTTGGCTAGAAGATGGTGTCCCATTGCTGTGGTGGAGCCAGCCAGCACTGCCAGCATGGTCTGGCACCTCCTGTGGCATGGGCACAGGTCTGACGGCCAGGAGCGCTGCTAGGCAAGAGGAAGAACTGGGAGAGATGATTCAATTCTCCAAAAGAGGAAAAAAAAAATCTGTTATCTGCCTTGCACAGTAAGTACAACCTCAAAAAATGCTGTTTTGTCATGGAAGTAAGCCCCTGAAAACATCCTCAAAAGGTGTACTTTGAGTCAAGCAAAATTCCTTATTTTCTTCTCAAGCATTTTTTCATGCTCATATTGTTTTGTGTTTTAATATGCTTTGAGGTTTAATTTAGCCATTATGAAACAAAACACCTGACTTGGAAAATGTGAAAACAATTTTACATCATCATTTTTTCTCCTCAGGCTTTATTAGTCAAATTCAGCATGAAGCTCTGAATGACAAGTAGTCTCACATCTACCTTAGGGGTGGGGGAGAAGAAGAGAAGAGAGGGAAAGAGCAGAATAAGAAAAGCATGAAGTTTCCTACAGAGAGCTATGAAATCATTAGTGTCATGGTAGAGGGCAAGCAACAGTTGCTCACCCTCTCTTCGGATAAAAGAACTAAGGGGTATCAAATAATATGAGCAGGTTCAAAATAAGAAAAGCAGCTCCTTTCATGCAGGTGGCTACTAACCTTTGAATCTCCTTCTCATGTGCCTTATGAATTTTTTAATTTTAGCTTTAAGTAGATTCAAAAGGTACCAGGACAAAGTCATAGAAGAAAAATACACAAAGGCTTATTAAATTACCAACAAACTGCTTTCCCCTAATTGATTGGGTGCCAGGAGATTATTCCAAAAAGTACTGTGGCATTTTCATCCTGCATTTGTGTTGTCCCCTAGGCAGCACCACTGGACACTGTCCAACACGAGACACCTGATTAGATGGACTTCTGAGGGGAGCAATCTCTTTACAATTGCACCTATACTATTAGGGAGGTTGAGTAAATATTTGTTTTAAGATACCAACCCAGCTAGAGTCACACAACTCTGTATTCCACACTTAATCTCCTGGACTATGCTATTTTCCCCCCCTGTTTTACATAACTGATAGAAAAGCAGAGATCTCACTTTAATCTTCACCGAATAATTTCACTGGCTTTGCAAAAATGCATTCCCCTAAGATGAAGGTGGCTTAGAAACCAGATCATTCAAATATATTCTCAAAAGATGTGCTAGTGAAAAATGCAAGCAGAAGCACTCTCATTTATCAGGACAAACTGAATGATTGCATGCACAGTTCTGGAGCACAACTGCACCAAAGCCACGCGCACTGATGCCTGGAGGCAAAAATGAACATGGAGTAATCCTGGAGCTGCCTCTGCCACCAAGTGTGAATTACGATGTTAAAGATCAGGTTTTCATCAGGTCCAAGTTTGTGTATCTTTAAATGATTTTAGGGCAAATAATTATCTGAACTTACTGTGTTCAGGCACAATTTACTTTGCTTAACTATTACATCAGAAATTCAGAAGACTGAAAATATTCTTTGGACTTACTAAGGAAGAGTATATATTTCCTAAGAACTTGATAAAAGCTTTTAAAAAAGGTAAACTAACATAAAAACCACAGACATCAGTTTCAGCAACAGGGTAAATTAAAAATTCCAAAGGGTCTCTGCAAGCGAAGAAAGATAAAAGAACCCAAAGATGAGGATTTAGACTTAACAGACTTTATCTTGACATGTAAAATGGCTGCTATCATGCTATTCTGTAATCTTGAAATTCTAATACAGCAATACAAACTCTAGACAAGAGCTGGAAGTAGGCAGCATAAATCCCTACAAGCTTGGTGGACTTTATCCCAAACCTACTCCTTCTCCGCAGAAGCCAGAAAGAGATGTGATTTATTTATTTTTAACAGTTTACAGATCTATTAATTCTTACTAAGCAAACATACGATCAGTCTCCTAGACTTTATCAAAACCCTTGTTTCCTTCATTTCTTATAGTCAATGCACTATACAAATATCTGAGAGGAAAGCAGAAAGATGCTGCAACAGGCACAAAAATTATAGGAGTGATTGTTATTTGCACTACAAAGAGGCTCAACTTAACAACAAAAGATTGCAGGAGCATCCCATTGTGATTTTTGATAGAATAAGTAATACTTGGTACTCAATATCAGGTATCTTTACAGTAGTGCGAAAGAAGAATGCAAGAAAAAGGCACAGAATCTCTTACTATTCAGTCTGATGCACAAGGTTAGAAAAAAAATCACATTTCTATTTTTGGTCTCTGTGACGTTGAGTACATGGGCTGCATGTAAGCCTAACAACTACCATTTACTGATTGCAAACGTTTTACGGGCACGCTGACAAACTCTTCATTGTAGCTCTGCAGAGACAATGCTATGAAAGACACTCAGTGTGAGAAGGAAAAACTGCCCACCTCCTCCTCACACTGTGAGCAGGAGTCATGCCCCCTGAGCAGCCCCACCTCACCCACTGCCTGGGTCTCTCACAGTTTGTTCTCAGGGCAGAGAGGGCTACATGTGACACGGGGTCCTGTCAGCATCCCAGGAAAGTGGGAAGCTGCAATGGGCTGCAGCCAGCAGGGGAGCCCTGAGCAGTCTGCTCCAAATTGCTCCCTTCTTGAACATGACTTGGGAACTTGCTGTGAGTTCCTGGCTGTCATTGAAAAAGTCCTGAGCAACCCACTCTAAGTGACCCTGCTAAAGCATGGGGAGGTTGAAAAGATGACCTGCAGAGGTCCCTTCCACCCCCAACCAGTCTGTGGTTCAGCAAACAAGTGAACTGAGAGAAGTCATCAAGGAAAGAGGGATGATAGCACATTGCTGTATGCTGTATCTGAGCCTGTTACTATAGATGAGGCTGTAGGTGCTTTCATACTTCAGAGAAAGATGATGAGTGGAAGCCCACTATGGGAAAATCCAGACAGCCTTTGCTCTGCTCCTGAGGGGCTCTCAGGAAACAGAGTGCCACAGTTGGGTACAACACCAATCAAACTCCTTGGAGGTTCACAGATTGGGCACTCCTCTAGGTAATTAATTTTCAATCTCACAGGAAGAATTTAAAAGAAATTAAAAGTATTTTAATATAGTGGCTGCACTGCAGAAAGCAGAACTGTGTTGCTTGGAGCTCCTTCAGGGTGGCAGAGCTGTGCCTCACTGTCTGAGCTGTACCCAAACCTGGCAGGAGACTCTAGTTCCAGTCAGCCCATAGAGAAACCTCCAAAGGACACAGTGCCCTACTATATCTCAAGGCCAAATGCTACAACAGCGCAAGGCAGCAAAGAAATTAAATTGCAGTCCTTCACTCTGAAACTTTACCATCAAATAAGTGACATCACCACAAATTAGGCACTGTGGATTCATATAATTAAGCCAAGGTCAGTTGTCTTTACATAAGAGTTCTCTAGCTAAGCATAGGATTGTGATTAAAATAAGATTCAGAGATTTATATAATTCAAGATTTAAAATGAACAGTATTTAGTGATGTGTTACTAAAAGACACACTAATACTGTGCAAAAATAGCTACAAAATGTAGGTTTACTTTGTAGGTTTCTAGTCTAAGAGGTATTATGGCTTGCTGGAAGTGCCACTTTACTGACAGGCTCTTTTTCAGAATCTAGCTTACAGAGAAGCCACCCTAGAAAGTGCCTAAAGAGCTGGACTTGGAATCTGGTTGTCTGGGTTTAGCTCCCAAGTCTGTCACAGTTTTCCTGTGTGAACTTGGACAAGTCATTTAATTTTAAGGGTTGAAAAATAAGAAAGATGCAGAGTAAAATTATTAATAAGGTTAAGTGACTTTTATGGGTGACTGAACCCTGACAGGCTTAGGAAATCCCACAAGGTACTGAACTCTTTTGTAACTTCCAACCATTCAGACAGAAAGAGATTCATTCCCCGTTGCTACAACAGGAATCACACATCCTCTGCTTTAACCTGTTTTGCTTCAGACCAGTATTTTAGACATGTTGACTGCTCCTTGCAGGCAGCAATAGGCAAGTCTGAGGGTGTGAATTTGTTAAAGACATTTTACTGTTACTGAATTGAAATAATGAAATATCATCATCACAGCCACTGTCCTCAATCCTCAGTAAGGCACAGGTAAGCAGGAACTTTTCAGCATCTTGCGGTAACACTCATCACTGCCCAAAACCAACTTTAAAAAATAGTGTCAGACAAGCAAATAGCTATCACTGGCCTATTTTGTGTTCTGAGGCAGCTCTCTTCAAATAAAAAACAACAAAAAGCTTATTTTGGTTGGCATAGCAAAGTCAGTTTATATACTCAGAAGTAGCTTGTACCATGAGCAACATTTGACCATCCATCTCAGCTGTTAGATAGAGATTCTATCCTTCTCTTTGATGCTGAACTTATTTACTCATCTCAATTCATTCCTAACTAGACTATAGACTGATACATAACGTACAATTTCTAATTACTGTAGATCACCAATGAGAATCCTTGGTACAATAATCTTTTGTGATAATAGCATATACAACCTCAAATTTTCACTGAATTCCCAGGGAATGTAAAATCTTGCTCAGTTTCCCATTTTCTCCACAGCTCCATAACTTCCAGCAGCATGTTAAAACCATTTAAGTTCTAGGGCAAAATCCTTGTAAAATCTGACCATTGGTATGGAATCATTTCATACTGTACAGGGAAAGCCTACTTGTGAAGGATACAAAGGGCCCTTAAGAGTCAGAAATACCAATAGAAGAAGTACTCTCAGAAACCTTTCAGCCTTCAATCTAAAGTTGATAGCTCTTTCCCTGGCCTTTTCTAACAAAAATAGCAGCCCACATGCCAAAAAAATTAATGTAAATATATAGTAAAAAATGAGAATATCCAACTCTCCCTCAAGGGAAAAGAGACAGAAGGCATGCTGGTCATGTTGCCAGATGCCCTAGGCAAGGGTCAGACCCTACACTAAAAACAATGCAAGAACCTGCCCAGAATCAGAGAAAATGAAAGGGATGGAGGAATGGCAGCATGACCCACAGGTCAATGCAAGACTCTACAGAACTGACAGACCAGGGAGGGGAAAAAGGCAGTAAGGGATGAAAAACCTTTTTTATCTAGGAAAAATTACAAGCACCATGAATCTATCAGCTTACTGTTGCCAAAAAGGGGGAGACTCCATTACCTTGTTTTCCACTCCAGCTCCCTTATTAACCCTGCTTCCCAGCCACCTCTTGTCCCTTGCTGATATCCAATGGTGCTCATCAGACTGGAATTCCCATGACCCATCCTTTCTCTTTCTGCCAGAAAGAAATGAATGGGCCTGCAGATGGGATCTGAATAGCATTGGAGTTGCCAGACACAAAATAAATGACAGAAGTATGCCGTCAGAAACAGGGAAGAGGAGACAAGAGAAATTCCTCCCTCTCAGCCACTGACTACCAGATCTGGTCAAGTCACCTCATGCAATTTTAAGTCACTTGAAGCTACTCAAGCTTCTAGAATAAAATAGTCTTTCAAAGGAAGTCTCTCAAAGGAAGAGCAACCTGAGAAGACCTCTGTATAGATTTTTGAATTAATGGTATGTCCAGAATCACACACAGGAGAATGCATTTTTAGAAGATTGCAGCAGTACTTGAGTGCTGAAACACTATCCCTCTGAAAAAGCATACAGAAAATTTCCCTACAGTTACAAAATGCTATCCATTCTTCATTGTTAAATGGAGATGCAAAGCTGGGTTTTTATTGTGAATTACTAACTTCTTTATTTCTAAATATACAGAAAAACCCCATTTTTCTCAATACTCACAAAACCTCCTTAGGTATGAGATCTCATGGAAGGAGTTGCATGAATGGCTCCTTACCTTTCCCAGAAAAGTGGAATGCCTAACAGGGCAATAAGAACGATAATAGGTCTCCAAGCACTGAAGAAATGATCACAGATAATGAAGAAGAACTGTTCTAGGGGAGGAAGGGCAATTCAGAAAAGACTTCAAAGTGATTTCCTTACAGTTACCAATACTAGTAAGGGATGATAAAAAAGAAACTTGAATAAAGGTAAGACAGATGAAACAAAGAGGCTTAAGATTAAAGAGCTACTAGGAATGGAAAGGACAGAAGTTAAAAGCAAAAAGAAGCGTGATTATCTAAATTTCTTAATGCACCGGGAGATGTATTGAAAAAAGATGTTGTCAGTCATTCCAAGAGACACCATCCCTGCTGTGTTTGCCCCAAGAGCCAAATCCATTACCTGGAATTATCACTAGGAAGAGGAAAGAGCAAGTCCCCACAGGCTTCCCCTCGTTCAGCTCAGCTCAACCAGTAGGTGTCACAGCAGTCAATGTTATCATTGTACAGCAATTTCAATCCACATAGGTATCTAGTTTGAAGAAAGCTAAATTATGGTAGTTAAAATAAATCGGTTTAATTAAAAAAAAAAAAGTCGTCATTAGTCTTTTCTATGACTTTCTATCAGTTATTTCAAGTATCCTTAAAGAGCTTGGAAAAAACTCAAACCAAACAGATTGCCAAACATGTCAGCAAACACCACCACTCTTATGCCTGCACTTAGGGCTTTAGTAAGGCATTAAATACTCCTTGCTGGCACAAGTAAAAAGAACCTGAGGAAAGAAAAGAGATGCTTACTGCCCCCTCCCCAATTGCATTAGTCAGCCTAACTGGCACGCAGGGCTGAGGTTTGTTCCCAGACGTGCCTGGTCTGCAAACTACAGCTAGCAAACGTCAGGCTGTCACAATACAAACGTAAAGTCAGAGCAGTATGAATGGCAGAAGGGAGAGAATTTCAAAGCAATTTTTAAAATTCTGTGCTTCAAAAGAAATGGAAAACAAACACATTTGAGAGAGCTCCTTGGGTTTAGCTTCCTTTTATCCTGGTGTGCATGCTCCAGCAGCAAAACTTTGGGCTGAATGTTTTCTTACCCTTCCCCAACACTAAGGGAAGCAGATGGGCTGTAATCATGCTCTGATATAGCAAAGAAGAAGAAAAGCATATGATGGCATCCCCCATCATGAGTCTGCCTTTGTGCTTGCCAGTCAGCTGTGCACATATAAAGCGATCATGACTTTGTTTGGCATTTCCTCTGGAGCATATGGTGATTTACTCTGCAGTTTCCAGCATATATTGACACTGTTTTGAATTGAATTAAAATACTTCTCTGCTACATGCACAAACATAAACACATATGCTTTATGTTTCGGGGCATGTCCACCTGACAGCAGAAGCGTCCTGCCCATAGCTATACAGCTACTGCTGAAAGCCCTCCTGTGCCCAGTGCCCAGAGATTTAAGTGGGAGGAAATGGCTTTGTATTTTGGGGGAGATCATGGCAACTTGATACAAAGCCAGACAGCTTTAAACAGACCACCTGTGCCCAGAGGATCCCCACTGGTTTATTTTTATCAGCATCCAATCTTGTTCTATCCCTTTCTGCCTAGTCTCACTGAGTAGTGGGTTGCATAATGATCCAAAAATAGATTGCTAAAATATGAAAATTATTAGACATACTTAATAATAATCCCGCAGCTACAATATTTTTCATAGCAGGTAATTGGCTGGCAGGTTACACAATTTAATACCCAAGATGTGAGTCAGAGAGAAGAAGAGGGAAGTTATAAGCACATCAGTTTAAAAGTCCCACAGATTCATGCAGTGCTCAGCCCTTAACCAAGATACAGCAACTGTAACAACTGGATCTTCAAAAACTGTGCAACTTTGGACAAATAACAGCTTTCTGAAAAGACCATCCAACAATTAATCTTCTCATAACAGAAAAACCTTTTTTTTTTTTTAAGCAGTATTAACATGAAGAATATAAGTTAGATTTAGGAGAGTCTGGGATTTCACTCAAATTTCATATAATCAAGATAAATATCAAATAACACATCCTTTGAAACACCAAGATTAGTGTACGTTTTTATTGTATGTTTTTCCTTAAACTTAAGAAAACCCATTGGATTACCACCATGCTGTCTGTTGATCTTAACACAGGCACATTTGTTACACTCTTGAAACACTTTAGAAAGGAAACATAGTTTTTCCTTTAAAAGACAGAAGTAATTCCCATGAACAACTTTTTAGCCCTTCACTCCTAGGGAACATACCCATACTGCCCAAAATATGCATCTCATCAAGAAAATGTAATCATGTATATTACTGAACGGGGCTCTACTTCACCTTCCTTGTAAGAAAGCTATTGCCATTTGCTGTTCTCCGTGCACAGTCTCCACCTTACTTAACACAGGCAAACTAAGAAACCCTTCCAAATCAGTATTTTGAACATACTTCTCCAAGGAAAAGAGATGAGAAAGAATAAACTACACATGACAGATGTTCAGATGTTGGTGCTTTTGCTTTATGCATCACCAGAAGACACTGGGATAACGTGGTGAAAAAGGCAGGAGGAGAGCCTCCATAAACCTGAACAAAACTAAAGTTTAAAAAAAAAAAAAGTAAACGTAATAGTGCTATTTTAGTGGTACCTGAACTAAAACTAATCAGGTAAAAATAGGTTATTAATAGCACTTCTAGAGCCTGAAAAAGTGTCACGCAAGCAAAAAGTCTGCCTTTAAACATCTTATCTTAGAGTGTGTTAAGCAAGCCAGATAAGAAGCACTCACGATTACTCAAGGTACTTAGATTAGTGGTTCACTCACCCAAAGCTCTCATGCTTCTGTGAAAAGCTGCTGACTACTGGCTCCGAGATCTAAGAAAACTTACTAAGGACCAAGAATGACATGAACAAGAGTGCTTCAAAGTATCACATTCAGTCATCAAAACATTGCTTTCAACAATGGCCTTATCAAAACAGTTAGATTTATACGTTAAAACTAGACTATTGTTGTCTTCCAAAGCCCCCACTCCGGTCTCACCAAATGCTGCATACCTGCAGATCCACTTAAAGGAGGTAAGAAAAAGTTTCAGTGTTCTGTGTTAAAAAGCTTCACAGAGACAAGCCACAGCATTGTAACTCGGGCTCTCAACAATGTAATTCAATCCAGGTTGTACAGGGGAGATGTTTTCTGGAAAGCAAAGATTTCAAGGGAAATAAAGTGGGAGCTCCTGCCTGGGCAGCAGCACTAGAATCATAATCCAGGAAATAAAAGGAGCTTGATAGAACCCTAACAAGCATGAGTCGATGTATTTCAGGCTTGTCTGCCATCAGGAAAGGCAGAGATGCTTTACCAGCGCCTAATAAAAAGAGCAGTTTAATTTCCAAGGTCTAGCAAGCAGCTTGTTCCAAATCTGTTATTTGCTTCATTGGAGTACAAAACAAAATCAAAATTAAATCATTTGTCTGTTTCTCTAAATCACTTAGGATGTCTACAGGCAATTGAAGCTTTTTAATAGTAAACAAAGAATATTTGTATTGCAAAACAATCTTTACCAATTAATTTTATGTTATTAAAGAAAGTCTTTCTGAAATCTTTTCTCGTTCACTCTCTTTCAAGTTGCAAATTGCAATATCTATAATCTAAAATAAAAATAAAATGGGAAGTTTTCTAATACGAGAATGATTAGAATGTTCTAAGATAAGAATATGGGAACAATAGTCTCTGATCCAGCAATAGCTCAATAGGAATTAACATTAGCTACCTTTACACCCATTACAAAGGTAATTTGTTTAGCTTATTATTATTGCATTAAAATACTTCTTCCACCCTACTTCTATCTGCTCACTCTCACCTTACTGGCCATGCAGAGACGAATCAGCATTTACAAAAGTAAAGGGAGTAGAAACCTCTGATTAAAGAAGGATCAGGAAGTTCTTTAACAGAAGTATTCTCCACTTATGTCAGATCCATTTTAGGAGGCTCCCAGCCACGAGAACTACTCCTATTTGTTTGTTTGTTGTATAACTTCATGGAGCAAAAAACACTCTCCACTGAACTGTGCTGCATTTCAAAGCAACAGTTTATACTTTGAAGAGTTTGTGCTAGAAAACTTCAAATAGCTCAGAAAAACAGCAATCCTTTTAAAAAAGCTTATTTTCTTTCAGATCAGCTAAGGCTGACACTCCTTAACTGAAACAGTGTCACACTGAATGTTTCATAGAACATTCCTGAATACTGCATATGCACGATGGCCCCAGGCTGTAGCATGAATGTTGTCTTCTCTGCAGCTGCCCAGCCTGGTGTCTCCAACAGGCTCTAGTTGGTCTTCAGTGCATCCCTAAGAGAGCACCTACTGCCACAGACACCACCATCCCTTGCAGCTAAGCCAATTTAATCTTTAATACGCACACTGTTTGTCTACACCATGCATGCTCCTGCAACACAACACAGTCCTCTGGAACGGGTCCTGCCCAGCTCTGCTACGTACCAGAATCTCTTTGGGCAAGGTGAGGGGAACAGAGAAAGAAATCAGAACCAGGAGAGAACCAGATCTCTGAGAGATAACCCTCCCTAGGCCCATCCCGGGCCATACATGAAAAGCCAACCACCTCCAGGTGCTTGTCTCAGCAGACCTGTTTGCTCCCCTTGGGCAGAACGCCTCTTCCCCCCCCTTTCTCAGGCTCGTGGCTCCAGCACTGTCTCCTGAGAAGGTCCTCTCACAACTCAGCAATATGATAGGGTTCACAGAGCACGAGATGTGTCAGCTGTCTGAACAGACACAGCTAACCCAGATCACCTTCAAAGGCTGCTCAGAAAGTGCGGGGCTCACCTGCTGGTGGGCAGAACAGAGCAAAACACACATGCAGAGTTAATTTCAAAGGAAAACATGACCTGTCTGCATGCTCGGGCGAGGGTAGGCAGCGTAGTGTGCTGAGACCAGCTCAGCACATCCAAATAGTTAAGTACGCATAGTCTGACAAACCCACATTCGGCACTCATCCAGCAACTGTGGAGCAGAAGCCTCCAGTTTGATCACATGTTGTTTCTCTGAGGTGGGAGGGCTGCAGGATGCAAGTGTTATATGTCTTCTGGTCCTTAAAGAAGCTTTGTCACTCATGTTCACATGAGGGGAGCAGAAGCAGTAGGATCAATCATGAAACCTTTGGGTTACCATGTGAAAATGACAATTAAGATTGCTTTTGATGATTGCCTAGGAGCATGACCCGCCCAGTAGGAGAGGTAGGCTCCATATCCACGCCAACAGCTTTTGAAGAAGCATGTGTGGTACTCCTGGTTGTAGGACGCTTTGTGGTAGTAAGACATTATGCAGCCTGCACCACCTGTGGTCTCACATCAAAGAGAAGGCACTGTATTGGTAGGGTTAGGTAGGTACTAGAGTAACTTTGAATACTGGAACATCCAGAAAACTGAGAAAGTACCTCAAATGTAGTAATGTCACTAGAAGGTCTTCCTGACTACATCATCTCCTTCTGTTGGCAAGAATAGGTGGCAGATAGGCTGTACAGTGTAACCATAAGGGTTTCCTTGGTGGCCAGCCAGGGGAAAAGCTGGTGAATAAGACAATTTGAAGTTGCCCTTTATCGCTTTTATTGTGTCCACCTGGTTTAGGAAAACACTGAAAGAGAACAAGCTGCCTCTGTCCCCAGTTGCCTACTGCTGTCCTGAAGCCTTGTGGATCACACACCACCAGCTGCTCCACTCATCCATTTTTTTCCATCCATCTCCATGGAAAGATATCAGATGCTCCACTCCTTTTCTCTCCTGCGTCTTTCTCTGTTTAACTTGCTTATCTGCTGAGAGGCTCTCTGTACACGCAGTACTCAACAGGCAAAGAAGGACAAGCTTGTGTTCCAAGTACCATTTTTCTAGTCTCTCTTGGCAACCTTGTCTTTATTTTTGCTTACTCAGTTGCTTCCTTTAGCACACTTTGTATGTACTATTAAATATTATTATTCATAAGGTGGCATGTCTTTCAGACAGAGAGCAGACACAAAGGCTTTTTACAAGATTGCAGCACAAAATTAGAGCTTGCTTTTCCACTACACATGGAATAATTCAACAGACCTTCAAAGTTCTTCTATGCTGTGTAGAGCATATGGCTAGGAAATTGTGGTTCTCTTCCTTCTCACTGAGAGACACTGTAAAAATCAGCAAGTCAATCCTTTACATCTCAGTTTCCCTTTATATAAGGACAAGAAATTATTCAAAATCTTGTAAAAAATAAAGAAATAAAACTCCACATGACATCTCTGGATGAAGAGCTCCATTTGCATACCTTAAAATGTTCAGTAAAGAAATTTCAAGATGTAAGAAGATGACAATATTATTAAAGGTAATCTGGTAGGGGCCTTATAACTCTACAAAGCATGCCCTTCTGAACAGCTCTGTAGTGACAGTGATGGGGTGTGGAAAATCTTACTGATTCAAAAATGTAGTGAACCAAGCAATACACAGTATTTAATGATAGATTTTCAAAGAGCACAATAAGAAACACCCCCTCAGTATTTTTAAAGTTATGCCTTCATATCACTAACAAATATTCTAGATCGCATAAAAATAACACAACAGTAACAAATTTAGACAAACTGTCATACATTTCTGAAATACATTACAAACCAGAAGCCACAAGTTTTTCAAACTCCCTTCATGGCTCCATCTGTGTTACAGGATGATTTGGGTATGAATGATGAAGGTCATTTATGAACTGTCTTGATTGTCAAAAGCAAATTACAGTTTTTAATGTTATTGACAAAGAACATATAATGCTTCTATGTTAAAGGATAGAACTGTTCCAATGACATCCCAAATAAAAGCTTTTCATTATTACTTCTTCCACCTACTCCAATGAATTTGTCATTGGACTTAAATGCAAATCTCCTCTTTTGGAAAGGGCACAGGATAATCACTGAAAGCATGTAACTACCCAATACAACTTCTACTCCTACAATACTTGCTGCTTGAGCAATTTGAAAAAAGCAGGCAAGGGAAATCAAAGGCCAATAATATGTTTCTAGACTATACCAAAGTTCTAATAGCAAAGGCAATATCCATTTATTAGAGCTAATGCTATTTTCTTCCCCTGCTATTGCTTTGTATCTTAATGTGAGCAAAGGTTACAGCATCCTCATATTTCATCTCTAGCTTAAACCATCTGATCAAGTATGAGATGAAAGTCAACAGCAATTTCATTTTCGTTAATCAGGATAATAAGTGGCCATAAATAACATCTTTCCTGTTACTGCAAAGTAACAGCGAAACCTTGGCAAACAATTAACAAATTGCCTCTCCTCTTACTTAGAGAAAGACTATAACATGCCTCACTTCTGCAACAGTGCAAAGTATACTGGAGTTTACATGATTTTTTTCAGATTTTGTACAAGAAAAGTTATCAACCTTGAAGACAGGAGACAGAGATTTATCTATTCTGGTCAATCTGTGTATACTACTAGCTCTTTTTTAAAGAGTAACATCCTGAGACTTTTGTGGAGGTTTTGTTTGGATTTTGGGTTAGGGTTTTTTTAAGAATAAAGGAAAGAAAAGATTTCCAAAAGGGGAACATAATTCTGCATTATCACACAAAGACAATGTTTATGGTAGTTTACAAAGTAAATCATCCAATGTGTTATAAAATTATTTTGGCAGAAATTTTCTTGGATTCTCTGATGTCAGCTGTGTAAATGAATCACAAAAAAGTTTTTTTGTGTGGTATATTTATTACAGAGCATATGGGAGAAATGACCAGGTGTGAAGTTTATCAGGATGGTGGAAGCACATCCTATGAAATTTTAAGATGAAGGCACAGTACCTTTAGAAGAATTGCAAGAAAAGGCCAGGTTGGGCTGGCTACATGATTCCTGGGGACATTGCTGGGGCTCTGCTGTAGATGTGGTTTGTCAAAGTCACAAAGACTTGGAAGAAGGTGTGTGTTGAGTGTTTTCCTTTCCGTATTTGGGAAATACCCCAGAAGATGGTGACAAAAAGAAGAAACACCTGAGGCACACAGTATTCGAATATTACTTTATTTGGGTGTCAGGTTTTCACATTCAGAGTGCTGTACTAATTACAAACGGATTTAGCAGACTTAGCTCCTGATAAAAATCTGGTGAAAACATTACGCAGTCTCACAGCTGCTTAGAGAGACAATGGATTTGGACCTGTGGTTACTTAAGATCCCTTCATGTCCAGCTGCACAGTTGTTTGTGGATACACTATGCCCATGCCAAGTCCTATATGGACAGTATTTTAGGACACTGAGTACACTCAGAGTAGCCTGCAACTTCTGTAGCCTACTCTGAGTAGGCTCCTGCTTCAGTTGAGAGAGAGGTATTACAGAACTCAGTATATATATAAGTGCCTTTACACAAGATACTGAAGTTCACACCCCGTTTTGGAACATAATAAGTAGGATGAAAAACTGAATGAGAATTAAAAAAAAGTGATAGCAAGAGTGAGAATACTGACAGTGTTTTCAAGTGAAGCTGAGTGTGTCTCCTCTGCACTTCACTAATTTAGAAAAATTACTCTAAACACACTTAGCATATTCATTTGCATACAGCCTTAATATTTTACGTTAGTGTCAGGTATCACGTTTATGTTTAAAAATTTGATCTAAACAGGTGTTTGACATGATAATGCACTACCTTTTGAGGAAGGAATCATATCTAGTTCAAGGGAAAAAAAAAGCTGCCCGCTGTAAAAATAATACCAAATAAAGAGGGGCTAATTCATGATCCTACTTTGAAAGTATTTCCTAAGTTCTTATACTGGGCCACAGCCCAACACAACACCTTCCTCACCACTTGACTTTAACCGTGGCAATAGTTGGCAGTTACAGTCATAGCAGTTGACTGGCAAGATGCCCTATCAAGTTTTGTTTGCAATTGGTTCATTCCCATGAAGGTAAAGCTTACTGGATTTCAAATTCAGAAACTTTCACAAGGACACACCTAGTAGTTACTCCACTTCATGCTCAGCAGCCAAACACTTCAGTATCACACTGGAATGGGCAGCAGCCTGTAAAGCAGGTTGACATCAGGCACCACATTACCTGTGTGACTCTTTTGCAGCCTGCTTGAGACTAAGGAATGTGGTATGCTCCTGGCTGTATCCCCCAGCAAGACACTCGTTCAAAGGCAACTAGAAGGCTGACTCTCAAGGATGGATACAGCAAAAAAATCAGTTGTCCAAACATGTAGGATAGTTTGACACAAAAACTGTGGGCACTTCCCCGTGTTTATAAATCAAGCTGGGAAAACTGCTTTTTTTCCCCACACAAAATCTTAACAGCATTTGTCAAATTTAAGGTGAACTACTTATTTTATGCCCATCATTGTGCATACCAAACAGAGCAGTGAAGACCCAGCTCCAGTACACAAAGAGGAAAAGGACAAACTTTGTCTCACTGTCCAACAGTTCAGAGTTACAATAAAAGTCCCAACATTTAAGCCAGAAAAGGGAGGATCTGAATGTAGTGTTTGGTCTGCAGCAGGAATAACAAAATCTCTACACATTATCAGTAACCTCCGGAATTTTATTGCAATTTTTATACCGGGCAGTTATTTCAGCTTTCACTGAAAAGCTGAAGAAAGGACCAATCTGATCACTCTAGATCATAAAGTGCTCAAGATGTAGGTTTGCTATTGTCACTCAGCTTTCATATTGCACAGCTATCTACATTCTCTCTCCTTCATGGAGCGCCTTGAATGGATTGAGTCTTTGGATTTGTAGTCCTAAAAGTTCAGCTTTTAGCGGCCTTAGAGAAGACCAGAAGATCAAAGCTGTTATGCCAGGAAATCACACCCTTTTAGTAAGAATTTGTCCTAAAATCAGCTGTTTTCCAGTCCACAGACATCAGAGATCATTTTTAGAGTTAAAAAAAACAACAAAAAAAAACAAACAGGAGAGTATTAGGTCACTACTCTGTCTTTCGCTTGGTCAGTAATGCTCCACAGTGTATGAAGCACCAGGGTATATCAGAAAGCACCAGAGGTTACCAAGGCATTGACATAATTAGTGCAGTTATAATACACGATAAAACATGGCACATACAGGCAGAAAAGCCTGGGCAACAGCATCCATATATTAGAAAAAGTGCATATTTGAATTACTTGAAAGACTCAGCAATAGGTGAGTCATCGTATATATTACATGTATACAGGTACAGACACAGGAATGACAGGCATCAATAAAAAAATACATTTGATTTTAAAAATTAGAAATGGCCACTCAGTCACATGGTAAGCAGTAGAAAACAAACTTCAAGCTTTGGAGAAAGAATAGGAACTCTGAATTCCCACAGAGTGTCCCCTTCCTCTTTGCCAGCATGGTCTAAAAGTGGACCAGAGCACCCCAGTATGCTTAACTGTGAGCAGGTGGTAGTGTGCCATGCACACATACTGAAAATGTTAAAAACACACTGCACAGGCTGATGTTCAGCCTCCCTTGTGTACCTCTATTACCTTTCTGTTTACCTAAATCAACAGATTACTAAGAAAAATATGAGTGTAAACTAAGGACAGATCGCTCCTACTATAAAAATACTAGTGAGCATTTCACTGTTTTCACAGTGAAGACCAGAGTCTCAGACTGCGTAAGAGCATTTACAGTGTCTTTTGGATCATCATCTTCCGTCCCTGGTGGTGGGCCAATGTTTAGAATTTCCCTAGTTCCCAGGAAATTCATTTTCTATTTCAAAAAGGCTTAGGGGAGCTATTCTGGAGAATCCTCATTCACACTAAGTAACCTTTATCTATATTAAAATTATTTCTACACTTTCTTATACGTGGGTGGAGTAGGATAAAATCAAAGTAAGGCATTTTCTTCTGTTTGGATAAACAAGCTGGTGGATGGTTGTATGTGTTAAAAATGAGAGAAAACCCTTTTTTAATGTTAACTTTCTATTACTCATCTGAAAATAGTTTCAAAAAAGCCAAATGTGCTTTTTTTTTTTTTAAGGACTAAAATAGTCTGAAAACAGATTTTATTTCAGTTCATTGTCAACCTTGTTAACTGTATTTTTCATCTGCTTGGAATAGTTTTACCATATATGGAAAGACTTTATGAACACTACAGATTTTGAAAAGGTTGGAATTTTTTTCTTTTATATTTCAGGCTGAGTATTTTATGGGTTGTTGGGAAAAAAAGCCTTGCAAAAACAAGTGGGTCTACTCAAAGTGTGATAAAACAAAATATCAATCCTGTTTTTGGGTTAATGAATGAAGCGCTCAACCTTAATTTCAGGATGACAGGAACTTGTTCCACTTACCACACCTTTTTTCTAAGTACTGACATATCTTTCACACAACATTGACATAGTTTTCCTGTGCTTTGGAAACACGTAGGGAAATAGCTAAAATTCTGATTTTTAAAATTCAGTCTGTACAATTTTAATTTCTAATTTAGTGATCAAACACAAATGATCATTAAATATTTAGTGACCAATGTGGGAAAATCTGTAAATCTATGATAGCAAAGAATAGTAAATATTCTCTTACTGAAGATACTTCAACACAGTTATGGTTTTAGTAGGAGCTTCATAAAAAAATCATATCCTTCCATTTTAAGATTAATTGTAGTTCAAAATTCACCCTTAACATCTCTTCCATCAGTTTATTTTATTGATTGTTATTAATATCTATTGACCACTAGGTTACTTTTTATGGGATTTAATACTGAGTGGCCTATCAGAATTTAATAAACTTAATATTCCTTTGGGGAAATACACATCTTGTTTTGTATGGTATGCTAAGTTATTTCTTTATAACAGTTCTACAGACATTACACTACAGCATTCAAATGTATGAAAAATTCATTATTCATTGTAGAAGGCATCTCAAACAAGTGATGAACTCATCAAATCAGTTTAGAAGGGAGTAGTCATTTAAGAGCATTTTAAAGATGCCTTTTGCTATTTACCTATGTAGATTAATCTAGGTTACAGCTAAAATTTACATGAAAATGTATTATGTGCTAAATACAAGCAACAGAAGAGTTTTGTTGTCTATAGTGGGTTTACATGGCAAGGACTTCTTAGCAGTGGGGCTGCAGGGGTGGCTTCTGTGAGAAAGCACCAGAAGCTGTCCCCATGTTGGACAGAGCCAGCTCTAGCTGGCTTCAAGACAGACCCACCACTGGTCAAAGTCAGTGATGCTAGGTAGCACCTCTGTTATACATAGTTAAGAAAGTGTAAAAAACATCACACAACAGCAGCTGAGAGAGAGAAGTGAGAATATGTGAGAGAACCAACTATGCAGACACCAAGGTCAGTGAAGGAGGAGTGGTAGCAGGAGCTCCAAGTGTTGGATCAGAAATTCCCCTGCATGGTAATGACCATGGTGATGCAGGTTGTCCCCCTACAGTTCATGGAGGCTCATGGTGGAGCAGATAACCACTCTGCAGCTCATTGAGGGGAGCCAATGCAGGAGCAGGTCTTCTGGTAGGGCCTATGGCCCTGTGGGGCACCTACACTGGAACAGTCTGTTCCTGAAGGGAACCCTTCCCATGGGAAGGGATCCATGCTGGAGCAGTTATTGAAGAACTGCTGCCCGTGGGAAGGATTTGCCCATGGGAGAATTTTGTGAAGAACTGTCTCCCATGAGAGGGACCCCAGAGAAGAGTATGAGAAGGAAGGAGTGGCAGAGACCAAGCATTATGAATGGACCTCAACTCCCATTTCCCAACTCCCTGCACTGGTCAGAGGGAGGAGGTAAAACTTCTTAGTTAATTATGTCTTCTACTGTACATATACACCCTGACTGTATAAACCACTTGTCTCTAGCCAGATCTTTCTCTGTGTAAAGCATAGGACCCCAAGGCTCAAGACCATATGGACTTAAATAGAATACAAATACATTTAGAGTTTAAAAGTTTTGGAGTTACTCTGGGCTGAACATCTACAACCACTGTAGAATTATGAATGCTTGTAGTTGGTCAAATCTTCTCCAAGTCTGGGTATTAAGTCTTTACCTGAAGGGGTCCAACAAGCTGCAAAAGAGGAGAAGGAAGAAATCCAAGGGCACATCCTCCTCAGAGTGTGAGGTTTCAACTCCTTGACAGTCACATCACTTAAATTACCCATAGTAGATGTGCAAACCTAATAACACACAACATGCCTCAGAGCATTTCAGTCCAGGGTATAAAGATGATTTGCACAAAAATCTGTGAGCTAGATAGACAGTTATCTGTTAGAGACAGGTGAAAGCTGAATAAGTGTCCAAGGCCAGAGAGAAGATGCAAAAATGCAATATGGAATCCACCAATGAAGAAACAGAATAAAATACTTTTTGCTTAGACTGGCACAGAGAAACAGGGAATATAAGAACATTCAACGACCTGAACAGCTTTTAAAAGGCAGTATGGGAAAGAACAGAATTGAGTACTTCACTGTTTTATGTTTGGAAGTTTTTTTTGAAAACGACAACTTTGCCTTGTGGCCAGCTAATACAGCATAACTCCCAAGCCACAGTCCCATCCAGACATCTCAGTCATGTCCAGTGTCCTGGGTTTTCAGTGCATGACAATCCAGCATCAAATTTGTCTTCCCACAAGACTTGTGGGATTGTTTCAGAGAGTACAAATGCAGGAGAAAGAAGCAGGCCGTCAGTCTGACTATTCTTAAATCCATTATCAAACGGGCCAATATTCTAAAATTAAAACCTTTCACTCTTCTCAATTTAAGAAAGCTCTACTAAGATCTTCCAGCAATTCAGCCTTCCATATCAGAAAGAATTCTGGGATCAATTTTGAACCTATATAATGAAAAAGAACTGTAAAACTTGTCATATGGAAAGGTAGAACACAAGGCCATGAATAGCTCCTCCGGAAACAATCTCCTGCCAAGGATTTAAACTCAAGGCTTGAAGCACTCCGAGCTGAAATGTTGGATCTGAGAGAGGTTCTCTCTCTAGTCGAGCAGCTTACAGTATACAAAAAAAAAAGGTGAAGCTAATGCTGATGAGGAAAGCACAATTATATTTTAAAGTTGCTTTCAGGAAGAGGTGGTGTGAGCCCTGCCCACCGGCCCAGTTGGAATGGCATAGAATAAGTACATCACTACATGTACCAAAGCAAGCAATCTTATGCTGGCAGGGAGACAGACTACTCTGTGGCAATCACTGCTCCCTCAAGAAATATGTTCTGACTAGGAGCTTTGACTTTAAATCACTAAATCATGCTTGCTTTGTAAAAATGCAGTGTTCTTTGCAATTTCTTTCAGTCTTACAAAATCCCAAATAACATATCAACATCCTACTGCATTCCTCTTATTCCAGGACACAGATTTCAGCTTCTGGAAAAGATACTTGCACTTTCTATCATGATACTCCAAAGCATTCAGAATTAGTCATTTAATCTCTATCCAGGCTAAAATGGCTTACTAGAGAAATCTCAGCTTAATAAATTATGTATAAGAATTCTCTCTTTTATGCAGCGTGTGCAATCATTTGAGCTATAACATCATTTACGGCTGCAGCAGAATGAACTGAACAAATACACTGTGGTACATCTCAGTGTAAGTTAATTTGGTCGCAAAGCTCATGCACATGGAAAGAAGCAACTGCCAAAACTGGAATGCTTGCAAGTGCTGCCAAAGGCCTTTCACATTCCTAAAGAAGTTGCCAGCAAACTTGCACCTCATCACAAGCAAAAGACAACGATAAATAGCTATCATACAAGCTTCTCTCTTCTTACACTTCTACTAACCCGGAGCTATAAAGTCCAGACTAGAAACCCAGAAGTGTTTAAATATTTGTTAGAGAAAAATAGACCTCCATCCAGCCTTTGAACCCCGCTGCCTTCCAAACCTACAATATTTCTCTTTCATCTAGCACGCCCATCATAAGGGTGAGTTTGTCACTTGGCCATCCCACATACCCCCAGTGTCTACACTATGGTTCCTCTCTGAGATTCTAAAAATGGAGAGAAACATCAAGGTAACCTGCTTTAATTTCACAACACTGCTACAGCAGGAAGTGCTCTGAGAAATCCTCTGTCAGCTTTCTCTTCAGCTGCAAGGCCCTCGAGTCTGATATGCAGCCACCTGCAGCCACAGACTGCTGTTCCAGTTTCTTAAGATGATGGAGAGAGATGCAGCAGCTAATCTCCCCCTGCTTCCAGTTAGGTTAAAATTTCAATGCTTGGCAGCAGGAGTTAACTGAAGGTCTCCTTTTCCTTCCCCTTTAGGAAAAATAAGAAGTTTTCTAAGTCTGAGCTTAAGCCAGAGGTAACTACACAGCTAATAACTTCAGGAGGGATTTTAGTTGCTCAAGGAAACTATTCCAGGTGTCACTGAGCTGTGACACCTGGTGTCACAGTGAGCTGGGTGTCAGCAAGCTGACAGTTTTTAAAAAAAAGGATATTTCACCAGTGTTTGTTGAGAAAGCGAGTGAAATGAAACTGTTTCCACAGCACAGACATGGACAGTCATGGCATGTCAGAGACACAGCACTGGAAGCATCTCCCTTGGCCACAAAGTCCTCAGACATCACAGGCAGTAACATTTCACAACTGAGGCCCTATTCTAGGGAGGGCATAAAGGGAACACACAGATAGAAGTGTCCTGCCCTCCCAGCTCAGCTCAAAGCACATTCAAGACCAGTAGGAAGAGCAGCAGAAGAAATGGAGGGAAGATGCTTTTTACTTTGCCTAAATTCAGCTATAGAGTCAGATAAGGTGAAGACCAATTGGAGGAGATCCAGCAGCCAAGGAATATATGAAGATGGTAAAAGAGTGGACCAATGCTAAAGCTCACTTAAGCTGAGTAAAACTTGACTAGAAAGCACCTTGCGCTGCTCAGGACCATGGCCAAGTGTAGGCATATGCACCCTGGAGATGGGGACACCTCAGAGAAATAGCCAAGACTAAAAATACCCATGAGATCCTTCAGGCAAAAAAAATCCCCAAAGCTGCTTTTTCATATGTTTGGAATCTGTATGAATATATTTGGGATGAATATACAGTATCTACACTTCAACTAGTTGAACACTTTTGGAGCCAGAGATGAAACTGTTTATTGAAATGAAAAGTGTAATTCTGGTATTTATATTCCAAAGGATATGCAATACATCACAAACGTAACTCACAGAAGGTTCATCTGAATTCTACAAAATTCCATTTATAGAAATAGACCAGGAGAAGTGTTAAAAGCAACAGGCTGGGGAGCTATTTCTATTAAAAATTCACAGACATTTAGACCAGCTTAAATTCCAAATTCTACAGAGTTGTCTTTAAAAATTGGAGATAATGCACATTAAAAGTACCATATCTTCTATGCATTTCTAAGAAATGATACAAAAGTATAATTTCTTCTATGCATGTGTTATTTACATTATTCAACTTTTGCATTCTGATTGCAATAAGCCTTCTTTCAAGAAAATAAATAAAATTACAGTCTGTTAACCTAGAACCATCAAACTTTCACTTCCATTATCAATTAAAACCACTTTTCTGCTGACTGCAACTCAATTAAAATCCAATTATTTGAATAACTTGATGGAAATTGCTATCATAAAATGTACCTTTTTATTAGGAACTTTTAATGTAGAAAATTGACAGCACAGGAATTACAATACTGTAGTTAAAAAGTGTTTTGTAACCTGGGCTGGGAAAAGCTATGCTGATGAACATGAAGACAAAGAGTGTCACTTCTGGAGTAGGCATTTGACTCCAAAATTGGTAATTTCGGCTCAGAGTAGATCCAAAATGATGTGACTCGGCTAGCATTGCTGTGAGCTTTAACAGAGTTGGTACTTCTATGCCTCAGAATTTATTTCGACTGATGTAAAAAAAAAGTACTTATATATTCCTAGGTCATTTTACCACATTACTCACAGTGTTATTTTAAAATATGCCAGTCAGCAATAACTGGTGCTTTAGGTGATCTCAATATCAAATTCCTTCTTTTTTTTTTATTTCTTACAATAATTAACATCAGATAAGTAGCTGGTTTTTAAATTTAGTTTTTAACAGGGCATATCTCTTAATCTTCTTGTAGCTGCATATCTTCTCCTTGCCCTGCAGGAGCTCAATGTCATTTGAAAAAAAATGTCCTATGAGGAAATGCTCAAGTGTAAACTTTCTTCTTAGTTTTTAATTACAACAATTTTCTATCAGGGCTTTGATTTTTTCTTTTTTGACCAAACTGTGGATAGCACATTCTTCTTTGCCCAATACTGAAAAGCTGAATTATTTGTTACTGATAACATATGGACATAGAAAAAAATCATCACACTGATTTCAATATGCCAACTCTAGGTACAAAAAAAAAAAAAAATTAAAAAAAATGATACTCTAGGCTTAAAGTCTAATTTTGCAAAGCAGATTCCAAAGTTGAAAGGTTTCTATTTTTTCAGGTGTAATTATCTAGGACTTACTTGGCATGTGGAAGTTACCATGGAGAACTCTTTTTAGGAACAAAAAAAAAATCTCCTATCAAACATACTTCTTTAGCTGATCTCAGGTATGTTCTATATTGCATCATAAAATTATACCAACTGAATTATACCGACTACAGTTTTAATAAATTTCAACAAAGATACTTCACTGAATATTACACAGAGAATTTAAAATGGGATATTAGGTTATGATGATTCACATTTGACAAAATAACTTGAGCTGGTACACAGGAAGAAATTAAGAGAGCCAAAAAAATCAAGGATAAGAAAATGGAAACATTATAGACAAGCAAATTAATTTCAAAATGTGAGGGATACTAAAAGAAACTACTCTTGATAGAATCACTCATGTTCATATTAGTTTTCCATTGTGATTACTGTTGTTGACCTTTGTTCCATATATTAGATTTCATACCGTTCCTTCCACTTTCCTTGTAACTTCAGGCAACACTCTTAACATCTTTTTAGCTGCTTTACAAACTAAAGTTGCAGAAAGCAGTGACACTGTTTATCACAAGTGCATGACAATTTGCAAATATGCTGGATTCTGTCCACTTCATAAAAAGGTAGAATACTTTTGCATATACATAGTCCTATAAAACTAGCAATGGAATAAATACTTATGGCCTTTTGACTCTACATGTCAGCAAGTGTCTCTTAGGCAAGCTCTGAAAAACCCTCTTATAAGAGAGGCTATGAAAAATTCCGGAATTCAAACAACTCCATTTTTCACACAGACAGTCCTCAAAAGTGATCATTTATATAGTAGATGTTAAAATCAAAGCTACTTACCCTTTTTCTCAAGTTGTAGGTCAAAATCAGATTTCTGGAGAAGGAGTGTGAAAAGGCTGTATAGAACTCCAGCACTTTCTGCAAGGCATCTCTCTTAATCACATGAAGATCACAGTAAGTCAAAGCCCTTACATTAGCGCAGGACTGGGCGAGGGTAGACTCCTTCCAGAACACATCACCAAAAACGTCTCCTTTGCCTAGAGAAAAGCAGCAGCATTGCCTTCAATAATGGTACTATTTCCACCAAAAATATAAAAGAACATACACCTCATTTATGCAGTCAAGGTTCTTCTACTTTATGTGGTCAGAAAGAAATTGTCTAGAAAAAAAAAAAAACATCTTTGAAATATTTCATTGATAACCTTTCCCACTATCTTTTTCTTTTTCACTTAAAACAGCCCAGCAACCTTTCATAAGAATAAACCACAATCAAAAAGTGTTTCTTGTGACAAGTCCCCTTTAAGCATCAGTAAAGGTTTTCTTCTCATACTCAAGAAAAGCAGTTCATTCTTGGTCCACGTTCTCTTCTGATCCCTTTCAAAGAGATTAATTAAGAGGAAATGCTTTTTGCCTTTCTTCTTTTAACTGGCATGCAGAGGATTTGTTTCTTACATTTATGTTGCTTGGTTTTCTTATTCTGGCTAACAATTACCAGCTATTGTGTCAACAAAACCATCTTGTATAATACATCGGTGCTGTTACAGGCTGTAACAAAACACTACTATTACTATATCAGTATTAAAGTAAGTTTGTTCTGGTTTGCTAGATCATCTCCAGCAATGTCTGTCTTCACAGGAGTATAAAAGAGCAGATCTCACAACTCTGGTGGCTCTAACGCTTTTCATCTGGTAAGAGTCTCAACAAAATCTTTCGGTAGTTGTGTGTGTGTGCCCCCATATAATACAGTGGAGGCAAAACAAGAAGAGTACAAGTTAGTTATCAGCAAGATAATACTGACAAGGCAAGAGTATTTAGCTGTTACACAATGGAAAAAGAAAATGCGCCCATTTCTTTACAACCTTCCCAGGTGTCCGTTTCTGTAAGCTTGGGCAGCCAGTGAAATCCCTACACAGGAATACTGCAACAAGAGCATTTGCACTGGTCTGGGCACTAAAACACAGGGCAAATACACCAAAAACTGCCTGGGGAGTAGTCCCCAGTCAGGATTTCACTGGTTATATGGTGTGGTGGTTTAAACCCT
>VYZX01024237.1:0-11056 GCA_013401335.1 Brachypteracias leptosomus
CCCTCCCCTTCCCCAAACTTTAAGCCACAACAGTTTATGACACCAAGAAACCCCAAATATTAATTAAAATATTAGGCAATACATTTTAACACTCTTATTCCTTGCCAAATGTTACAGGATACACCACCTGAACTGATGGTGCTAGACTATCAATGCAGTGAAAGGTGTCATTGTCTCTAAGAGTAGCTCTATGTTAATTAACAGCAATATGAGCATAAATAATATGTCTAGAATCTCTACAGATGGAGATTCCCTTGTTTGTCTACTTTGAAATAAAATGTAGGTAATTTTTAAAGTATTTTACAAAGATTCTAATCGCATATATAATCACTGATATTACATGGGGTTTTTTGCAAAAAGATCCACACTTTTTTCACCTGGGAGGTTTCTGATTTTGAAGGAAATCAACCATTCAAAATATAGCTTTCTAAACTCATAATTCTTACTGTCCCCTTCATTTTATAATTAAAAGTTGCTTATACTGAAATCAAACCCTAAATCCAGACCACTCAGTCTGACTAAGTGTCTGTGCATTTCCTTTTGGTGCTGTCACTTCATTTTATCTCTGGGTATATGAATAAGAAACAGGATGTTTCTTTCTTTGTCAGATAATAAAAACAGGAACATAAAACAAATAGAATCTCAGTGTGATTCTTGGCTTGCCTTGTAGTTTTGATTAGTGTCATCTCAGCAGAACAACAGACTATAGAAACAGGCTTATGAAGAAGCTTGTTCTTAATTTTCACTGTAAGTCATTCCCTATTTTGCAAAATGTATCTGCTCGTTCAATATATAGATGTAGGAAGAAAGTTCAGAATGATTAATTTGGGTCACAGAAAATTCAAACTTTTTGTTTAACCTCTTTGAGGATATGTTTTCTCAGATATATGATAATCCACACAAATAAAATGTAGTTTAATTTATCAGATCAGATCAGAAAGATTGCTTGACTTGATAACTCCACATAAGATAGCTTAATTCCTTCCTGATACAATTATCTGGTTTAAATTTTTTTATAAATGACTGAAATTATATGGAATAGAGTTTCTGAGACAGATTATGTTTTATTTCCTTTGGATGAGCACAATATAACATCCAAGGTATGTCCATAGTAATGAGATGCAGTAAGACTGACATTTTATAATGATTATAAAATAATCATTATTAGACCTAGACCATATTATAATGATTATTAGACCCAATTTCTTCAGAGTTTCCATGAGATTTCTATAAATTACATATGCACAGAGATATGAATGTACAATAGCACATTTATAGAAATATAAAAAAATCCAGGTAGTATTCTAGAGGACCTAGAAAGAAGTTATTTTCTAAATGAATTCAATTAATCACATATTTGTCTATATGAATTCCAAGGAAAAGAAAGTAATTTGAAGAGGAAAACAATTATTTGATACAGGCATTATGTTCAGGACAATCTCACATTCCCCTCCCACACACTAAAATATCACAAGATATTGAATAATCTAAGAGGAAGTGGGAAAAAAAGAGTCTGCCATTACTCAGCAAACAAACAGTTTAATGATTTCTTTTCAACATCTAATACATCATCAGTGAAAGAAGAGAGAGAAAATGTCCTAAGCTACAACAGTGGTGAGAACTACCCCACAGACAGATGCAGGCTTGGAGTGACAAACTTAACTTCTACGCCTGCATCCCTCAATCAGTGTCTGAAACGTGAAACAACTGCCATCTGCACTCCATTCACAGGGGGAGGGAAAAGGTAGGGAGTAGCTGGAAACTAAAGCTAGAAGCTGTGTACCTACCATTTACTGGTAGGTAATATATATTGCCTGGAACATAATCTAAAATTATATTCCACAAAATTGATATTCTATTAAAAGGACTACTGTAATGCATGTGCCTAATCAGACTCCTTTCTCCAGTTATTCCTTACAGAGACCAGTATCTCTGTCTTGCTAGTGTCCACATAACAGTTAAAAATAGAGTGAAAAAGGTGAAAAAAAAAGTGAAAAAATGAACCATTCACTCTACCTCATATCTTTCATTATGCATACAATTAAAAACCAGAACATCGAAGTCCAGTTCTCACCTCAGGAGCAAAAGTGGATCTTAAGCTGGCCCTGAAGTCCATTTTAGCTTTGTTATATTATAAAATATCTATTTTCAGTTCACAGACTAGGAGGGAAGTGACACAGTCATCTATTTATGGAGATGAGATAGCTGTTTGAAAGCGTCCTTTCTGTCATCTGAGTTCATTCCAGAATTTTAACAACTTAAGAACAGTTGCTGTTTTCCGGTATTCTCATGCTGTGAAGGTCAATTGTGTCTTAGTACTTAATGAATCAACCTGAGGAAAATGTGTTGTCTAATTGACTATTTTAGAACCTATTGTGAAAAAACATAGGTTAAATGTTTTGTCAAGGAGAAAGAGATTGATGAGCTGCTTGGAAAATAAAAATAGCTCCAGCTTGGATATAACATCCTCCACAGATGTGGGCTCAATATCTCTGATCGTTCAAGGTTTGTTTGAGCATGATCCAGCATGGGTTCCTCTCTCTCCATGCGTCCACAGATTCTGCCAGGATCCTGCTCCAATGTGGACTTCCCATGATGTCACAGCCTCCTTTGGGCACATCCACCTGCTCCAGTCTGGGGTTCTCCACAGGCTGCAGACTGGATAACTTCACCTTTAACCTCCATGGATTGCAAGGGGACAGCCTACCTCACCATGGTCTTCACCCCAGGCTGCAGAAGGATCTCTGCTCCAGCACCTGAAACACCTCCTCCCTGTCCTTTTTCACTGACCTTGGTGTCTGCATAGTTATTTTGCTCACATGTTCTCACTCTTCTCTCTTCTGGCTGCTGCAGTTATGCAAATTTTTTCCCCCTTTTTAAATATCACAGAGGAGCTACCACTGTTGCTGATGGGCTCGGCATTGGACAATGGCAAGCCAATTTTGGAGCTGACTGCATTGGCTCTGTAGGACACTGGGGAAGCTTCTAGAAGCTTCTCACAGAAGCCACCACTATAGCCCCCCCACTACCAAAACCTTGCCATGCAAACCCGATATATCTACTGGCCCAAATGCATCAGCATGTGACTGTGCTTTAATTCTGATATACTATGCTTTTACATTGACTGCTTCGTAAGCATACCCTGTCTCAGTTGCATGGAGATATTCTCATCTTTATTTCTGCTTAGATGTTGAAAAAATTGTGTATTTACAATCAGGTTCTGGTTCCCCATTTAGCAATAGAGAATACATTTTGCCTGTAGCGTGAGGACCACATTTATACTGAAATCAATACTGCTACCATTTGTACTAGCACTCAGCTGCCACATTTCTGTTTTCATAAAGCACATGTAACGCTCAGAAAACTTCACAGAATCCTTGCAGCCATCTAGTAACAAGCTGTACTGAAAAAACGCATGCTGCAATGCAGATTAGCAAAACTAGTACCCTTGAAATAACCATCTGGTGCAAAGCCCATGGGGTACACGAACAGTGTGTTGTGGGTTTCCAGCACTTTCACAGAAAAATTGAAATCCTGAGGTCAGGTTCACACAGTTCCAGAACTCTGTTGTGTGAATCTGAAAATATCCACTCAGATAATTCTTTCCATCTTATAATGTATTCTTCCATTCGCTGATTTTAAACATTTATGGGTTTTGTTGAGCAGAAATTTGAATTCTGAGTGGATCACTTAGAGTCACCTGAGTTTATGATATCAGTCATTTTCTCACAGATACTTAATTTATCAGATTAATAGGACAAATATTAAACCCAGAGTAATAGAGATGCTCAGCCCAAAATTCTGTGACATATTCTGAACAAAAGTATAATCATACATCTTAGAGTATGTCAGATTTAGTTACATATCAGCTCAACAAGTATGTAGCTTTTATCAGATGAAAAGCGTTACTTTGAGAATTCTTTTTCTAGCAGCATAGAAGTATTTAAAAATATGCTTTTTAAGTCCAAGTGGCATGTCTTAACATATAATGACTATGGTCCACTTGAAGAAAAAATAACATATTGTCCTTAGTTTGGCTAGGATAGGATTAATTTCCATCAGAAGCCAGGAGTGGGACACAGCCAGGATAGACTGAACCAGCCAATGGGTGTTCGATACCCTACTGACATTATGCCCACTATATAAGGGCCAGAGGCAAGCTGGGCAGGGTGAGCATGAATCTCTGGTTGGGGCAGTCTGTGCAGGTCTAAGCAGTTAGTGCATTTTATATCACTCCCTTTAAATATTGTTTCATTACTACTATTGCTATTACTGTTGTTTCTTCTCTTCAGTTGTTCTTTTAAATTCTCCATATCTCAATGCACAAGGTTTTGCCTTTTTCTTCCTATTCTGCCCATCCAACAGAGGGTAGGTGGGGTGGTGGAGGGCTAGAGGTGGGTGTGAAGGTGAGTGAGTGTCCATGTGGTGCTCAGCTCCTGGCTGGGTTTAAACATGCCATTTATGTATCGCAAAATCATTCTTCTATAGTGTACAGACTTTCTAAAAAATGTAAAGCTGCTTATAATCTTTCTTTGCCATATATTTTATTGGAATAATATGTTATATAAAATACATTATAAAGTTTCTAATAGTAGGAGAGACTACACCTACATACACTGTCACACTCACCCATCCATTCAGGAAATTCATCTGTTCATAGATCTGTTCCAGGTATCTCTTCTTCTGTACCTTGACAATTACTCATATCAGTTTTGATGGTTTTTAAATATTTTTCGACAAGCTTTTCTGTTGCAATGACAATTTCCTACTGCTTCTAGTATCTCTTATGGCCATTTCTGACTTTCTCCTGTACAAATGATATTTTTTCTTATGTCAGAAGTAGCCAACTTTTCTGACCCTGCAAGCCACACGTGGAAACGCTTACAAAGCATCTATGAAATAGCTTGGAGAGTTATACCTTGGGATCTTTAGTAATTCTTCCGTCTGCAAGTGATGACAAAAGTTTCTCAGTCATGCTGGAATGATGTGTCTATGTAGCTGGTTTCCAGTGATACATCCTTAGCACCTTTTGTTATCTCACCTCTGCTGTAGCTGAAGTCCAAAACAGGAGATCCCCTCTGACAGCCACATGGTACAGCCTGGCTCTGGCATCACTGATGAGTTGCTTGTAGCTCATTAGCTACTAGTCTGCTGCATTGACCTTTTTTAACAGATGAAAAACCTTCAGTCTTTGCATTTCTCATTGACTGTCCTCTTTACTCTCCATTGATTTTGGTATTTGACCACAGTATTCAGATCAATGAAGGAGGTTCATTTTAGGTCAGAAATTTGTTCCTAGATTTGTATATCCTTTTTGTAAAGGAGAATACTAACTCTATAACAATGGCCTGAGACTTAGCTGTGGTTGTTAATACCACCTCAGAAGAGTTCCCAGGCAAGGTTTAAAAGTTGGACGATGTGAAATTTTGGACTTGCCAGGAAAAATACATCAATATTTTTCCCTACAAAATTTATTGTTTAAACCACCTTTAAGTAAATGTTGTATATACCTGAAAACATTCAGCAAAACTCCTCAAAAAAGATGTACTACACTGTAAATATTCAGTTACTTGCCAACAAATAATTATTATTGAAAAACATGTCTTTGTTATATACTTACTAAGAAAGGCAATAGATTTTTGTGAGGTATATAGGCAGAATCATGGTGTCCTGGTACACCTAGATTAAAAGACGCGAAGTATCTTCATTGACATTTCAGTGTAAAGAAGAGGTACTTAGTTTCATGCTTTCATCATCTGAATTTAAAAAATATTTTTTTAATAGTACAGCATATGCTGTACAACAGTTATGCCATGTAATTTTCTATGTAGACCAATGGTCTTCATGTACTGCAGAATAGCTTCACTCCAACAGTAATAATCTTTTGTTTAAAATAGTAATGTTTGTTTTGTTTATTTAGAAAAGAGAGATATGAAATTATGTAGGTAAAGATTTTTTTAAATCATCTACTGTGTATAAATTTAACAATTTCAGCTATTCTCCTGAAGAGCTAGGCAATGGCCATACGCATATTCACTTTCTTTAAGAAACTCTAAGAGATGTTAAAAAACAATGTAACAATCCAAATTAAAAAAAAATAAACCAAAACAATCAGATTAACCTCCCTCTTAATAAATGCTCCTTTAATTCCTTCCTAGAGCCAAGTACCTACAGCCATCAACATTTTCTGCAGTTAATGTTTACTTCAGTGGAAGTCGGAACCTTGAGATGAGTCTTTCCACAGCTTTTTCCGTAATATGAGAAGATTAAAATGTTTTGCAGTCAGCCACTCCAGACTTTACTGAAAAAACATCTCTCCTGAATAAGGGAAAGTTTAATCTTCAACCATTAGGCCATAAATAAATCTCCCATGAGTATTTTTTGCAAAATAGGCTTCCTTTAGCCTGGCAGCCTTCTGCAAACTAGGTAATCTGTTAAAACTCTGTAGGTTGTTCTGCCTTTCCACCACCTCAGAGGCTTTGCTCACAGCCTCTGAAGTCTCTACATAAACTATGTATGCCCCAGAATAGTCAGGCTTACAAAAAGAACATAAAATATCTATGTAACAAATTGAAATCAGAAAAATAAAGAAAATGCAGCCTCTATGCCAGATAGGCTACCTTCAATCCAAACCATTTTTAATGTGAGGGTCTTCAGAAGCTTCTTAGCTAACATTATGAACACATTTTTCTTACACAAAATAAATCAGAGAGACTGTCTTACTCCAATCATGTTTCAGTGAAACATCCATACATGATGCAGCCAGAGAAGGTAGCTATGCTCTCCACTTGCCTAACCAAAAGCAATTCTTTAGATATTCTCTTTCATATATAAATAAGAAAACAGATATTAACCACAGAAGTATTTCTCTGATTTAGGGTCCTGGATCACTCCTCCAGTTCTGAAAGCTGCAAGAAATGAAGCTGTATTCAGTAATAAGGGCTCATACTGAAAGAAAGCTGCTGCTGGCCTGTCTGCCTCTGGCTTACCCATGGCTTAGTCAAGTATATAATTGAATAATAGGTGACTAAACTTACAACAGATGGGAAGGAAGGACTTTGCCATGATGTTTTGGCTATATAGTAGAGGCATTCTGTCATCTGCTTTGAGGAACGTTCTTAATTTCATTCCTTAGACAGGTGTGAATTGTCAATGGAGCAAGGGCTCACTCTGTAAGCTTCTGTTCAGTGCCTGATTTCATCCTGGGCTCAAGTGTACAAGACAAAAACCACTCTGGTTTACTCTGGGAAGGCAGATGAACATATGCTTAACTTTCAGCTTATAAATGTTTCCTTGAACTCTGTCAAAGCACTCTGTGCATGACCACAACTAAAGTTTGAACCAAAATACTTGTGGTCTGTAGGCAGCGATCCCACCACTGGAACCATTGTGTTCTTTGGATGAGCTTTTGGTAACTGTGCTGAACTGCTCTGGGCTGAAATCGACTCTGTTGTTTCTATTGTTCCTCTGTATCTGTGCCTACTGCTTAAAATTTTCCAACACTGTGCTATTTTCCATGTAAGTAGTAGCACTGGAAATGACTGGCTTTCTATTCTGCTTCCTTTAGATAGGTGTGCTTGTGCGGAGCATGTAACTACATAAAGATGTCTGCTACATGTCTACTTTTCTCGACTTTGGAAATAAATCACCACCTTTTTAAGTGCAAGGAATCTTCCTGCCTAGCAGTAAGAACTGGTCTTGCTGTGAAGTTACTGAACATAGAGGCAATTACAGAAAGAGGGGTTCAATGAATTACAGGTTTTCGGCTTTAATTGTTTCCGTTTTCTCCCTTTTTGCTTTAAAAAAAGTCACCTATCAAACACATATTGTTTTTCCATGTGTGAAGAAATACAACCATTCATAGTTTCCTGGAACAATGTGTAGCATACATTTTGTTAATAGGAGCCCATCCATCTTTGCAGTATTTCTCTTTTGCAAAAAGACCCTAATTTCCACTGGGAGGTGGATGTATTGAGCTATTATTAGAACAGAACAGGCTATTTTGCAATAACACAGTACCTTGTTTCCTAGATGAAAGATCAAAAAGAATTTAAATATCTTTGTTTTATAACTGATTATGTGGATTTACGTAAAAATTAAAAATCTGTTGGAGGTCTTTTCAGGGATTTCTTAATTTTATTTTTAATTTCGGTATGCCCACATCAATCTTTCAGGGTCTTTTTTCTCTTTGCTTCTGCATCCCATTGCCTGACCTTTGATTCTGTGTAATCTCCTTACTAAACCAACATTTATATGAACTCATTATGACATCTTTTTTGACATTTCTTTAGCAACATTTAATAAAAGTTAGAGCAATTGTAATGCCAAAATTACTCTATAAAAATTCATTGCAATGTTTTGCAAAGTGCTGTAATATGAAGCAATGGGGAAAAGAAGTGGGCGAAATAATTCCCTTTATATAAAACTCTAATTCTGATTTAATTTGCACATGGCTATTACATGTGGTTTTATTTTGGGAAATGTGCTACACCATTGTTTTCTATAATGTCTGCCACATGGTGCCTGTTGCTTTTGCATAGAATAGTATTTTGTACTCAAGACAAAATAAAGCTAAGTTATTTTCATATTTCCAGACAAACCAGTGTTGTGATGGTTAAAAGACAGGCATTACTCATATTGGTTTTGGTTGAAAGGGTCAGTAAGGAGCCAAAAGTTACTTCTCTGTGGGATTCTGTGCTGTCTAATGTTTGTTGTTGTGTACCTTGGGTTTTCAAAGCCAGGGATATTTATTTCTGCTAAAGTATTTGTACGTGACTTAGAAGAGTTATGGATGGAATTATCAGTTTGTTTTAAATTTGACAGGACTGAAGCTAAATTCCTAATTTCTCTTTCTTCTTGTCTCTGTCACCTTGGATTACATCACCGGAGCCATAGAGTCTGGACATGTTACACTTCTTTGCTCTTCTTCATGACTTGTACATCCAGATTATATCTGCATTTACCATATCCAATTACACAAACTTTCAGATTCTTTCACAAGAATATCTAAGGATATTCAGGTCCTCTTGCATTCCATATCTCATACAATACAACTTTCTTTTTCTGCTCTTAACATCATGCAAATGGAAATGGTTCCTCTTCAAAATGTTTGTTATAATCATCTTGATTCTTTCTTCATCTCCTTCTTCTTAGCTGTTAGCTTCCTTTCTTCTGCTGCATTAAATGACTGTCTTTACTAGTATGTCTTCTCGATATATTAATAAACACTTTAATAAGTTCTGGTTTTCTTTCTTCTTCCTCATCTATATAACCCATGCCATTCTCTTTTCCCCTTTCTTCTTTTTTTTTGAAGATTTAGAGGTTGAAGTAAAAAATGAAAATAAAAGGTTTTCTTTTAATGTATAATAGCACAGCAGGATCTGAGTATTTTGCCTCTAGGAACTACAGTAAAGCAATAAATGAAGGTCAATTAATGCAAATTTTGATACACAGAACAGGGAGGAGAGAGGATAGCCTAACTCATATAGGAGTGGTCTGAAATGTGTTTTTTCAGTGATCTGCTGTTAGATAGATGCTCATCTTTTCANGGTGTCTTGTGCTGGGGGCCCCAGGGCTGGGCACAGTATCCCAGGTGAGGTCTCACCAGAACAGAGTAGAGGAGGAGATTCACCTCCCTCATCCACTGGCCATGCTTCTTTTCATACAGCCTGGGATGTGACTGGCTTTCTAAGTTGCAAGCGCACATTGCTGGCTCATATCCAATTTCTCATCCACCAATATCCCCAAATCCTTCTGTTCAGAGTAGCTTTCAATCCACTTGTCCCCTAGTCTGTATTGATATCGGTGATTACCCCAAACCCCGTGCAGAATCNCCTCTTCAAAATGTTTGTTATAATCATCTTGATTCTTTCTTCATCTCCTTCTTCTTAGCTGTTAGCTTCCTTTCTTCTGCTGCATTAAATGACTGTCTTTACTAGTATGTCTTCTCGATATATTAATAAACACTTTAATAAGTTCTGGTTTTCTTTCTTCTTCCTCATCTATATAACCCATGCCATTCTCTTTTCCCCTTTCTTCTTTTTTTTTGAAGATTTAGAGGTTGAAGTAAAAAATGAAAATAAAAGGTTTTCTTTTAATGTATAATAGCACAGCAGGATCTGAGTATTTTGCCTCTAGGAACTACAGTAAAGCAATAAATGAAGGTCAATTAATGCAAATTTTGATACACAGAACAGGGAGGAGAGAGGATAGCCTAACTCATATAGGAGTGGTCTGAAATGTGTTTTTTCAGTGATCTGCTGTTAGATAGATGCTCATCTTTTCATATGTGCAATATTTGTGTTTCCTAAGATTTTGCCCTGCCAAAGCTGATAACACTGGACCTTCCACATCAGGAAGGTCTTGATGCTAAATATTTTATGTGCAAAACCAGAATTTCTTTCACAACATCATACTTAGAAAATATCAACAAACTGTATTTACAGAAAAAAAAAGGTATTTTCCCCCAAATCTAAATATTTATGTATTGCAAAAGGCAATAGATTGATTTCACAGACTTGCTTTAACACTACAAAAACAGAATCATAGAATCACAGAATNGTTCAGAGTAGCTTTCAATCCACTTGTCCCCTAGTCTGTATTGATATCGGTGATTACCCCAAACCCCGTGCAGAATCTTGCACTTCACCTTGTTAAACTTCCTGAAGTTCACATGGGCCCACTCCTNCAACCAACCTGACCTTTAATGCTTCCAGGGAAGGAGCATCCATAGCTTCTATGGGAAACCTCTTTCAGTGTCTCACCATCCTCACAAGAAAGTTTTTCTTCCTTATGCCCAATTTAAATCTACCCTCCTTCAGTTTAAAACCTTTGCCCCTTGTCATGTCACTACAGGCCTTGTTAAAAAGTCCTATCTATCTTTCTTCTAAGCTCTCTTTATATATTTAAAGGTCACAATACAGTCTCCCTGGTGCCTTCTCTTCTCCAGGCTGAATGGTCCCAATTCCCTCAGTCTTTTTTCACAGAAGGGATGTTCCATCCCTCTGATCATTTTCATGGCCCTCCTCCTTTCCCACTCCAACGGGTTGATAGGTTT